>WOXC01007330.1:0-365562 GCA_011680675.1 Gymnobelideus leadbeateri | reverse complement strand
AGCCCTACTGATGGATGAGAAGGTGTTAGAGACCCCATCTAAAAGAGGCCTTTTTCATTTCATTTATCTTTTCTTAACATCCTAAGAGAGCAAACCTGAGATTGCTTAAATAGTCAGAAGCCCTTTCTGGGATTCAGACTCTGGCATAGCTGCTTTGAGGTACTCATTGCTCTTTCCACCCTTTCCCCCACTCCTCTGGCCTCTAAGCCTTTGCAATCACCCTATCTGCTGGCATGTGTCTCCACATGTACACCCTATCTCCTTTGCATTGTAAGTTCCTTTAAGGCAAGAACAAAAACACTTCTTAAAAATAGAGAACAAGTTCAACAACTTTGCCTGAAAATTTTAGGGACAGTAAAACATTGAAATATGTACCCAGGAGCCTAAAGGGATATGCTGGAGAGAATTCAGAGATGCATAGGAAATTTCAAAGTCCCAGAGAACACAGGATCTTTACCTTTTCAGCATTCCAGTCATGTAGTACAGTGCAAAGAGTGCTGAACTTACATTGACCAAGATATGAATTCAAATTTTGACTCTCCTATTGACTACCTGGAAGACTTCGGAAAATCACTTAATCTTTTTGCTTCCATGTTCTCCATTAGTATAATGAAGAGGTCATCTTGAAGGTTCCTTTCAGTTCTAAATTTATGATCCTAGGATTCTCTGAACCACATTTTTGAAGAGATCTATTCAACCTCATTCTCTCCCTTTGCAGTAAGTGCATGTGTGTGCAAGCATGCACACGTACATGCCTGCACACACTGGCAGAGCATTTAATTACACCAATTTTAGACAGTCCTGAAAGGGGACATGGCCAGTGATTATCTCATGATGATGATGATGCTAATGCTTAATAATAATGATTTATATGACACTTAAGGGTTCCAAAGGACTTTATACACACACATATTCATATCCACACATACATGGATACACACACACAAATATGTCTTTCATAGATCAATCTAATTGAAGTTCAGAGGTTCTTCTACAATTCTTTCTTTGTATAATGAAAAGTATGTCTTGGTTAATGACCGTTAACTTGATGATTAAAAACAACAACTTATAATACCGAGAAAGAGCCAGTATTTGGCAGTTACTACCCAAGAGATCATACAGAAGGGCTAGTCAAGGAGTATCAGAGAGTTAACATAATGAGCTGACAATCTATTTTTGTATGTAGGCATGGGTATGAATCCTGTACTCTTCAATTTATCTTTTTTTTTTTTAAAGCAATTGGGGTTAAGTAACTTGCTCAAGGTTACACGGCTAGTCATTATTTATGCGTGGGTGCTCATTTTCTGAGGCCGGATCTGATCTCGGGTCATCCCAACTCCGAGGCCGGCGCTCTTACTCACTGCGCCACCTAGCCGCCCCTTTAGGGCAATTGGGGTTAAGTAACTTGCCCAAGGTTACACGGCTAGGTTTTTGTTTGTGCGGATTAAGTGTCGGAGGCCGGCTCCGAACTCAGGTCCTTCTGATTCCAGGGCCGGCGCTCTATTCACTGCGCCACCTAGCCGCCCCTCTTCAATTTATCTTAAGAAGATAGGGAAGAAAGTCAGGAAGACCTGGATTTAAATCCCACCTCAGCCATTTAGGAGCTATGTGACCCTGGACAAGACATGGAACTTCTCTGGGACTCTATAAAGAACTCTAAAGTTCTTCCCAGCTTTGAAGGCATCTAAATTGCTTAGCAGCTCAGTGGAAGGTAACAGCCTCCCATTCCTTCCTTCTGCTAAACCTTTAATCCAACCAGAAGCAGAGCCAGAACTTGGCTACCATATAGAGTGGGGATATTCACTCCTCACAGCACTCCTGTGCAAATATGATTAGCCCCAATTTGCAGTAGAGGAAACCATAGCCAGGAGAGGGATAGGGAGCTGTCCAAGGTCTCCATCTGGCATGGAGTCAGAATTCTATGAATCCTTTATCTCCTTTATGTGGACATTTACCTTAAGGCAGCAACTTTAAGAAATAGAAGTAGAAAACTTTTAAGAAACAGAAAACAAGGATGACAACTTATTGTGAAAATATATAGAGATTAAAGCACTGAATTTTGTGTCTGATAGCCTTAAGGGGCTTAGTGAAGGGAACGCTCTGATTCAAAGCGAATTCAAGGTCAGAGAGAACCAGAAACTTAAGCCTTTGGGGCAAAACAGAAAAACTGGCAATAACAAATACATCTTGATGTGATTCATCCAGCCTGAATATCTACTTTTCAAGGGATTTGTGCTTGGTCCATTGGTAACAATGGTACTGGATTATTATTATTTTTTTTTTTTACCACAGAGCCAGGGAACTTCCTCCTACATCAGAATCAATCAATTAACAAACGTTAATTAAGTGCCTACCATGTGCCGGGCACTGTGCCAGGCACTAAGGATACAAATAAAAGTGAAGTAGTCCTTGCCCTGAAGTAGCTTACATTTTTTTCAGGGAAGAAAAGTAAATGGTAGACATGGGATCTGAACTCTGGTCTTTTTTACTCCATGTCCCTTATTTTTTCCCCCCAAAGCTGGCACAATTTGTGTTTTGTCCTGTACAGTTTTCATTTGTGATTTCTTGAACTACAGTTCTGAAAAAATAGGCTTCAAAAAAGTCCATTGTGTTTCAGATGGGACTTTAACTTTAAAACCAAATTATTCTGGCTTTCACTGAATGCCAATAAAAGCCCCCATCCCAAGCCTCTGTGGTTCACTATTTAGGTTTTGATGACTTAGAATGAGTGTAAATAGCAATTATTTTCTCACTTTTAAATTACTTCTCCATCTACATACAGTTCCCAGTCTCCTCTCCCTGGCAGAACATAATCTCCTGGAGAAGACCTATCTCAATTTTGATTTTGTAGCTTCCCTGTCTAGTATATAGTAGATGCTTAACAAATACTGGATTTAATTATATTGGATTTATGATTGATGCTACTGAGGCAGATTCGAGATTATGGAAGAGAAGACAGAAGTCAGTATAACAAAAAAGAACCTTCTTCAGCTTTTTGTTCTTATGAGTGATTCACTCTGTGTTTCAGCAAGTGGGGACCTTGGGTTCTCCAAGGATGTGCCCATAGAGTGCAAGCTCTGTCAGGTCCTACCAAGCTTAGAAGCCTCCAAGTAGGGGACCAGCTACTTGAGCAGGATCATTAGAAGCAATAGGAGATGTTAAGGGTGGAGAAGAGAAAACTCAGGGAGGGATTTGATAGCTATGGGAAGAATTGAAGGGCTGTCATATGGAGAAGTGGGTAGATTGGTTCTTTGTGGTACCAGAGGATGGAACCAGTTTCAAAGAGTGGGAGCTGAAGAATCCAAAGTAAAATCTTGTTGTTCATTGGTTCTAAGTAATTTTTAAGTAATGTCTGACTCTCTATGATCCCATTTGGGGTTTTCTTCACAAAGATACTGGAGTGATTTGCTGTTTCTTTCTCCAGTTCATTTTTCAGATGAAGAATCTGAGACAGAGTCAAGTGACTAGCCCAGGGTCACATAGCTAGTAAGTGTCTGAGGTCAGATTTGAACTCCTGAAGTGAGTCTTTCTGGTTCCAAGCCCAGTGATCTATTTATCACACTACTTAGCTACCTGAGGAAAATCCTGCAAACATTCAAAGCTATCAGCAAGTGAAATGGGACTCCTCTTTAAACTAAGCCTGGATGAGCAGTCATCAGGCATACTGTAGTAGATTTATTTCATGTGCGAGTTGGATTAGATGGCAGCTGAGGTCCTTCAGCTAAAATTATATGATTTGGTGACTGTGTCTATCGTCTGAGAACTAGTCTAGTGAATGTGAGATGCCAGATTGGTCTGCAGTATGTTGAAAATTTAGCCCATGTCTACCTAGTCAGAATGGAGGTATGATGAGCATTGGTGAATAGAATGCTCAAAGAAACCCACAGCAACAAAATACAAAGCCTTCCAGTACAAAAGAAAGGAGTTGGGCAGTGGGAGGGGAGAAATGCTGCTCCCTTATAGTAACTACCACCTCACTCTAATTACTTGAGTAGAAGAGAAAAATGAAAAAGACAGCTGACCTCCAATGGTGAGGCATCAGGGCACAATAGTGGATTTGAAGTCAAAGGACTCAAGTGCAAAATCCTTCCTCTGCCATGTACAACCTGTGTTACATTAGGCAAGTAATGTGACACTTTATATTACTGAAGTGAGTCTTCTCATGGCCCTTCCCTGGGCCTCAGTTTCCTCATTTCTAAAATGAAGGGGTTGGAATAGATATCTTCTAAGATCCCTTCCAGGGGTGGCTAGGTGGCACAGTGAATAGAGCACCAGCCCTGGATCCAGGAGACCTGAGTTCAAAACCAGCCTCAGACACTTACTAGCTGTGACCTTGGGCAAGTCACTTACTTAACCCCAATTGCCCTGCCTTTCCCCCACCTCAAAAGCAAAAAAAAATATCCTTCCAGATCTAAGTCAGTGATCATGATCTTGGGATTCTTTTACAGAGAAGGTATTTGCCACAGCAGATCAGATTTTTGAACTATTAAAGTGTTTTGCTACCAGAAGAGGTACTACTATAAATATTTTGGTATATTTTGTTTTTGTTAATACCTGTCATTTTATCAACATAGGGAGATTTCAGGGGAGGAAACTCCCTTTGCAAAGCAGACCAGCAGCTTCTCTACAATTTACTGATAAAGAAGCAGAGACCCATAGAGATGAAGTATCTTCCCTAAGATCACAAGGTAGGATAATAAGAGCCAGAATTTAATATTAATTGCTGACATTTATACAGCACTTTAAGGTTTGCAAAGCACTTGTACAAATAGTGTCTCATTTAATCCTCAGAAGAGCTTTGGGAGGTAGGTGCTATTAATATCACTTCTATTTTACAGATGAGGAAACTGAGGCAGACAAAGGTTAAACAACTTGCCCAGGGTCACACAGAGAAAAACCTGAGGCTGCCCAGCACTTTATCTATTGCCTGCATCTTCCTTCTTTCCTTCCTCCCTCCCTCCCTCCCTCCCTCCTTTCCTTCCTTCCTTCCTTCCTTCCTTCCTTCCTTCCTTCCTTCCTTCCTTCCTTCCTCCCTTCCTTCCTCCCTCCCTCCCTCCTTCCCTTCCTTCCTTCCTTCCTTCCTTCCTTCCTTCCTTCCTTCCTTCCTCCCTCTTTCTCTCTCTCTCTCCTCACTCTCAAAATCTACTCTTCTTTCTTCTATATTATACAGTTAGATCTATGTTATTGATAGATATGGCTAGATTTAAAGACATCTCCATTTTAAATGTTAATATGGACTATTTGTGCCTGCCCCGTGGTAGAGCCTTCTGAGTTTGGTCTGATCAGCCACAGTTGGATACACTGTACCTTGACCCTAACACAGTGGTACCATTTTGGTTCTCTTTGAGAATGAAGAAAAACACCAGATGGTATGTAGATAATGAAAGAAGATTCCTGAAGAATAAAATGCTAAGTCCAGTAGGAATGGTTAGAATGGCTTTGGAAGACCCAAGGAACCATGGAATCTAGGAAACTGATGCGATGGAGGTAATGAGGTAAGAAAGCATATTTTTCTATTGGAGACGTTATTTAAATAAACGGAAGAGGGGGAGCCTCTGAAAAAAAAAGAATGAGAAACAGAAGGCTGAGGAAGAACCAAAGAGAAAAAAAAATCAAATCTGCTTCAGGGGTCAAACTAATTGAGCTGGGTTACTAGCAGCTGAAGGAAGCAAATAGATTAGAGTTACAAATTAAGAATAGGAAAGGGAAGTGTGTTCTTTTGAAACAGTGTCAATTTTGTTTGTGAACATATCAACAGGATTTGAGCAAAAGAGAACAGATAGGGCGAGTAGGTGGATAGGCAAATGGTTTTGAGAAGCAGTTACAAGTAGCGAGCAGGGCTTAGAAACACAGTAGGGGAACTGTAAGGGTGTTTGGCAAGGAACAGAGCAAAGAGAAAAGAACAAGCTTGTAGTATTGGGGTAAAATCTTTGAAAACAACATGGCACTTTTTTGTAGAGCATTTCATAGGATTACAGATTTAAAGTTGGAAAGGTCCTTGGATCCATCTAGTCCAGCCTCTAATTTTATAGCAAAAGAAACTGAGGTCCAAGGAGTTCAAGTGATTTGACCAAAGTCAAACCAGTTGTGGTATCAAATCTGGGATGTGAAACCAGGTCTTCTAACTGCAGAGCCAATATTCTTTTCATTGGACCATCCTCATTACTCTCAGGCTTTTCATTTTTTAGATGAATGTAAGTGATCTAACGTCACACAGGTAATAAATATCAGAGGCTAGATCTGAACCCTGGCATTCTGACTCCAGAGCCAGTATTTTTTTCTTGACCCAAACTTATGTTGTCCAATCCCCTCATTTTACAAATAAAGAAAGTGAAGTCCAGGGAAATTTAGAGACTAGTTAGGCTCACCAAAGTAGTGTCTGAGGTGGGATTTGAGCCCCCATTTTTAATACTCCAAGTTCAGTGCCCTATCTACTAAGCTGGACTACTTCTCAAGATGAAAACCACAATTAGGGAACCAAATTTGAAAAAAGGAGAGAATGGGTTAGGGCACTGGGTGAAAGGAAAAGAAGAAAAATGCTGGAAAGACAAAGAGAGGAAGCAAATGGCCGTTCTTTAGAAAAGGGGCGGACAAATAGGATTCTCCTGGGCTAGCCTAGTTCAAAGAAGACTTGGGTAGAACTGGGAAGTAGGCAGAGTTTACTCACTGAAAGCTTCTCTGTCCCAATGTCCAGAGACCTCCACCCACTCCCTGGGTGACCAGGGACACCACATTTTCTTGATTTTCCTATTATTTCTCTTCCATTAGCACAAATTACCTATCCAATTTCATCTACTCTCTAGAGACTTGACCATGCAATTATAATGGTACAATGCAAAGATCACTGACTCCAGAACCACAGGAGCTGAGTTAAAATCCTGCCACTGATTGCTACTATCTGTCTGACCTTGGCAAGTCACTTGGCCCCTCATTTTCCTTATGTGTGAAAGGAGACCCTTGGGTCAGAGGCCTTCTGAGGCCCTTTCATGCTCAAACTCTATGACCCTAATTCATATGATTAAATATTTACTGTGTGGCAGGCACTGCAACAGGTGCTAGGGATAGAAAAAAAACTCTCTAAAAAGTCCCTGCCCTTAAAGGACTTACATTCATATCTACACAGATAACTAAAAACAAGACGGTTAGACAAGAAGCTCAGGAAAGGCTTTGCTTAGGTCGTGGCACCTGAACTGAGCCTTAGAAGAAGACTTCTAACAGGCAGAGGGTTAGGAGAGGGAAAGAGCCTATGCAAAAGCAGGAGATGGAATGGTAAGTTTGAGGAATAGCCAAGAGGTCAGTGTGGTAGTAATTTAAGAGAATGTGAAGGAGAGTGATACAAAGTTGATATGGAAAGTTCAGTGGGAGGCAGTATTGGATGGATTAAAATGTCAAACGGATCCATCTATAATTGAACTGAGGAGTCAAAAGGGATCCACTGATAGTTTTAGAGCAGTGGAGGAAATGGTCACATCTGTGTCTCAGAAACATTAATTTGGCAGTTGTTGTGCAGGAGATGGTTTAGAATAGGCAGAAAGTGGAAAGAGGGGAAGCCCAAGGGAAAACCATTAGGTGGTTACTATAATAGTTCAGGAGGAATGTATGAGGGCTTGAACCAGGATAAAGGCAATCCACGTGCAGAAAAAGGGACAGATAAAAAAGATGTTGTTGGAGGTTAACCTGATAATATTTGGTAGCTGATTGGAACAAGAGGGTGAGTTGGCAGAAGAGTTAAGGCTTCCTCTGAACCTGACTGGGCCACAATGGGCAGAAATTGGTTAACTAAACTAATCTCAGCCAAAAGGCTTTCTAGTTAACATATTGCTTCTCCCCTGGGACGTGATGATTTAACTCAGCATTTTAGAGATCTTAAGGAAGGAATCTAATGGCAAGACCTGGGGATGGGTTACTGTACTTAAGTACCCATCATATGGGATGACCAGTGAAAAATCATTAATTTCAAGTTAATGAGGACTTCAGAAGTCAAGAAATCCAAGCCCCTCATTTTATATATCAGGAAATTGAGGTCCACAGAGGATTATAAATTAAGAGCTGGAAGATCTCAGAGACCTAGAGGGTCACATGTGACCTTGAAGCTGCAGGTTCCCCAGCCCTGGTCTAGGCCAAAACACCAGTGGAAGATACTCATTATCAACTCATATATGTCTACTGCAGGTGGGAAACAATGGTCTCATTGAAACACATCCTGACTGACACTGAAGGAAGCCAAGAAACCACGCCAAGGGATTCTTGGATGGAAACTGGCATTTTCTAACATGGAGACAGAAGTGGAAGCAATAACTGGAGAATTACATGATAAAATGTTATAAAATATTTACCGCAATTCCAGGTCATTTAATCATTTACACTTTCTTGTTCTGCTTGGACTAGCTGAACAATGAATACCCAAGCTTCAATGTATTATCTTCAACTACAGTTATCTCTTCCCACATTTCAGGGGTTAGGGGTGCAGCAACCCTTGTGATCTGGAAAAATCAAGCAAAATTTTTTGGCCCTCCCTTTGTACCAAAGAAGAAGTCTTATTTTTTTCTTTTTTTATGGGGTGTTTATAATACCTTATTGTAAAATTTGGGTTGATATTCCACAATACTATATGTATATTTTATGCATTTCTGAGTTTCTAAACTTTTTCCGTTTTGTCTGCCGGCTTTTGTGTGCCATCTGTGGCTTCTGTAACAACCCCTTCCCAATTCTCATTTTATTTCTTATACTGACCCACAATATATGGAAACTGAGATATATGGGAAAAGTCAGAAGGTGGAAGGCATAACTGTAATACAAATGAAAAACTCACCTCTCTGTGTTTGCCCCACCCTTGAAATGTGCCCAAAGTAATTCTGAGAAAATTGAGACCCGTATTCAAAGGTCTGATGAACTAAGTAATTGGTAGGCTGGATTGCCAGGATCTCCCTTCCCCCATGCATTCTTTACACAGCTGAGAAGATAAACACACTTAAGGTGTCTGCTCCTGTGACCTTATGGCCACTTTTCCTGCCCCATTCATCCCAGCTCAAAAAGCTTCATTGGCTCCCTTTTGCTCCTTTGTGGAGTGGGCAGCTAGGTGCTGGTGCAGGGGATAGAGCTCTAGGCTTATAATCAGGAGGACTCATCTTTATGAGTTCAAATCCCGCCTCAGACACTTACTAGCTGTGTGACCCTGGGCAAGTCACTGTTTGCCTCAATTTCCTCATCTGTAAAATGAACTGGAGAAGGAAATGGCAAACCACTCCATTACCTCTGCCAAGAAATCCCAAAGAGGGTCATGAAGAATTGGACATGAATGAAACAACTGAGCAATAACCACAAATTGCCCATAGGATAAATACAAACTCCTCAGCTTGACATCTATGACCTTCAGCAATCTGGCTCTGAACTACTCTTGTAGCCATATTTTAAGCCTTCAAACACTTTACATGCCAAAACAGAATGGCTTGTCTGCAAACTCTCCATTCCCTACCTTACCGCTGTGCATTTCCACAAGCTATCCCCCATGACTGGAGTGCCCTCCTTCCTCAGAACCCATCTCCTACTTCAGGCCCAGCTCAGGGGTCATTGCTACAAAGTCTTCTTTGTCTTCCCCTCTCCTTCCATCGTTAGTACTCTCCACCCCCTCCACATAATTTTGAATTTGTTTATTCATCCATTAACTCATTAATTCATCCATTTAATTAAAAGACAACAGGGTGGCCAAGTGGATAAATTATTGGCCTGAATTCCAGTCCAGACGCAGATCCATACTAGATATGGAACCCAGAACAGGTCACTTGATCCTTAGTGTCCTTATCTACAAAATGGGAATAATAGCACCTAAGTTATGTGGTTACTGTGAGGATCAAATGAGCTATCATGCACAAAGCATTTTGATTATTTATCTTAAAGCCCTATATAAATGCTCTATGATTCCATATAAACAAGTACTGCATAAGTATATGAATGAGAGCCATCACTATTGTCTTTATAGGTATTGTATCCCCATATAGAACACTAGCTTCTTGAGGCCAGCCCCTATTTACTGTCTGTCTGTCTACATATCTATCTGTCTATCTGTCCGTCTATCTATCTATCTATCTATCTATCTATCTATCTATCTATCTATCTATCTATCTATCTATCTTTCTATCTTTCTATCTATCTGTCCATCTATCTGGCACAGTGTCTTACCCATAGTACATGTGATGAAGAAATTCTTGATGGATCAGACTTATCTGGATTATTTTTGTGTGTTTCCACATTTCCCCCACCTGAAACTTTAGCTGCCAACTGAATTTTTCAAGAATAAAAAATGAAACTGCAATCCAAATTGTCCACCAGTTCAGTGTATTAATTACACTGTTTAAATAAAAATTTAATGGCTTCAGTGAGTTCTTTCAGGCCCAAACCCACCATCATTCCTTTAACAAGGTGGGAGTCAGTGGGAGAAAGAGAAAATAAAATGCTTGTCAATTGAAAAAGAAACTTAAAAAGGAAAGAGCCTTGGACTTGGCACATAAATAACTGGTGTATTGGCTCTGCTGATGACTGGCTGCTATTCACTTTAACTGAATAACTTGACCTCTCTAAATGTTTGTATCCTCATCTATAAAATGGGGACAATGATCCTGGGTGTCCTATAGCATCAGGTCACTGTGAGGTAAGTGAATCTCACCTCTGTGTGACCTTGGGCAAGCCACTTACTCTGTTGGGTCTCAGTTTCCTTTTCTATAAAATGAAGGCTTCTGGGGTCTTTTCTAGCTCTAAATCTATAATCCTATGATTTACTTGCGTGACCATAGGGAAATAATGTAACCATTCTCTACCTCAGTTTCCTCATCTGTAAAATGAAGGGTTTGGATTAAAATAGTCTGAAGACTCTTCCATGATCCTTAAGAAAGTACATGGTAAACTATAAAATGATATACAAATGTAAGTTGTAGAGACTGTGATAGTGGAAAACTATGAATTCTTTACTTGTTTTGGATTTATCTTGATGGGGAGAAGGTTCTCAGAGACCACACTTGTGAAAACCATGCTCTGAGAAATCCTGCCACAGTGGAGAGGTTTCAAGTAAGGGTCCAGTGATGGTCTCCTAGGCTTCCATGTGAAAACCAGATGAGCTCAGGAAGACTGCTCAAAGTCACTCAGAAAGAGTCTGGAGGGGGTGAGACATGTGTCAGTGTATGAATTACTCATGTACTAGATCCAAAAGGGACCTTAGCAGTCACTGAATGCAAACTCTTTAATTTTACATTTGAGGAGACCAAGGTCCAGAAAGGTTAGGGTTATGACCTACCAAAGGTCATATAGGTAATTAGTGGTAGAGCTAAGATTTAAATTCAGGCCCTTTGGATCTGTATCATAGTACCTAGATCTTGAAGGAACCTCAGAGCTCATTTAGTCCAACCTGTTCATTTTACAAATGAAGAAACTGAGGTTCAGTAAACATCAGCAGAGGGATTTGAATTGAGGTTCCCTATATGGCAGTCTAGGCTCCTCCTACTATGGTTGTGAACCCTTAAAGTCTATCAGAAATGCCACCTTTCCAAGGGGGTTGGAGATGGCATCACTGCTGAGCCCAAAAGAAAAACTTTCCTGTATCATTGCAGGGTACAAGCTGTGTGAGGTCTTTGGTGGTGGGCTTAGGTTATTAAGAGATTATTTAAGGCTCCTCAGGCTTGGAAGGGCTTCCTGCTAACAGTATCCTTCTGGCTTTCACTGAATGCAGAAATACAAAAGAGGCTTGACTCAGTGGTTGCCTAATATTCCCTGTGCCAGAGAGAGATTGTTACAAAATAAAGTGAAGAGCTTTTGAGAATTGTCAGGGCTTGTACCCATCTGCCCCCTTCCAAGTCGATGAGAGGGCTGAAGTCTCAGCAGGTCCCCAGGCGAGGGCCCCCACTAGCTCCCTCCCCCTCACACACACACACACACACACACACACACACACACACACACACAGAAAAGCTGTTGATTAAAGGTTAGCAATTTTTCTTTTCTTTCTTTCCCCATGCCTGTAATTCATTTAATGCAGGAAGTGGGCTGAGTTTGTCTTGTTCCTTCCAATTCAACTGTCACAGAGCTTGCTTGCAAGCCTGCTCCCATCACCATAGCAACGAGAGATGGTGACTGTAATAGGATCTCATGTGCCGTGTGTCAATAACAGCACAGCATCTCCCTTGGTGACAGTTTGGGGAAGAAGTTCCAGTTACGAAAGGGGGTTGAAGGGGTGGAAGGTGAACCAACTCATAGTTCCTTAGCATGGGAGTGATTTATAGGAAACACCTCCCAGTAAAGTGTTATTACAATTGATACAGCACTTCTGACTTTCAAAGCTTTTATAGATGCACATATAATATGTATGTGCACATATACATATATGTACACACATATATGTATATAGGAGAGTGAGGGAGAGGGAGAGAGGAGGGGAAAAGGGGGTAAGGGGGAGAGGGAAGGGAGAGAAGGAGAGAGAGAGAGAGAGAGAGAGAGAGAGAGAGAGAGAGAGAGAGAGAAGAAAGAAGAGCAGAGAGAGAGGAGAGAAGAGAGAAGAGGAGATAGAAGGAGAGAGCGAGCACAAATTATTTATTGTCTCCATTATTAGACTGTAAGGTCTTTGAGGACAGAGATAGTTATTTTGCCTTTATTTGTATCACCAGAACTTGGCGCCTTGTTTGGCACACATTAAATGCTTAAAAAACACTTGTTGACTGACTAAATGGAAATAAGAGAGGGGGCCTCGGAACCAGGAATACCTGGACTGAATTCCTGTCTTCGACATACAGTCTGGGTGTCCCTGGATGAGTCACTTTTGATCAAAGAAATGATGCTTTCTGAATAAGTAACTTACTCAGTGAGGGAAATGATTAATTTAGACTCGTATTTTATTTAGACCATATTAGATCACTTATTTCCAATTAGTGCTATTCAGTTGAATATATTCAGTACTATTCAGTTTCCATAGGGGCAGTAATTATTACTGTTGTGTTTGTCCAGTGATAAACAGTTAGTCAATCTGGTGAATCCATTTGCTTAACCAATGCCTGATGAGTAAATGACCAAACTCAGTGTCGTGGAGGTGACTCAATGGTATGGAAAGATCCCCAGCTATTTTTGATTTTACCTCTACCTTTGTTATACCTTTGCTAGGGAAATAGCTCCATGGCACTTTGCCAACTGGTCCCATGAGTACTTGACCAATGGAAGACACTATCTGTAGGAGCTGCCTGAGAATCCATTCCCAAGTCTATTGCCCAACATGAGGCCAATGAAAGACCATCAGCTCTGCTCATATTTGGACATCCTCTACTGGCCAATCTATCACAAAAATGAGACGAAGATTCTCCTGGAAGGTCAACCAATGAGACTACACATTTTACTTTGCCTCTTCTGTTTCATCTGGGTATTCAGCACCATAAAACTACGACCTTAAAGAAAGGTGGATGATATGACTTCCACTTCATCAGAGGGGGCCAGGGACCCTTTAATAAAGTGCTGCTGGCTCAGAGCTCTGCCTCAGTTTCTTTTATTATACAGTGGACAATTTTGGACCCCACATAAGTAAACACAACTTTATCCTGATGTATGGCTGTGATGTGATCAAGACATTTGTTTGGTTTGAAGCTAGGTGGTGCAGAGGACCTGAATTCAAATTGGACCTTGAGCCTTTACCAGCTGTGCATACCTAGAAAAATCATTTAACCTCTGTTTGCCTCACTTTACTCCACTGTAAAATGAGGATAATAATAGCACCTACCTGCCAGGGCTGTTGTGAGAATCAAATAAGATAATATTTGTAAAGTACTTAACACAGTGCATGGCACATAGTAGATTTGTGAATGGGGGACTGTACTATGTAAGTACTAGTTATTATCATCATTAATATTATCGAAAAAAATCAGATTTCAATTAATGAAAATTCTGCACAAGATTGAGGGAACATGACACAGTAGATAGCAGTAGACAGAGATGATAGACATAGGTTTGAAAAAAACCTGAGAAACCACTGAGCCAAATCCTATTATTTCACTCATTTTCCTGATGATGATACTGTGGCACAGGGATGTTAAGTGACTTGTCCAAGGTCACAAGCTTAGTAAGTGTAGCGGAGAAGAGAGTTTGGAGTCTGGAAACTCTGGGTTTACTACCTCTTCTGCCCAGACAAGCTGCATCACCCTGGGCAAGTCACTGAACTTCTCACTTCCCAAGGCAACTCTGGAAGAGGATATGTTGCAGATCAGTTGCTGATTGGTGGAGGAAGTTTCCTCACTGGGACTTCCCTATTCCAACCTTAGACCTAAACAAAGGGAAGGAGAGTAGAAAAATCATAGAGCTTGGAGTTGGGAAATTTGAGTTCAAGACCTTGGCTTTGTGACTTATTAGCTATATGACCTTTCCTAAAATACTTGATTTTTTCTGAACCTCATTTTCCTCATCTGGAAAACGTCATATCAATCTCATGAAAGCTGAATAAGGTTCTATTAATGTATACACACGCATACATATATATATATATGCACACACAACACACATAAACATATACATCTATTTGAAATATATAAATAAAAATATATACATACACATACACACATACATATACACTTGCCATCTTGTTGTTATCCTATTGTGCCTGACTATTTCTAATCCTTTTTGGTGTTTTCTTGACAAAGATACTGGAGTGGTTGGCCATTTGCTTCTCCAGCTCATTCTACAAATGAGGAAACTAAGGCCAAGGTAAAGTGACTTGCCCAGGGTTACACAGCTAGTAAGTGTTTGAGACTGGATTTGAACTTGGGTCCTCCTGACTACTGGTCCAGTGCTCAATCTACTGTGCCACCTGGTTGCCCTGCATACATTCACACACACACACACACACACACACACAACTTATCAGAACCTTATACATACATTTATATTTATACAAGAGGGCTTTACAATATATAAACTATTATGTAATTCTAAAGTACTATTATCGTTGTGTACTGTACTATATTATGAAGAAGAGCATGGAATAATGGAGAAAGTGCTAGTTTGTGAGTCCAGAGGCCCTGAGTTCATATCCTCTTTCTGGCCTCCAAGAGTTGTCATCCTTAGAGTGACTCACTCTAGAAAAGCAGGTCCCATTGGCTACAAAGGTCCAGATGAGTTGTGGCTCACCCTTTTGTGGTCTTAGGTGGAGCTCCTCACACCAGTTAAAATCACAAGTCCAGACACTCCTGCCCCTTCCCTCTTGACAACTTCTTCTCAAGGGACTATCACAAACAGAAATGTATTTGATATGCCTGAGCTTGTAAAAGAGCCAGCATATGCAATATTATTCTGATTTTGGAGATGAGGAAGCAGGCCCAGGTTGGTTAGATTCCAATCAAATTTAGGAAACATTAATTAAGCACCTGCTACACAGCAAGTAGGGAGCTAGAATCCTTTAAGGGTTAGAGGGCCTGTCTCAGAGTCAGGAAGACCTTAGTTCCATTCTGGCCCCTGATTTACATAAAGTGTGTGACCCTAGGCAGGTGACTTAATGTTTCAGCACCTCAGCCATATGCCTGGGGCAGTAAGTGACTGTGTTCAGTTGTTTTTGTCATGTTTGACTCTTCACGAACCATTTGGGATTTGCTTGGCAGAGATACTGAAGTGGTTTGTAATTTTCTTCTCCAGCTCATTTTACAGATGACAAAATGGAAACCAAGAGAGTTAAGTGACTTGCCCAGTGTCACACAGCTAGTAAGTGTCTGAGGACAGATTTGAACTCAGGAAGATGAGTTTTCTTGACATGGTGCCACCTAGCTTCCCTCTAAGTGGCAGGGCAGGCACTGAACTGTATCAATGGAGGAATTTACTTGTGGGAAGTTTCTTATGCCAGTTAAATCACAGGTCTGATTAAACCAATCAATTATGTGCTGGATGACAGGGATACAGACCCAAAAGAACAACAAAACCAAACACCAAAACGCAAACAGCTTCTGTCCTCAAGGTGCTTATATTCTCCTGGAACTCACTCTACAGTTAGTAATAGTAATGGGACTAGGAATAAGGTGACTTTACTCCCAGCCCTAAATTAATTTTATTCTTCTTCAAATTACCATTGGCCTACAATAAAACATCTAAATTCCATCCCTCTGTGAAGGGAGGACTGGGTAGGAATTAGATGACCAAAGTGACCATCAAGAAATATGACTTTCAAACAGCTCACTAGCCCTGTTTTTTAAGGTGAGAGGGAATGTTCTTTGAATCATATTTGATTTATATTT
The DNA here is from genome assembly GCA_011680675.1 of Gymnobelideus leadbeateri. Lineage (NCBI taxonomy): Eukaryota > Metazoa > Chordata > Mammalia > Diprotodontia > Petauridae > Gymnobelideus > Gymnobelideus leadbeateri. The sequence goes on along the minus strand of WOXC01007330.1, from coordinate 349,321 downwards.
AGAAGCAAAACAAACCTCTCAAAAATCTATGGAGAAGAGTCCCAATTTAAAATCCATTTGCATTTGGTCTCCCATATGAAATCAAGTTAGCTCCAGAAAAGTTTTGGTCTTCTAATTTTTCTTTTAATTCTTATAATATAGAACTGGAACATTTTTAAATGGCACCCTGAAACACGAATGCAAAGTGGAATAAATTAAGTTTAGATTATGCAAATTAAGTATTCCCTTGCTTAGAAAAGAAGCAATGATGTGAATGACATGGTATCACTAGGAATATATGAGGAGATTCTACTCTTCTAGAAAGAGGTGGAGTAATGCACGCAACCATGGGAAAATTTCTCTTAGCAGTAAAGCTCTGTATTATTTGATTTTTAAGACTTCCTCTGGGATTCCAGGGGCAACATCCCTCCAACAAACTTTCATCTGGCATTTGCTTGAACCCCTACCAGCTTCTGACCCAGGTTCATTTCCAGGGATTATGAAGGGAGTTAAGTGTCTTCTATTTTGGGATAGCATCTTATATGGAGCCAAATCCTGCGTTCTGTCCTAGGAAGGAGTGAACACTTCATTACCAGATACTATATTTGGCGGCTCTCTCCAAGCTTACTTTCACTTTTCAAGGATGGAATTAATATGTTATTCATCAAATTAAAGAATAATGTTTTGTGCAGTCCTCTTTCAAACTGAACCACTAGTAATCCAACAAAGAATTAGTCACATGCTTCTATTACACAATGGGAACCTTCCTATATGTAAAAGTAGATTCATGATACTAAGTACAGAGTAAAATTGACAAATTCACCAAAAGCAATTATAGGTCATTTTTACAGATACCAAGATTCAAAAGTGTAGATGAATCATGACAGCATGAGTAACCCCCCCCCATAATTTTGCCATTTGATGTAAACAAAGGGCTAGTGGCAGCTAAGAACTTCCCAAGTTGATAATTAACTGACAATGAACTAGCATTTATACACACTTTGCAAATATTATATCAGTTTATCATAACAAGAGCTGTGAAGGGGGTGCTATTATTATCCCCATTTTATAAATGAGGAAACTGAGGCAGATCTCAAAACCAGGTCTTCTGACCAAGTCTTGTGCTCTTTTCACCATACTGCAATACTTCCCTAGTGTAGTAGATAGAACATGAAGCATGGAGTGAGGAAGTTTCTTCCTGAATTCAAATCTGGTCTCAGAAACTTACTTGCTATGGGACCCTGGGTAAGTCACTTAACCTTGTTTGTCTCAGTTTCCTCATCTGTAAAATGAGCTCTAGAAGAAAACGGTAAATGACTTCAGTATCTTTGCCAAGAAAATCACGAATGGGGCCATGGAGAGTTGGACATGACTGAAATGACTGAACAACAACTTATCCCTTACTGAAATTTGAATCTCCTTTATAACATCCTGCATAAGTGGTCATCTGAGCTCTGTAGGAGGACCTCCAGTGATGGGGAAATTCATGCATAAAATCTTGGTGCTGGAGAGGACCTTAGGGACCATCTAGTTGAATTCCCTTATTTTACAGATTAGGAACCTAAGGCCATAATTAGTGAACTCACTTGCCCAACCTCACAAAGTTAGTTCAAGATAAGGTCAGAAAGTGAAAGCCAGTCTTGTGATGCCTACACAAGGTTTCTTTCCATTATACATCACAGTCTCCACCAATCATATTGTCCTACAAACTTTATACCCTCAACCCCACTTGTAATAGGGAATTTGAGAGGAAGTACACAGATGAGGGACTCTGGTTTACATTGTAATTTTCTTAATTGTAGGTACTAAGGTTCCTTTTAAAGATCAAGCCTTTTTATTTCTACATTCTCTTGATTCTGATTCATTTCTCTGAGGGAAATATATACATACATATGTATATGTAAATGTATATGTGGGTGTATATATACATATATATGTGTATACACACACACACACACACACACACACACACACACACATATATATATGGTATATGAAGTTTACTTGTAAAATACTTTAACAAGTCTCATGTAACTTGAATCCCAAAAGAGAACTCTATTTTTATATTCTTTTGTGGTTTTTCTTGACTATCAAAAATAGCATGTTTCAATGATTGCATTCTTAGTTGAGTTTTTCCCCATAAAATTTTATTAGTTTTATATAGAATGCATGCTAGCTGTAATTGAGTGCCAAAGGACTATTTAAAAACACCTTTCTTTTGAATGTTTATTGCACATGATGACATTTTAAAATCTCACATGAAAATCATGTTTCAGAGTTGGAACGTAGGTTAGTTATTAACTTGGAAGTAAACCTGGAGTCTCAAAATTTATGCCTAGGAAACATAGGCTTTGGTGGGTCCCAACACACTAAATGAATAAATGAATGAATGAAAAATATTTAGGTACCTACTCTGTGGCAGGTACTGTGCTAAGCACTAGGGATATAAAGAAAGGTAAATGATAGTCTCCAAAAGGGAAATATTTATTCTCCTTAAGGAGCTTATATTCTATTAAGAGATATCACACACACACACACACACACACTCATGCATACACACACAGATATGGGGTAATGCCAGGGAATTGTAGTTTTTGGTCAACATGGTTCCAAGGACTTTGAATGGATTTGTAAAGCAATAGATTGTCATGCTCTTTTAAGAGGGTATGGTAATGCTGATTTATTTATTGGTCCCAGATCAAGATGTGAGAACATGAAGGGGAAATGCTTGGTGGTAGGGAAGAGGGCTGGGCTGGTTTCAGTTTCCTGGTGGATGAGGTGAGGCTCTTCTGGGATTTGTTAGATTTAGTGGGTTAGTTGGATTTGTATCATTTAACAGTCAGGACACTTCTGCTCCAGTGAAGAGTTCTAAAGGGGAAAGTGTTAATTGTAACAGGGAAGGAAGTCAGGAACTCATGTTAAGAAGGGCTGTGTATTGGGGCGGCTAGGTGGTGCAGTGAATAGAGCACCAACCCTGGAGTCAGGAGGACCTGAGTTCAAATCCGGCCTCAGACACTTAACACAAAACTAGCTATGTAACCTTGGGCAAGTGCCCTATCTCCAAAAAGCAAAAACAAACAAACAAAAAAGAATGGCTGTGTATGTAGAGGCCCTGGGACAGACTGGATGTCTACATTTCAAAACTCCAGCTGATTTTTGATAAGGGGCAGCTATGTGGCACAGTGGATAGATTGCTAGGCCTGGAGTAAGGAAGACTCATCTTCCTGAGTTTAAATCTGACTTCTGACACTTACTATGTGACTCTGGGTAACTTACCCATGTTTGCCTCAGTTTTCTCATCTGTAAAACACAGTGAAAAAGGAAATAGCAAAGATCTGCAGTATCTTTGCCAACAACCCCAAATGGGATCATAGAGAGTTGAGCACTACTGAAATGACTGAACAACAAGAAAATCAATAAGCTTCCCATAGCAAAATATGTTTTAGTCTGAGCAGTTCTGAAAGACTTTCTACTAAACTGTAGAGAGTTTATACTTCTTCAAAGATCCTTGAAGAATTTAGGCATCCATTCATTTTTGTATTAGAGGAGTTATACTACATAGAGTGCTGCAAGCCAGAAAGATGTGGGTTTCAATCCTACCTCAGACACTTTCTAGCCATGTGACCATAAGCAACCCCACTCTCAGAGATTTTCCTCAGTTTACAGATGGGTGTTTGGAAAGGGTGTTCCCATATCCTGCCATCTTGTATATGCAATTGATAATTGAGGAGTAGAGCTCGGTGGGCATGAAGAGCCAGAGTGAGGAAAAAGATCCCAGTGAACGAGATGGGTCACATTCTTTATGCAAGGGCTTTGTGAAACTGGAATCAGGGGTGCATGTGGCTGCTGTGTGCTGGCACTTAAGAGAAAAATGAATGGGAAATGTAATAATTATCATCACCTAGAGATGCTAGTGTGCCAGTTAAAGAGTGTGACTTAGAGCAAATGCATTGCTATGTCCCATAGGGGAGAAAAATGTGTTCACTTTGAGAGGATGCTGACAAGAAGCAAGAAAACCTAACAGATGAAACACTTCCATTTAGCTATATACTTCATCATCATCATCATCATCATGGAGTTTTCTTTTTTTCAAATTAAATTTTATGTTTATTTTTAGTTTACATCATTCATTTCCACAAGATTTTGAGTTACAAATTTTCTCACCATCTTTCCCCTACTCACCACCCCAAAACAGTGATCCCACTGATGATGGAGTTTTCTATATCAGTGACAAGGCACGCTGAGAGAGATTAGAGGCATATGCCAGGTCAAACAACCATCATCATTTCCACCACCACTTTCCTTCCAATCTGAAAGGAGACAGGCTAAGACTCTGACTGCAATAGCCTTGGGAAAGCAGGACTCCCCAGACCACTGGTCCTGATTCAAGTCCAGCCCCTGAAGTCATTACCCAGGGAAGCAACTCCTGTGGAGAAGGGGCCAGCTATACCCCTAGACTTCTATCTATAGAGCAAGTAAGTCAAATGAGCTAAAGCAACAGGGTACTCAGAAAGAGATAAGATACAAGTAGGTCAAGCCACCATGACCACTTCCCCTTGGGCCCCAAAGGAGATAGTTTAGAACCCTAAAATCAAGAGCCTTGGGAATTGCAGTGCCTTCCAGACAATCAGCCCTGCTTCCAGTTTGGACCCTAAAACCATTATTGGGGGAAAACACTGTAGAGGCCCACTTTTCTTACCCCAACCAACACTAAATGTTGACTGTTACCAATAGACAAGTTAAGTCCAAGAGCACTTAGAGTGTGTGTAACCCCTAGACTACCTGCCCTATTTCCACTCTAACTCTAGTAGTCATTATCTAAGGGAACAACCCACCTCCTTCTGTCTCCTTCCCCAAGAGAATGTGACCTGGGGACTATTTTTGTGGGTGCCACAGCCCTATCCATTAAAGACTCAGAAAAATATTTCTTGCCACCAAAATCCTTGTTAAATGATTCATTTATCATAAATGGATTTTGTTTTATCAGTGGAAATGACATCCTTGACTCGTCACTCTCCTACTCTCCCATATCCAATCTGTAGATTTTATTTTTCCAACATCTCTAGCATATGCCCCTTTCTCCTGATGTTACCATCACCCCTGGATTCAGGGCCTAATAATCTCATGCCTTGACTACTGCAATAGTCTTCTGGTTCTACCTGCCACGGATATTTCCCCACTCCCGTCTATCCTCCTCTCAGACATTAAAATGATCTGTCCAAAGTGAAGGTCTAACCATTTAATCCCATGCCTCTTACACTCAATAAATCCCAGTGGTTCCTATTACAGGATCAAATATTGAATCATCTGTTTTGCACTTAAAGCCCTTTATAACCTGTCCACCCCCTACCTTTATTATGCCTTACATCCTCCCATATAGTCTGTAATCCAGTAACATTGACCTCATTGATATGCCTTGAAAAAGACACGCCCCATCTTCTGACTCAGTGACTGCTTCCCATAACTAGAATGCTCTCCCTCCTCATCTCTGCTTCATGACTTCCTCCAAGTACCAGTTAAAATCCCTCTTTCCATAAGAAGCCGTTCCCATTTCCCCTTAATTTTAGAGCGTTCCTTCTGTTGACACTTTCCAATTTAACCTGTAAATAGCTCATTTGTACATAGTTCTTTGCATATTGTCTTCCCCTATTAGGCAGTGAGCTCCTTGAGAGCACGGCTATCTTTCGTCTTTCTTTGTATCTTAGTGCTTATCACAGTGCCTGGCACATAGTCAATGCTTATTGACTTACTATTCCACCTGTATGACTTGTCCATGTGTTCCCATATGCCCTGTAGATCCACAGGATCATCATACCTGGTCCACAGAACATACTGTGACTTTTCCTTTATTTTTTGACATTGAAAGGAAGCCTGTGAAACAAAATCATAAATTACAGAACCTGAGAATTGTAAGAGTCCTTGGTGACCATCCAAGCTAAATCCATACACAAAAGAAATTCATACCCAGCAAATGTTTGTCCATATTCTGCTTTCATAAAAACCTTCAAGGAAGGGAGAGCTCACCACCTGTCAGTGGCCATCTACTCTACTTTGGTATAGTTTTCATTGTTAAGAAGTATTTCCTGACATGAAGTCTAAAGTTGCCTCTTTACAACTTCTCCCCCAATACTCTTGGGCCAAATAGAACAAGTCTGACCCCTCCTTCATCTGAGAGCTATTAAAATAACTAAAGAAAGCCTTGAATCTTTTCTTCTTCATGCTAAAGATGCTCAGTTCCAAAACCCGATACTCACAATGCCAAAATAACTTCATCCTTCTAATGGAACAAAGTTATCCCTTAAACTTGCCATATGACTAGTCCTACTTTTCTTTGGCTTGTATCTCTCATAGGATTATAGTGACTGAATTATCCACTCTCAAATCCTTGGCTGACAGGGTCTTTTTGTCATTCTCAACTTGGAGCTTCAGCTCTGGATAACTCCTGCTGTTGTTTAGTCACTTTTGTTGTTTCCAACCCATTGAGACCCCATTTGGGGTGTTCTTGGCAAAGATACTGGGGTGGTTTGCCATTTCCTTTTCCAGATAATTTCATTTAATAGGGTTAAGTGACTTGCACAGGATCACAAAGCTAAGAAGTGTCTGAGGCTGGATTTGAACTCAGATCTTCCTGATTCCAGGTCTGATGCTCTATCCACTGAACCACCCAATTGCCCCAGGATAACTCTTATTATCTGACTTTTCCATTCCTGCTACTAGACTGTTGATCATTTCCAAGAAAGTTATAAAATCCAGATGACTTACTTCACTCATGAGATATAATCTCAGCAAAGTGTTTGCTTCTGGTCTACTATCCTAGTGAGTTACTCTATGGACACTCTGTCATATTTTCCACAGAGACTTTTAACAAGTCTTCCCCTTTCAAAGCCAACCTTCTTTAAAATGTTATCTACCAGGTACACAGATACGCTATTGGTGGGTCTGTGAATTAGCTCGACCATTCTGGAAAATAATCTGAAAACACACTAGGGCTTTAAAGTGAGGCAGTATGGAGGTGCAACATTGGCTGTACTATCAGACTTAATAGGTTTTTGGGTGAGTTTTACTAAACTGGGTTTTTTTCCCTCTTTTTACCCTACTTTATTAGAAGGAATTTAGCTTTGTTGATGGGGAAGGAAGGCATAGTGGGAAATGAAAGTGATGCAAAAATAAAATGTTTCAATACATTTAAAAAAGTAAAACCTGTATACACCAGAGGTACAAACTCATATGACCACAAGCTATTTGCATGTGGCTGAATGAGATTAAAATGTATGGGGGAATGTTTAACAAAATAAAAATACAATATACTATTCTGTCATTGTTTTCTAATTATTTTAGTTGTGTCTGACTCTTCATGACCTCTTTTGGGTTTTAAATGGCAGAGAAAATGGAATGGTTTGCTATTTCCTTCTCCAGGTCATTTTACAGATGAGAAAACTGAGGCAAATAAGATTAAATGACTTACCCAGGTTGAGGCTGGATTTGAACTCAGGAAGTTGAGTCTTCCTGATTACAAGTCCACTGTTCTATCTACTATACTACCTAACTGCCCACAATATCACATAGACTATGTTAATTTGTGCGTTTCCAAGTCTTTATATTCAGGGCCAGATGGAATTGACCTTGCAGTCAATATGCAGCCCATAGGCATTTATTTCTATTGGCCTTTGATATCATTAGTCCACACCAGGGGTGGGGAACCTGTGACCTCGAGTCTACATGTGGTCCTCTAGGTCCTCAAATGCTGCCCTTTGACTGAACCCAAATTTCACAGAATAAGTCTCCCTAAAAAGGATTAGTTCTGTAAAACTTGGACTCAAAAGTCAAAAGACTGCACCCCAAAACCTAGAAGGTCACAGTTACCCCACCCTTAGTCCACACCACATACTTCTATTTCTGAACCACCCGGTCTCTTATCCCTTGCTATCTTATCTTTGTTCCCCCAATTCTATTGAAGAAACCTCTTTTCTGAGGTCCCTGACCTCCCAACCAATCCACATATTTATAGCAAGTGATTTAGCCTTCTACTTCACTGAAAAGATTGAAGCAATCCAAAGGGACTCCTTCAGCTCTCCTTCCTTAAGTGCTCAAAAATGTCTTGATAGTATTACTCACTGTCTTATCTTTCTCTTTTTTTAAACATAAAGTAGCATCCTTACTACCTGCTACAGTTAATCCCTCTAATTCTACCATGGATCCCACTCACTCACAAGTATTCCAGGACCTTGCTTCTGCAATCATCCCTCTTATGCAACTCAAATCTCCATGTCCTCATGGCTCTTTCCCATCTTCCCACAGACATGTTGAGATCTGTTTAATCCTAAAATAGCAATCCATAGTTCCTTCTACCACATCCAACTACCAACAAATCTCTTTCCTTATTCCATTACCAGCCTTCTTGAAAAATTTGTTTACACCTGGTCCCTAAATTTTTCACCATATTCTCTCTCCTTAACCCCTTTCCCTTCTCACTCAATGAAAATTAATCCCTCAAAGGTTACCAGTGCCAAATCCCGTGCCCTTTCCTCAGTCTTTGTCCTTCTTGATTTCTCTCAAACATCTGAAATTTTTGGTTATCAATTATTCCTTGATAATTTCTCTTCCCAAGGTTTTAGGTATATCACACTCTTTTTTGTCATAAGAACTTGTTTTTCTTTTACTTTTGCCAGTTACTAGTCCTCTTCCCAACTTCTTGATATAGTATTCCCTTCTTTTCTGGAAAATACTCTCCTCTTCGGCAAATTGCATTTAATCCTATGCCTTCATCTCTCATGTAGATGATTCCAAAGTCTACAGTTCTGTACTTGTTTCCAAACTTCAGACCTGTACCTTTTAGCTACTTATAAGATATCACTACCTGGATATACCACTAGCACATAATGACTGAGAATAATCAGTAGAAAACGCTAGAGGATACAAGATGTGACTATACATTTCCAAACTTGCAGGGAGGAATCTGGGTGGGGGAACATTTCTTTCCATATTCTGCTGCAGAAGAGGGAAAACAATCATTTGAATAATGCTTCAGAGAATCTTTTTCCTGTTTATAATCCAATGTTTGCTTTAATTAAATGTTTTTACTATTTCTATTCTGCTGTTTCCCTGGGTTTCTGTAAGTAGGATGAGTTTGGCTTTAATTTCCCAGTTTCTTTCTGGGATAGGGGCTTGAACTAAGTGAGGTACATTTATGAGACAATTCTCTTCCCACTTCCCACCCCCCATTCACAGGTCTGTGATGTTCTAGTTCTAACACATAAGTGGGAAATCCATGGAAATATAGTTCAAACCACTTTTTTGCCTAGAATTCAAAGTACCCTCTGACTGGTAGAACAGGCAGCATGACTAAGTATATGGAGAGCCAGCCTCAGAGTTAGGAAGGCTTTGTTTCAAGTTCTGTTTCTTATATATACTGACTGTGTGACTGTTGGTGAGTAAAATAACTTCTCATTTTCCCCAAGCAAATATCTTTGACCATAAATTACAGAGAAGGGATTAATTTACCATACTAGAGATTTCCCTCTAACAATGAAATCACAGATTTCCCCCCCCCACCCCCAACTACTGAAATCAAATTCCTTTCCATTGTCCTTTGTGATCTAGTCAAACTATATAGAGTACTTCAATGGAGTCTGGAAGACCTGAGATTGAGTTCTGCTATAGCGATTTACAAGAGTAACCTTGGGCATGACACTTAGTGGTGCCCAGTCTCAGTTTTCTTATGTTAAAAGGGGATAATCATAGTGCTTATCTCCCATGGTTGTTATGAGAAGTGAGACATTTATAAAGTACTTTGCAAACCCTACAACAAGTAAATGTGGGCTATTATTACTGTCATTCCTGTTGTCCTGCCAACACGCTCTATACTTTCCCATTTTGTTAAAGTGGGACCCTCTCCCTGGAATGCCCTCCTCCCCCTCTTTACCTGTTGAATTTCCTACCATTCCTTAAAGACCAAGTGAAATGCTGCCTCCTAAACCTTCTTTCTTTTGCCAGCTGGTAGTGACCTTTCCTTTTTGGTCTTGCATGGCGATTTGTACCCTTCTGACGCAATTATTCAATTTTTCTGTTATAGGTATTATTTTCTTACTGTATATTTTCTGTTATAGCTATTTCTATTATACTTCTGTGTTGTATCCCATTAATAAATTGCAAGGTCCCTGATGGTAGTGGTCGTGGTCTTATATAAGTTTAGTATTTCCCTGTGGCTTTTCAGTGCTTTGAGCATTGCAGGTTTTAGAGAGGCATCTGTTACTTTGAACAGAGTTAAGCTAAGTAATTTGCCTTGAGTCAGAAAACTGGTAAAGTTTGTTGGTCAGCTTCAATCCAATCCAATCTGACTCCTGTACTGGGAGTTTTAATCTGATAGAGTTTAGGGGTCTCAACTTTAAAATAAAATTGATAACTATATTAAAGGGTTTCTTTTGAAATCCTACTTATTTTATTTTGTATATTAAAACATGGAATTCTTCCATCTGTTACAATCCTTCTTTATAACCTGATGTCTAATGTGAAAGTATTTGCAGATCCTATACATGATTGCATGCCACCATCGGTGGGGGAGAGGGAGGGGAAGAAAGTTTGAAATTCAAGGGACTATGGAATTAAATCTGGTAAACTAAAAGTAAAAAAACAAATTAATAAAGACAAAAAAAGAAAAAAAAAGAAAAAAATGGAACTCTAAGAAGGAATAATTCCAGCCAGCTACCAAAGGGATCCAGGACACAGAAAAGATTAAGAGCCCATCCTCCAGGTAAATGCTTCCATTTACATTTTTTAAAGTTTCCCATTCATAGGCTTCCTCATGGGTATTCACCTTCTAGCTAGATGCTGCAGAGAGAGGGATAATTAGCATTTTCCATGCTCCTTTATAAAATCCTACCCCCCCCCCCCTCCACTTCCCAATCAACCTTGCTGAAAAGACATAGTAAGCAACTGGAGAAACAAGTAACATGCATGTTTGATCAATGTCAGGCAAAAAAAAAATTAAATATTTAAGAGGCTCTAGAACCATGTTTCCATAAATGTATGTTGCCAACTCAACAGAATTCTCAAGGGTTGCTATAACAACTAAGACTCTTCTCAGGACTCAATAGCATGCTGTTTTCTTTGTTGTTTTACTTAACAAATATTATTATCTTGTCCAGGTTACTTATTTCAGTGTAGAGCCTAATGTTAATGAAGCTAAGGTAGCATGCTCAGCACCACAAACTGATCATTATAATACCATCTGACATATCTATTGTGCTTTAAAATGCTCTTTATATACACATTCTCTCACTGGATTCTCACAGCAGTCCTTTGATGCTATTATTACACCCATTTTATAGACATGGAATGGTTAAGTAGCTTGAAAAGAGAATACAAAGTGTCTCAGGCAGTTGGAACCCAGGTATTCTCTACTTATATCTAGGACTCTGTTTACTGCCTCCCTCTTGGAAGTCCCACGACTCTACCCCATTCTCATTCAGCTGTTACAGACACCACTTCTATAGGTCATAAAAAGGGACTGGGAGAAAATGGTTCCATGGGAAGCTGTGAACAAAGAAATGAAAATAATGATGGTCAATTTCATATAAGGACAGTGCGTTGTGTTCCCAATGTTAGAGGAAGGACGAAATGAGATCCAAAACCCTCAGACTTCATTCTGGAGGTTAAAAAAGAAGCCCCAAATTTCTGAAACTACTTCTGAGTTTTTCATGTGACTATAGTATAACCAAAATTATTCAACCATTAAGCCATTGTGTGTGCACATGGTGGGCATACAAAGCCATCTCCAGTTGTCCTGATCATTATCTTGTCATTGGACCCAGATGATTCTGGAGGAGAGAGCGAGGCTAGTGACTTTGCACAGCCCTCACTCACAAACATCCAATTCATTTGTAAGTCATGATATCTCTTTTCTAATGTCATGGTTCTCTTTGAGAACGAAGGACAAACAACAACTTGTGAGTAGCAGTAGTTGCCCCACTGGGGACCAGTGCCAATTCCACTTGGGTATTGCAACTTGCTCCTTCCTTCCTTCCTTCCTTCCTTCCTTTCTTTCTTCTTCCTTCCTTCCTTACTTCCTTTCTTCCCTTTTCTCCCTCCTCTTCCTCTGTCCACATAGTGTATCATAACCTTGCCTGTGGGTACTCTGCCCAAAGGAATGTAAATTTTGATAGCTTAATTCTACAAGATATCTTGGGTTTTACAGTCTAGATTTCTTTTTTTATGGACATGCCTTAAATTCAAATCACTCTGGCTCTCACTGATTGGTCATAATAGGTCCCAGCCCAAGCTTCATTTGGTCATTGTTTGGGTTTTGATGGTTCAAAGACAGTTTGAGTGTTAATAGCAATTGTTTTTGTTTTGGCCAAAACCCTGTGGGTCTTTCTCTACCAGGTTTTTTTTTTTTTGACTAGGTAAAAGCCATTATTTGTCTCGTTTCTTACTTAGCATTAATCACTGAATGGGCATTGCTTCAGACAGATTGAGACCTGGGAAAGACCTTTTATTAAAAAGGTAAAGGTCTTTCATTGCATCTGGGGCTATTTCTATCATCCTGATCTGTGTATTGCTTTTGGACCCAGATGGCTCTGGGGAGAAAGGGAGGCTGGTGATTTTGCACAGTCCTCCCTCATTTAAATCCAATTCACTTGCTAGTCATGGCATCACCTTCCTGATGTCAGTCTTCTTTCAGAATGAAGGACAAACAACAACAACCTGTGTGTGTATATGCACACATATATACATACACATTTATATATATATACATATATACACACACATATATACATATATATGTATACACATGTGTACACATGCATATATACACATAGAAATTTAGTATAATTGCAGATCACAGATGGTCAAATAGATGATACCTGTTTAGAGGTAGCATCTGAGATCCTGGGTTCAAATTCTGATTGTTCTACTTCTTACCTATGTATTTTTGTGCAAATTAATTCATCTCCGTGGGCCTCCATTTCCTCATTTGGAAAATGAGGGGATGACACCATATAGTGTCTGAAGTCCCTTTCAATTCTAGGCAGGTGATTTACTGGTGATTAGGGCACTGCTTAAATAGGATAAAAAGCCTAGTGAATCTTCTATGCAATATCTTTCTTTGGTTGGACAATGGGGAGGAAGGTATAAGTGAGAAACCGGAATGATAGGTGCCAGTGTGCAGAAAGAATGAAGTCATTTTTGAGATAGAGACCATGACAGAGAGGGAGAGGAGGAGAGAAAAGAGAGAGAGAGGTAGGAGGGAAATGGAGGGAGAGAGAGTGTGTGAGAAAAGAAGGGAGTGGGAGAGAGAAGGAGAGGGAGGAGGGAAATGGAAAGGGAGGGAGAACACACTATTAAAAGTCTTGTCAGTAAATAGTACTTTACAATAAGCTAAAAAGGCAGCCAGACAGTTTCCTACATGTACAAAGAGATAAAATTGGACTGATCTTTGTACATGGTGTCACTACTATAAAGGCAAAATAGAAGACAGGAAATAATGATAACTTTCTTGAATCACTCATGACAATGTAGAAAGGATAAAAAAGCACCAGGAAACTTCCCTTAATAGTTATCTATTTATTTCTTCATGGAATAGTTCGAGAAATTCATTGTCAAGTTGTCAGGGGCACATCTTCTAGGCTCCAAGCACCTGGGCTTTGGGAGACTCCATTCAGATAATGTACATCTTGAAGTAACTCTGGTGCCTAGATCCCTGCTAGAGACATTTACTTCCTAGCAAAAGCACTTTCAGCAGTTGGCAGCACTGGGTACTAGAAAGACCCTTGACTGAATGACTGACCCGTGGATGAGCAACAAAAAGACCTTGTTGGTATATTTGACTTTGCCAATGTGCCAATGAATAAAAAAAATGAATCCTAGAGTTAAAGAACTTCCAGATGTCATCTAATTCACCCCATATCTACCCTAGAACAAATTCTACTACATCTCTAGAAGGTTTAGAGGTCCTTCGGTGATATGGAAATCATAAAAGTATTGTTAGTTAGTCAATAAGCATTTATTAAGTGCTTATAATTTTCCAGGAACTATACCAAATGCTGGGGATATGATGAAAGGCAAAAACAGTCTCTGGCCTAAGGGAAAATTGATCTAACTCAGAGATTTCTGACCTGTGGTCCATGGACTTGTTTATAAATGTTTTTATGATTGTATTTAAGTATCTTTTGCTTCCTTTGTAACCTTATATATTTTATTTCATGAATTTAAATACAACATGCTTATAAGGAGTCCATAGGCTTCAGCCAACTGACAGAGGAGTTGATTTCTTTTTTTGGTTGTTGTTGTTCAGTCATTTTGTAGTCATATTCAACTCTTTGTGACAGCGTTTTGGGTTTCCCTGGCAAAGATACGAGAGTGGTTTGCCATTTCCTTCTCTAGTTCATTTGACAGATGAGGAACTGAGGCAAACAGAGTTAAGTGACTTTCCTAGGTTCACACAGCTACTAAGTGTCTGAGGCCAGATTTGACCCCAGGAAGATGGTATTTGGGATAACTGAAGACAGCATTCCATTTCCCCCATAAAACTACTTCTCTGTGCTAAATATTCTATACCAGGGCTCATATGGCATGGTCTTAAGTCCTTTGACCATCCAGGATGCCTTCCTTTGGGAGTCAATTTTTTTCCCGATCCTGACAAATCTCAGTCTTTCTGGGTCTCAGATTCTTCCCCTGTAAAATTAGAGTTGAACTAGATAATATCTTGGTTCCCTTTCTATCTCTAAATTCTGTGATTCTGAAACCTCTCCCTCTTGGACCTTTCTTTTCTTCATCTCTAAAATGAGGGTGGTGGACCATCAAATGGTTGAAGCAGTATGGGAAAATGGGTCAAAGGTCATGGGTTTAAATCCCATCTCTGTTACTGACTACTAATGTGACCTTGGGCAAGTCACCTACCTTCTGATTTCAGTATTCTCATTTGCAAAATTAGCGGGTTGGATGTGACAGCTTCTAAGTCCATGATCTTGTCATGCAATGATCTCTAAAGTGCATATTTCTAAGCTATGGTGATTCCTTTCTCTTCTTATCTAAAAAAGAAAGTGCGAGTAGATGGAGGCCCAAGAAACTTTCAGTGGACCCAGCTTGTCTTATTCTTCCACCAGAAAAGAAGGAGCATTTAAGTGAGGCATTAAGTCGTGATGGAAACTTCCAATCATAACAAACAAATAAACAAACAAATTCACACAAATGATTACAACCTACAATCCATATTGTCAATGCTTGCTGTAAAGATTTGTGATTTCTTGAAACTGGTAACTGCAACTTTCTCTGAGTGACATTAATCCTCTGAGGCACCCTGAGCAAGCCTACAGGCAAACTCCCACCTCAGTACACAGAATAATTGGTCTGTAAAATACCATGTTGAGATTGAGATGCTGAATATGAGGGGGAAGATTTCATGTGGGAGCAAGCCCACACTGGAAGCCCTAGGAGAGATGGAAAAACAATCCAATTTCTTTCTTAGTTTCTTTTAACTTTACCTAATACATAGATACTTTCCCTCCTTACTCTTGATTCTTTTTTAAATCTGTCATCAGCAATTCTGATACTTTCATTAAAAAAAAAAGTTTGGGACCAGAATTAGGAACCCTCCCCCAAAACCCCAAATATTGATAAGATGCATAGTGGCCAAAATGGGAAAGATGGCACTTTTATCATCCTCTGTTTCATCACATCCTGCCTGGAGAAGAGCATATATTCAGGACAATAGATTTTAGGTAAGAGGGAAACCCATTCTACAGATCATCATTCTAAACTGACCTTCCTACCATTCCTCATACTGGACACTTCTCCTACCTCCATACCTTTGAAATGGCTGTCACCCATTTCAGAAATGCACACCCTCCTATTATCTACCTATTAGAATTCTTCTTTCAAAACCAAGTTTAGGTACCAATTTCTGCAGGATGCCTTTCTGTATCCCTCTAGATAGATGCCTTCCTCAAAATTGTCCTTGTATCTATTCTGTATCAACATCTACATATACATTTATCCATAGATAAGGACTTTTCCTTTCTTATTATCACATCTTCATCACCTAGTACAGTGCCTGTCACATAGTAGTAGTGGTAGTGGCAGTGGTAGTAGTAGTAAAGTGATGGTGGTGATAGCAGTAGTAGTATAGTAATACTCTTAGTAGTATAGTAGTAATTGTAGCATAAGCAGTAGTAATAGTAATAGTGTTAGCTGTGGTAGTGGTAGTAGCATAGTAATACTACTAGCAGTAGTATTTGTAGTATTTGTAGTAGTAGTAATTGTAGTAGTAGTAGTAGTAACAATAGTAATTAGTATTTGCTATCTCATTTGATTCTTAAAACAACCCTATGGGGCAGGTATTTATTTTTATCCACATTTACAGCGCCAAGGATAGGTTTCTCCAAACCATGTTATAGGAGCTTAACTCCTAATGTGGGGGAAAGTAAGGCATATATTCATCTCCCTGAAGGTCTGCCAATTAGAAGAAAATCTGTTTGATCAAAGAGAGCAGAAATAAGGTCAGGAGATGGAAGTTAAAGGGAAGCATATTTCTGCTCAATGTAAAGAAATATAACTTAACTCAAAAACCTGAACTGAATGTGTTGGCAGTGGGTGAGCTGCTTGTCACTAGAGGTATTCAAGAAATTGTATTATCATTTGTGGAAGATGACCCAGGAAGAGGATCTATAGTGAGGAAGTGTTCTTAATGTAGGGGTGGTGAATCTAATTAAAAAAATATTTTTCAGGACTGTATACAGCACTGTATTTATTTACTGTATTGAAATACAGTAAATAAAATTTTATTTTATTTTATATATTTGAAAGCATTATTCTGCAAGGGAGTTCATAGCATTGACACAACAAATATTAAGAATCCCTTAATTTGAAGTTGGCAGTTAACTCTGAAGTCTCTTCCAACTCTGACATTTTAGGCATTTTGATTATTGTTTGTTGTTCAGTCATTTTAGTCGTATCTAACTCTTCATGACTCTATTTGGGATTTTCTTGGGAAAGATACTAGAATGCTTTGCCATTTACTTCTCCTCCCTCATTTTACAAATGAGGAAGTGTTGGCAAATAAGGTTAAGTGACTTACCCAGGGTCACACAGCTAGTGTCAGAGCATGGATTTGAACTCAGGTCTTCCTGACTCTAGACCCTGTGTGATTCCTAGCTACCCTAAGCACTTTGATATCTATCAATAATCAAAAGTTTTAAAAGCACAAAGCAAAGAAAAACTACCGTTGCAAATGGTTATAG
This sequence comes from Gymnobelideus leadbeateri, assembly GCA_011680675.1. Classification (NCBI taxonomy): domain Eukaryota; kingdom Metazoa; phylum Chordata; class Mammalia; order Diprotodontia; family Petauridae; genus Gymnobelideus; species Gymnobelideus leadbeateri. Next base: position 332,105 of record WOXC01007330.1, on the reverse strand, counting down.
GGAAATCAATGAATGAGAGGGTTTGTAAAAGGTTTACCCATGAAGGCAACAGAGATAATAGACTTATCTCAGAAATAGAAATGTTTTTGCCTTTAGAGTTCAGTGCCTTGAAATGACCAATTAGTCAATAATAATTGTTATTTGCAAAGCATATTAAGGGTTTGAAAGGCACTTTTCTCGCTCTTTGAGGGAGATCTTTGAGGAAGCATCAGTAGTGCCAATATATACATGAGGAACCTGAAGATCAGAGAAATTAAGATTGCACATGACAGATTTTTTTTCAGGGCTGGAAGAAACTTCAGTATTCACCCAATCAAGCCAGGATCAGGCTAAGAACCCCTCCACAACAATTACAATGGGAGATCATCCACTCTTTGCTTAAAAAGCTTCTGTGAGGCAGGAGCCCATTATCTCCAGAGGCAACCCATTCCACTCTGGGAAAGCTCTAATTGGTAAGAAGCTTTTCATAACATCAATCCTAAATTTATTGTTGCTCAGTAGTACCTGACTCTTCATCACCCCATCTGGGGTTTTCTTGGCAAAGATACTGCAGTGATTCAGCATTTCCTTCTCAGCTCATTTGACAGATAAGGAAACTGAGGCAAACAGGATTAATTGACTTGCCCAGGATCACAAGGTAGTGAGTGTCTGAGAGCAGATTTGAACTTAAGAAGATAGTCTTCCTGATTGGGGCAGCACCACCAGCTACCCCAAACCTAAATTAGACTTTTTGAAAGCAACTTCTGCCCAAGGCTCTAGGTTATTACCTTTGGGATGAAGCAGAACAAAGCTAGTCCAGGTCCCAGGCAATAGCCCCCTAGGGAACTTGGACAAAGGTCAAAGTTTCGAGGAAGGTCTCCTAGTTCTAAATCCATAATTTTTTTCACTAAACCACACATGCCTTGTAAAGAATGGCTTCCAACTTGGTGGCTTCAACAGTTTGGGCTGGCAGTCTTGCAGACCTACTCGCCAGTATCGGGGGCACTTTCTCTGCTTATTTTCAGAGATCACTTCATGTCCCATGTGTGGCAGTGGATACTGATGCAGACTTTTTCCTCTGACCACAGAGGCTGCTTCCAAGTCATTACTGCATCAGAGGATCATAGACTTAGAGCTGAAAGGGTCTTTGGAGACCACTTCAGTCAAGCCTTTTATTTTACAGAGGAGGAAACTGAGGCTCAGAGAGTTTCAAAGATTGGCTTAAGTTACCCAGTACATTGCAGAGCCCAAACATGAATCTAAATTTTCTGCTTCCTAATGGTGTGCTCTTTACATCATACCTAGGTCTTGGTATTCTCTCCCTCGTCAGATTTTTCAGTATGTATTTATCTGTTTATGGGTTGTCTTATGATAGTAGACCATAAGCTCCTTGAAGGCAGGGCCCATGTTGTGCTTTGTCTTCCTATTCCCAGGTCCTAGCACAGTGGGATATTTAACCAATCAATTGGGCAGCTAGATATGGTAGTAGATAGAATGCCAGGCCTGGAATCAGGAAGACTATCTTCCTCTGACTTGAAATCTGGTCTCAAACACTTACTAGCTAGGTCACCTTGGGCAAGTCACTTCACCTCGTTTGCCTCAGTTTCCTCATCTGGAAAATGAGCTAGAGAAGGAGATGGCAAAACACTCCAGTAGCTTTGCCAGGAAAACCTCAAATGGCATCACAAAGAGTCAGCTATGACTGAAAAATGACTGAAGAACAGTAATCAATCAAGCAATAAACACTTTTTAAACACCAATTTTGCACTAGTCACTGTACTAAGGACACTTTTTTTAAAAGGTGAAAGACAAACTCTGCCCTCCCCTCAGATTCTAATGGCTAGTTATTGAACTGGATCAAGTGACTACTTCACAAGACCATAGATTAATAATGAGAGTAACAACAATAATAGATAGTATTTATCAAATACTTTAAGGTTAGCAAAGTGCTTTAAATATATTCTGATTCTCCCAACAACGCTGGGAAAGAAGCAATATGTGTATCCTCATTTCATAGATGAAGAAACAAGTTGAGAGACAAGTGGGTTGCTCATGGTCACACAAGCTAAGTTTCGGAAGCAGGTTTTAAACTCAAGTCTTCCTGTCTCCAAGTTTTAAATTTGTTATTCAAGCTTACTACTGCACTAAAACTTTTGGGATGCCCTGTATAGCATCAGAAGTGACATTAGAGAGGTGTGTGGAGCAGTGAATAGAGCACTGGCCCTGGAGTAAGGGGGACCTGAGTTCAAATCCAGTCTCAGACACTTAACAGTTACTAGCCTTGTGACCTTGGGCAAGTCACTTAACCCCAAATGCCCTGCCATCCCCCCTCCATAAAAAAAAAAAGTGACATTAGAGGTCTGGTCCAACCCTCTCATTTTACATACAAGGAAAGTGAGACATGAGGAGATTAATTATATTAATATATTAATAAATATTATATAAATAATATATAATATAATAATATACAAAATAATATATTTATTAATATTAATAATCAAATAATTATATCTTGATTTGCCCAAGATATAACAAGTAGAGAGCAGCAGGGATAAGATCTGAACCCAGGTGGTCTGGCTTCAAACCCAGTCTTCTTTCCACCCTATCACACTTGATTCTGTCAAATCCAATTGTCTGGATGTTCTTCCTCAGAATTTTGCCCCACCCCCACAACCCCAAACTACTTTTAAGTACCTGAAAATGAACTATAGAAGGAACTGAATTGGTTTCAGGGAAGGTAGAAAATTCTATAATTTCTGTCTCCACTTGGTTGGATGGCCCTTGGGCAAGTAAGTCACTTAATCTCTCCCTCTTTGTCTCCTCATCTATAAAAAAAAATACCTACTACTTTCTTGCCTCCTAGGATTAATTAGTTAAAATCTATGTGTCGGCTGAAGATTGGAATAGTCTCTGGAAACAGGGAAGCCCAGACCCCAGCACTGCATCCATAGGCTTGCCATGAAAGGAAACATCATTAACAGCCTGTTGAACTGTAACACTTGGTGACCACAAGGAAGTCATGCACAAGTTGCCTGGAGGGGTGGGAGCCTCGAATCGTCTCTTCCTTTCTTCTGGAATGTTTCTGTTCAGGTCTAGAATTAGGGTAAAACCATGATGGAGTGCTGGAACGAATTTCTGTTCCTCTCTAATTCTCATTACCTGGTTTGCTCACCTGATTCGTTCTCACTCCAGCATCAGCTAGCAACCCGCCATCAGGGGATGTGCCCTGGCCAACTAGACAGACCAAGGTCAGAAGATCATAGAAGCCTGGGTCTAGACCCAGAATGGATCCCAGAAGCCTTCTTGGCCAACCCCCTCATTTTACAGAGGAGGAAACTGAGGCAGGACAAGTGACCTGTCCAAGGTCACACAAGTAGTAGACTCTTCACTGACCCCAATATTTCTACTTGAGATAGAACTTTCAGCTGAACTTTGCTGTCATCCAGAAGAATTTCCTAGTAGGTGACCTATAAATGGTTAAGATAAATCTATAAATAAGATAAGATAAATCAGTATATTAAGTACTGGAGATACAAAGAAAAGCCAGTCTCTGTCCTCAAGGAGTTTATAATCTAACAGAACAACATGAGAACAGCTGCATAAGAAGGATGTATAAGATATATGTATGAATGTATGTATAGGTATGTAAATGTATGATGAGTTGCAGGAAATCTCAGAGGGAAGGTACTAGCCTTAGAGGAGAGGGCTAGGAGAGGCTTCTGCATAAGGTAGGATTTGAACTGAATCTATTTGAGATAAAGCAGAGAGAGGACAGTCCTTCTTACCAAGATGATCACTTGTGTGGCCTTGGGCAAATTACTTAACTTCTTCTCTTTCCTTATCTATAAAACAAGGTAATTGGACTAGATATGGGCTGTGTGTGTGTGTGTGTGTGTGTGTGTGTGTGTGTGTGTGAGAGAGAGAGAGAGAGAGAGAGAGAGAGAGAGAGAGAGAGAGAGAGAGAGAGAGAGGTAGTAAAGAATATCTCTCTGTCTGGTGGAGCCTATGGATCCCTTCTTGTAATAAAGTTTTTAAATGAATAGACAGGATTACACAGAAAACTACTTTTATTGAAATGCAGTTGCCAAAATACATTTTTGGAAAATTTCATGGACCTTAGGTTAAGAATGCCTAGACTAGATGATTTAAGATTTCTCTTCCCATTCTAAACTTCTGATCCTGTCACTCCCCAGGGTCTCAGTTTCCTCACTTATAAAAAATAAGGGTGATGGATTAGATAACTGTCAAGGTCCTTTCTAGCTGTAGAGGAATCAATCAATCAGTAAACATTTATTAAGTGCTTACTGTGTGCTAGGCACTGCACTGAGTGCTGGGGATACAATGATCCTATGATTTACAAAACCCAAAGCTCAGAATTCTTTTGCTCTCAGGGGGTGGGAAGGGCAGGCTATGTCAAGAATGGGGCTAAGAAGGGGACTCGTTCTGCCAGCAGACACCGATTTCTCACACAAATCACCTAAAGTTTCTTCTGCCAGGTAGGCTCACTTTCTTAGGCTCAGAGAATTATAGATCTGGAGCTTGAAGAGACCTCAGAGGTCAGCTAGTTCCTTCCCTTCACCAATTTATGCAGGGGGGAATTGAAGGTCAGAGAAGTAACAGACTGATCCACAGTCATACAGGGGGTTAATGGCAGAGCTGGGATTCTGAGCTCCATCCAGAATGAGCTCAGGGTCCTTTCTTACAAAGGAAGTGTCCTGGTTTTCCCCTTAATTAGTTTTATGATTTCTCCTTATCTTTATCCCTGAATTTTTTCTACTTCATGATCCCCTCATTTTCCCCAGGGTACAGCAGAGATCCAGTGTCCTTGGCACATAGCAACTCTCTGGGACTTTTCCATTTGGTCAAATCCAGAGATGTAAAACCATTCACTCTGTGAAGGGGCGCTCACTCAGAGTGAGAGAGTGGTGACCTTTCAGTTGCTTCATTATTGTTGTTGGTCCTTCATTCTCAAAGAGAACCAGTGACATCAGGAAGGTGATGTCTTGATTTATAAGTGAACTGAAGGGAGACAGAGCTATGCAGTCATCAGCCTCACTCTCTCCCTCAGAGTCATTGGAGGCCAGTGGCAAGACATAGGTGGCGATGCCTGCCAATGGCCCTGTATATACAGTCTGGTAGTGCGGTAATCTTCTAAGGGGCTATCAGAGCCCAGTGTACCCCTGTGGGCAAGGTCAGAGGGGAGGCACTATGGGAAGCCTGGCCTCTGACTAAAGCTTCTTCCACCAACACTGAGGGAGCTGCTGTTTCCTGAGTCACCCTCCATATCCTTGAAATAAAATTAGCTTGCTGCTAACCACAGCTGGTCTTCCTGCTTTCCTGAGAACCTTAGGACACATAAACACCTATTCAGCTGATCTGGACCTCACATACCTGCATTAAGTAAGCCATTTTCAGTCTTTGGATGAATTTTATGCTTCTAGGTGATAGTTTGGAGCTACATAGGATGTTCTAAAAGTCTTTGAGAAATCTCAAGCTGTTAATAGCTATCAAAATATCACTAGAACTTTGGGGACACCTGTACAAGGACCATTCCCTGGTCACATACTGATGGAGGGAGGAAGAGTATGATGAGCCTGGAATTCTGTAAAGATCACTGGCTTTGGATTCAGAGGACCTGGGTTCACATGTCACCCCTGCCATGTGTTTTCTGTGTGGCATCAGGTGAATCACCAGACTTCTGGGGGTCTTGGTACCCTCATCTGTCACATGGTGGGTTATACTAGATAGTCATCTCTAATTCTATAACCTTATGACCAATGACCTATAAAGACTCTGGCTCTCTCAGTTCTGTTAATCTACCAAACTGATAATATATAAACTCCTTGAGGGAAAGCATCTTCCTGAGTTCAAATCTGGCCTCTGAAACTAGTTGTGTGATCCTGGACAAGTCACTTAAGCTTGTTTGCCTCAGTTTCTTCATCTGTAAAATGAGCTGGAGAAGGAAATGGTAAACCACTCTAGTATCTTTGCCAAGAAAATTCCAAATGGAATCAGGAAAAATTGGGCATGACTGAAACAGCTAAGCAATAATAAATCCCTATTTTATATCTTAGCAGAATTCCTGTCATGGAGAATGCACTCAGCACATGGTTACAAAGTGGCTGACCAAATAGATCTATAATCTCATGTTAAAATTTAGACCCCAGTGCCCATGGAGTGCCTGGCACAGAGTTTGCTCTTATTTATTGGTTAATTGATAAGTATATAATCCTGTGTTAAGTTGGGTCCATTTACTTTCTAATTTTGCCTTTTATCTTGAATGAAAATTATGGGCAATATGATATGGAAGTTACAAGAAAGACATCATGTGAGAAATGCTGGACTTTAAGAGGAAGTAAGCTGGTCAATATACTTGGAATAAGGGAGAACAGCTGGGAAGTCTGAGTGATACCTCGTTGCCAACAAAATATTTAAAAGAAGGGCAGTTAGGTTGTGCTGGAGATAGAGCACCGGCCCTGGAGTTGGGAGGACCTGAGTTCAAATCCAGCTTCAGGTACTTATTAGCTGTGTGACTCTGGACAAGGCATTAACCCAAACTGCCTCAAAAAAAAAGTTTAAAAGAACTAAATGAAAATCTCTAGCGTACATTGTGCATAGAAGTTCACAGGAAAAGAAGGGTAAGAATTTTACAAAATGGGAAGAAGTGGACTGATTAAGGTTAGCACTGTTGGGAGGAATGACCTTAAGGCAATCCTACAACCATTGAATAACTGTGTATATTGCGTGCAGTTTTCCTCAGTATACGTTGCTTAGAGGCTACATCAAAATACCATGGTGCCTCCAGCTTGTTCAGTGAAAGGAGACCTGGTGACCTGGAACTAGCACTTGACTTGAGGTCCAGTAAGGTCAAATTTGCCTTTAACAGTAACTAGCTGTGTGATATTAGGTGAGTTAAGTAACCCTTCTCAGAACCTTAATTTCCTTGTATATAAAATGGGGATATTGACAACAGCTGTAGTATGCACCTCACAGAATTATGAGGAACAAAAGAGATCATCCTAGTGCTTTGAAAAGCTTAAAGCATTAGAGAAATGTCAATAATTTGTTAACTACCCTTTAACATTTACATTTTGCAGATACAAATGGCATGGTCTATAGTACCTTCTCCATCCTAGAGACCTTCAAGATGCAGTACTTAGAGCTGAAAATGGTACTCCAGTAGGATCTGACCACGGTAGAGTACAAGGCATCTCTTACCATCTCTCTCATTCTAGACATTGAGCCTTTATGTAATCCAAGTTAAATGAGCATTTTGCCTTGCTATGTTAGGCTTATAAGACAGTGGATTATTGGTTGATTGATTGAGCTTGTAGTCTACTAGCACTCTCCATTCTGATCTTAGGCTTGCTTCTCCAATCTTACACAATTTATCTGCTCCAGAAATAAAACTAACTCCACAAATATAAAATGTGTTAACAGACAACGGCTTTTCTAAAAAGTAGCTGGGGGTCTTGGTGGCTGGAAGTTCAATATGTGTTAGGAGGCTGAGGTGACAGCCAAAACAACTAAAGCAAATTTGGGCTGTGTTACGAGGAGCAGAGCTTCCAGGACCTGGGAGGAGATGTTCTCACTGTACTCTGCCCCTGTCAGATTCATTCTGGATACCCCAGTTTAAGAAGGCTATTGGTAAATTGAAACAAGTCAAAAGGAGGGTAACCGGGATGGTAATGGGAGTCCATCACATATGCAGACTGATTAAAGGAGTCAGGGATGCTTAGCCTGGAGAAAGGAAAACTCAGCTGAGATTTGATAGCTGCCTTCAGGCATTTGAATGGCTAAGGTGGTAGAGAGCTTTAGACTTGTCCTATTTGCCTTCATAGGGCAGAACCAGGAGAAGAGTACAAGGAGACCAATTTGAATTTGATTTCAGGAAACAACATTCTAATAATTTCATCTCTCTAGAAGTGGAAGGGGCTGCCTAGAGAGGTGATCTTTAAGCAGAAGTTGGGTGGCCATTTGTGATGTGTGTTACAATGGGGATTCTTTCCCTGGGAATGAATTGGACTAATAGCTAATAAGGTCCTTTCCAAATTTCAAATTCTGTGTTCCGATAATCTTATGAACCCAAATGTAGGTCTGAATGCCTGGGAGTCCATAAATTTCATTCTGCAGTTAAGATGACAAACCACCCCACTAGGCTATATACTCCTTTGGACTGGACTCCATAATGATAATCTACCTCCCACTGCCTTAACTTCATCATCAGGAAACTTATCATCCTTGGAGATTTCATGAGCCCTGATGCTCCCACTCATCAGAACCCTCTGTACCTCTGACTGGAGGAAGGAACAAAGAACTCCCCCCAAATCTTCATTTGAAGAGGGCATCTAGATCAACCATCTCTTCATTTCCCACATGGCCACATTCCTATAGATTGAGCTCCATCATGATCATACTTGCACCTGTACATTCTCTCATCTTTTCCTTTAGAGTATTGATTTTCCCCTTAGATTGTAAGCTACTTGAGGGCAGGGACTCTCTTATTCTGTTTGCATCTTCAGCACTTTGAATAGTGCTTAGCACATAGTGAGCACTTAATAAATGTTTATTGAATGAATAAGGGCTGACTTGGCTCTCCTGAGAAGAGAGATCATCAAGCCTTCCATTATTGTAAAACACTCTTCTTAATATTTAGCTGAAAGTTTTCATTAGACATAGTTCATTTCTCCCTGCTGTACCATCTTCTGAGACTGTAAATTATCCCATTACTTCATTTAGATAGGAAGATATTTATTTTCTGTGATGATCTCTCTCTGCCCCTCCCCCCACTTTCTCTTTTCTTCTTTCCTCAGCTGCATAAAGTTAACTTCCTCAGTGGCAGATTAAGGACAGATTACAAGTAGACCGGGAACCAGGTCCCATCACCACAGGAGACCTCCCACTCAGCCTCCTGCTGTTTCTCAGTAGAGGGATACAGCTGCTATTCCAGCCCGTGTTAGCTCCCTTTCCCTCTCCCTCTCCCTCTCCCTCTCCCTCTCTCTCCCTCTCTCTCCCTCTCCCTCTCTCTCTCCCCCCCTCTCCCCCCAGTCTCTCAGTCTCTCTCTCTTTCTCTCTCCCTCTCTCTCTCACTCCCTCTCTCCCTCCCCCCTCTCTTTCTGTCTGTCTTTCTCCCCTCCATTCCCACCCCCACCCCCACCCTGGGGAGAAGGAGTCTATCTCCCTTTGGGGTTACTCAGCCTTTGCTCCTGAGGTTTGCAGAAAGTCTCCTCTCCTCCCTGCCTCCCCCTTCCTCACCCCAGCTGCTTCCATTCTCCCTCCTACATTGTGGCCAGCAAATGACTGAACTCACTGGCTGCCTCTCTTTCCAGCAGTGCCTGTGGGTTTCCATGGAAACAGAGGATGGTGGTGGGAGCCACCTCGCTGAACAGCCACCGGTGTTGGGGCTGGGAGGAGGAGGTGACATGTGGGCCTCCTGGAAGACTTTGGAATGGGGGTAATTTTGAGTCCCAGGTGAAGAGTGGGGGAGAGAGAGCTTGGGAGTGGGAAGGAGACTTTGGAAGAAAGAAAGCAAGGTAAAAAGAGAAAGAAAGATGCATTTGTAGGTGGAGATGAACTTTCAGGAAGGAAAAACACGGTTAGAAGAAAGTAACTTAAGAAAGGCAGCTACAGTAAAGCTGTGGAAGAAGGATTAGGAAGGAAATTATGATGATTGTGATGGATCCTTCAAAGGAGTGTTGAGGCCATGGATCTATGATTCCACTGTAGGAGTCACCTGGGGATGGACAGAGCACTGGAGTGAGACTCAGACCTGAATTCAAATCCTGCCTTAGACACTTCCTGTGTGACATGGGGTAAATCATGTAACCACTCTCTGCCTCAATTTCCTCATTAGTAAAATAAAAGAGCTGGATTCTATAGCCTCTAAGGGAGGATGCTCCAGCTCTAAGTCTGTGATTTTATCATTCTAAGCAACATAACCCCTCTGAGTCTCAGTTTTATCATCTGTTAAATGAGGAATTGGAGACAAGGACATTGGAGGACCATTCTAGCTTGGAGTCAATGTCATGGTCCTCTTCAAGAATAAAGGACGACCTCCCCCCCCCAACACACACAATCATAGATTTAGACTTGAGAGGGACTTTAGAGGTTCTCAGGTCAAGCACCCTCACTTTATAGATAAGGATAATGAGAGTGAAGGAGTCACCTGACTACGGTCATATGGGTGGTAATTATCAGAGTCAGTGACGATATGAACCCAAGTCCATTGACTCCAAAGCCAGTGTTCTTCATGCGGGACCACACTTGAGTCTGACCCACCTCCCCCTTAGCAGTTATAGTGCTCTTTAAGGGTTATAAAGCACTTTACCTGTGTTACTGAATTTGATCCTTGCAATAACTTTATCAGGTAGGTGGTATTATTAGCCCCATTTTACTAATGAGAAAGCTAGGTCTCTGAGCATCACACAGCTAATAAGTGCCTGTGGCAGAATTTGAAAATGAGTCTTTCCAAATATTAGTCCAGTGCTCTTCCCATCATGCCAGGCTGCCTCCAGATTCTGTGATCCCTTCTGAAGGTAGATGGGGCTTGTGTTCTCTCCACTGAGGCTGAGGACAGTATTAGAAGAATTTGGGCCATGAGGATAACACAATTTTTGGTTTACTTCTTCCTAAAGTCCACCTAAAGTTCTTACAACATTTTGTAAATTACCCTCCTGGTTCAGTTTACTTCATTTTGTATCACCTCATACAAGTCTTTCCAGGCACTCCTGGATTCTTCCCACTTGCCACTTTTTAAAGTACAATAACATCACATTACATTCCTAAACTACAATTTCCCTAGTCATTGGGCACCCACTTCATTTCCAAATCTTTGTGCAAGGCATTTCTAAGAGAAACAAAATCATGTTCCAGGTTCATCTCTGAAGATGTGTTAACATGTGACTTGTACCCTAAGGACCATAGGATCTTTTCATCTGATTTGCAGTTGAAACCTCCCACGTGTTGGCTCCCCATTTTGAATGCCTTGAGAGTAGAGGTCTTCCCTTTTTTACTTGTATCCCCAATGCTCAGCACAGTGCTCTGTAAACAGTAAGTGCTTCATAAATACTTTATGCATTCATTCATTCAATCCTCTTTCTAGAGTAAGCATGCTAATAATAACAACTATAATTAAAATGATTGATAATGATGATAACTCACAGTTATGTTTTATATTCTTTATATTTTAGTATCTTATCTGGTTCTTATTGAAACCTATGGACTAGAAGGTTGTCCCTTCCCATCTCTTCCTACTGATAAGCTGTGTCTCCAGTTACCTACCCATAGGTCCTCAGATGTATGGGTACAGCATTTAGTCTTTCTGACCCTCAAATTTTTCATTTGCAAAATGAAGAGGGGATCTAGAAACCTGTTCAGGGGCCTTGGGACCATACTATGCAAGGATCATTTGAAGCATCTGGGAATGATTAGTCTGGAGAAAGAAGACTTAGGGGGAAAATGATCCTGATCTTAAAATATCTGAGAGGTTCCCATGGAGAAGAGTGCTTGGCTCCAGATTTGGAAACAAAGCTTGCAGCCTACATGGGATTAAAGATTGAGAAATCTTCTCTAGGAAACAGAAACCAGCCCTCACATTTTTTCAGATGTGGCCAGAAGGGTCCTCAAAGGCCAGTTAGTCTGACTCCCTCATTATATGAATTCAAGGTCCAGGGACAGTAGCAGAGGGGGAACCTGAGCCTACCTTGGTTGAGTCTAAGCCACCTGTCTCCTTCTTCACAGTCACTAACGGTACATAAAAAGTGTTCTGGCAAAACAGCATGTCCCTAGACCACAGCAACCAAAAGTGGTGTCTGTTTATTTTCATGCTGTGTCTTTAAAAGCATCAGAGCTGGGGGTGGAGAGCAGGATCCACTTGGCGCATTTGCAGCAGCTATTACTGTCTGTGGCAGATATATCACTTGTTTCTGCTTTCTTGCCCTGAGCTTTTAAGGAAGCTCTTTTTGAGTCTGGACCAAGACTGGAGTAGGACCCTTGATACCTTTTTTATGGACTTAAAATTTATTTTTAAAACCCTCTACTGGCCCTCCTCCTACCTCTTCCCGCCATGGTGATGGGAGTAAGAATGAACTCCTAAAAATACTTGCTTGTTACTGGATGGGATGGTGGAATGGAGGCCATACTCAGAGTCACATAACCTAGGTTTAAGCAAAGGCTCCCACTATGCCTAGGTTCGATGGTAGGCAATTCCCTTTACTTTGCAGGACCTCAACTATCCTCATGTCTACAATGGGAACAGTAAGACATATTCAGATGACTTTGTTAGATCACAGATTTGGAGGTCAAATTAATAAGCATTAAAGGAGGCACTACACTAAGTGTTGGGCATGGTGCTAAATAAATGCTGGATATACAAAGAAAGGCAACAATAGTGCCTGCTCTCAAGGAGCTTCCAATCTAAAGGGAGTGAGTCAGCAAGGGAGAGACAAGGAAAACAACTATGTATAAATAAGACATATACAGGGTAAATAAATTGGGGGCATAGTCTCAGCGGAAAGGCACTAACATTAATGAGGACTGGGAAAACCTTGCATAAGTTAAAAATATAATTTAGAAATGGAAGGGACCTCAGAGGTCATTTCATCCAATCTCACAGGGCTGCTGGGAGGAAAGCATTTTGACTCAAAGAATAGATAGAAATGTAAGTAATTCAGTTGAGCAAGTGTTAATTAAACCTCTACTATGCGTCAAGGTGCCATGCTAGGTTCTGGGATACAAAGACAGGCTATGCCTATTTATTATAAAGGTTTCTTTTCTTTACCTTCTTGCTCAGTGGGGGAGGGAAGGTGGGAGGGACAGAAAGTAAATGTTTCATAATTGGAAAAATATTTTAAAATTATTAATAGGAAAGAAAAAAATCTTTGACTTCTATAAGCTTACATTCTAGAGGGAGGGAGGAGTGGGAAGAACAGAGCAGAAAAATATGCATACAGATAACATATATACGTGTGTTTATGCATACATCCATCCATGAGCAATGTATACACATATATATTTATCTGATATATGAATATTTATAGGTACATGTATGCCTCAATATAATAAATTATTAAATGCTAATGTAATATTAAGTATTAATATTAAAACAGAATTTACAAATATGTATTGATTTGTTAATATATGAATATATACACAAAATGTATATGTAGATATATGCATATATTATTTTAAATGAATAAATACGTACAAAATTTTATCCATTTTTGTTATACACACATGTATACATATATGCATGTGATCAAATATATATGCATATACAATATATACATACATACATACATACATACCTACATACACATACACACATATATCACATGCCCAGCCAGATCTTTCATTGTATGGGTACAGGGAGCTCCTGAAGGTTATGCTCTCTCTCCATCCAGGTCACAACCTGCTCTGTTACAATGATAGAGAGCTAAGACAGGGGTTCTCAAACTTTTTGGTCTCTGCACTCCTTTACACTCTCAAAATGATTGATGATACTCACTCCTTCCTAAAAGTTTTTGTTTATAAGGGTTATATCTATCAATATTTACCATATTAGAAATTAAAACATAAAATTTTTAAGTTCATTTGAAATAATAACAAATATATTATATATTAACATATTTTTGTGAAAAAACCTATATTTTCCAAAACAAAGATATTAATAAAAAGAACGGTACTGTTGTTTATGTTTTTGCAAATCTCCTTAATGTCTGGCTTAATAAAAGACAGCTGGATCCCTATAGCTGCTTCTTAACTAATTTGTTCTGATATGTTAGTTTGTTTGAAATATATGAAGAAAATCTCACTTCACACAGATACATAGTTGGAAAAGGGAGGATTATTTTAATAGACAAAGAATGCATAAGTATGAAAATAGTTTTGACCTCATGGACCCCCTTCGGGTCTTAGAGAACATCATAGTTTCCTTGGTGATATTTTAAGGAGAACCACTGGTCTAAAACATTGAGGGATTAAGGGATTTCTCCAAAGTCAAACAACTGATAGATAAGGCAAGACTTGAACACAGGTCTTCCTAACCCCACTCTCAGCCCTCTATCCACCACATCACCCTGGCTCTTATACAAAATAGATATGAAGTAGCTTCGAAGGCTATTATTTTGATCAGCTTGGAATCCTAGATGGAGGCCCAGTCTGGTATAGAGGACCCATGGACACAAGCCACTTAAATTCTTAGGGTTTTAGTAATTTCAACACATATAGGATCTTATGGTGAGTTCTGGATGTTAGAACCCACTGAGTCCCATGGTCTCATTTTGCAGATAAGAAAACTGAGGCCAGCAAGGTGTGGTTGCTTGGCCAGTTACTAGTGTCATTGTTAGGATTTGAATTCAGGTTTGTCATTCCATGTACTACAGCAGAGGTGTCATACACCAAAGTGCCTCTGGAACCAGATTAAAATACAAGTGGGAAATATCTAACAAAATACATGAAAATACAATAAAATATAGATTATGTTAATAGGTGGTCTTCTCAGTCCACATGCCCCTAGCCTACAGGGATTCTTATGTAAGGTTTGGTAGTTGCCATTTCTATTTGAGTGTGACACCCAGAGTCTGCTTTATGCTTCCTCTCACTCCTTCCCACTCTAAGCTGTTGAATGGTTGCTTATCTGCATTATTTGGTTATGACAGTTCCCTACACTAATGAAACCACAGATCTGGACCAAAAAAGTCACAAATCAAACCCAAGGTTTATGAAGTAACATCAATTCCCACCAGCCAGTGATGAGCTGATGCTGTTGGGTTCTCAAGGTCTGATTATAGCCATTTGGCATGTGCTGGTTCCCTGGGCCATAGAAAGGTATCAATGTCTTATGAACCAGGGTCAACACAACAGTGCTAAGAGAATCCCTGACACTACAAATAACCACTAATTGAAATCATGACACTCTCCCAGAAACCTGAATGCCAAATGGTGTTCTCAGCCTTCTGAGGACATCACTGATGTTGGCTTTCCAACAACAGGGCTCTACCAATTGACATCTAGAGAGATCAACTTTAATTTCATTTTATCTGTTTCTCTCTCTCTCTCTCTCTCTCTCTCTCTCTCTCTCTCTCTCTCTCTCTCTCTCTCTTCCCCTCAGTAACAATCTAGGATCTAAGAAGAAATAGAATGCAAATATGTCAAATAACAGTGGAGGAAGGGAGAATAGCCTTCTATCCATTAAATGACCAAAATATCTGCTCCTGTCCTTTGAAGCTTACTCCATTTGTCAGAATCCTCATATATACCCAGACCTTTGTGTCTATTATTGCCTGCCCTCAAGGTCACCTCTTCTTCCTCAAGGAGTTTAAAATGAGACTCAGCCTTCCTCTAAACTCCTATTCTTGGTGACTCCATTATCGATTTTGATAACCCTCTGAACATCTTGATCTATCTTCCAGTTCCTAACCCTCCTCAAAACCAATGACTCATTCTCCACTCTGTCTTTCTTCCATTCAGAGAGCTGGTTCCTAAGACTTCACCATCAAACCAAAAGTTCAGTTTCCAAAATCTGGAATTTATTCTCTTTGATCACAATCTCTGGACCTTCTAGCCTCCCTATTGTTCAAATTCCCTTAAATAAGGGGCAATCAACTTCCTTTTGGTCACTCAGAAGTCTGGTGAAGCTTATGGACCCCTTCTCAGAACAATGTGTATTGCTTACATTCATAAATGAAGGAAATGTTTAATTTCAGTTAGAGATTAGTGAAAATAAAGATAGTATTTTTGCTTATCCAAGGAGTAAGCCCCACAACTTTACCCCCCCCCCCCCAATCTATCTACACCCTGGGGTTTGAATCCTAGCTCTGTGATTTTGGTCAAGTCACATAACCTTCCTAAGCCTCAGTTTCTTTATGTGTAAAATGAGGAGGCCAGACAAGATGACCTCTTCTAGCTCTAGATCCTGCCCTGATTTCACTTTTCTCCTTTTAATAAGACACTGTTCTCTACCCTTCAATCTCTCACCTCTCCATCCTTTTACTTTTCATGCCCTGGTAATAATAAAAAAAATAGTTCAGCCCTATCACTTCTCTCCTATGACTTGTGATATGCTGAACTGGAAGTCATGAAATCACAAGAACTTTGTTAATTATAAGTGCTATCAAACTTTCTCTGGGCTCTCACTGCTATAAAGCTTTCCTTGATTTATTTCTGTTTTACTCTGTCACATACTACTCTATCATAGAGATTATTTCAAACTTTCTCCTTTTTTCCCTAAGCCTCCTATTCCTAAGTCATTGACAAAGCTTATTGCTTTATTGAGAGTGAGATCCTCCATTATAGAATCTCATGTTTGGAAAGGACTTCAGAGACCACTTATTTCAACCCCTACTTTCACAGGAATTGCCTTTATTATACCTTAAAAACTAGCCATTTCAGGTTAATAAATCTAGAGGTGAAAAGGACCTCAGGGGCTTAGTCCAACCTTCTCATTTTAGAGATGAAGAAATTGAGGTCTTTGCCAGTTCACAAATCAAAGTATATGAACAGGCACCTCTTCATTTCCTCAAAGGAAGAAAAACCAAGTTACCAATGGCCATATGAAAAAGATGTTCAAAATCACTAATATTTAGAGAAATGCAAATAAAAGCAACTCTGAAGTTCTACTTTACACCTACTATATTGGCAAAGATGACAAAAAAAAGGAAAATGACAAATGTTAGAAGGGCAGCAGGAAAACAAAAGGCATATTGATGCTTCATTGCTAAAACTTTTGAAGTGGTCCAGCCATTTTGGAAATTATTTTGGAATTAAACACAAAAATTCACTAAACAACATACTCTTTGATCACCTGACAACACCAGTAGGTCTATTCCCCAAAGATAACAAAGGACAAAATGACCCATAGATAAAAAATTTAAAATAGCTTTTATTTTTTTGTAATGGAAACAAAAATTGAAAACTAAGTGTATGCCCTTAAATTGGCAAATGGCTGAATATATATGAACAGGGCACAAGAAAATCATGAAAGGAATGTTTTCAGACAAAACTTATATGAACCGATGTAGAGTGAAGTGAAGAGAACCAGGAGAATAATTGATACAATAAAACAACATTATAAAGACAAACAATTTTAAAGACTTAAGATCTTTGATCAATTCAATGACCAACCGTGATTCCAGAGGCATGATCATGAGGCATACTATCCATCTCCTAACAGAGAGGTAATGGAGGCAACATGCAGAATAAGACACATATTTTTGGACATAACTGTGGGGGAATTTATTTTACTTGATTATGTATATTTATTACAAAGGTTTCCTTTTTCTTTTATAGTTGGGGACTTGTAGGGAGAAAAAGAAATATTTTGTTAATTAAAAAAAATAGAAACTGAGGCTCAAGGAAATTAAGTGACCAGTTCATAATTACAGTCTAATTACCTAAGATGGGATTTGCACCTAGGTCTTCTGACTCCATAGCCAGTGTTCTCTTCATTGTGCCACTCTGCTTCTCAAGTTTTTGCTACCAACTATCTCTTGAGGTGAGCTATTCCATTAAAATGATTTAGCAAGAAAAAACCCACCATAGTTTTATCATACATATATTTTTATGCATATAACTGCACCTGCATATATTTTACTCTAGATGTTTTCTTTATATATGCAATACATATGAATTCTATCTGTATCTAAGTCTATCCAACCCTAACTAATTTGTTTTACCTTTCTATCTATCCTTCTTTCTAGATGTCCAATAAGTATCTGGAAAACCAGAGTTTTGCATTTAGGGAGATTTGTGTGTGTATCTATATACATACATACACATATATACACATATATGTGAATATACACACACAGCCATATATATATATATATATATACATATATACCTATATGGAATATGGTGCTACTGTACCCACTCTCCATCTATTCTACTCATTTTCAGTTAGGAACACCATTCCATAGTTATATTTTAATCATGAATCTAATCCACCAAACATTAGGGACCTATTAAGTCAAATTTGCTTTTTTGATGATTATCTATCAAAATAACATCTAGTTCATTTTTCTTGCTACCCACTCTTTTTGCATTTGGGTATAGAAATCTGAAGCCATGGATTTTGTTTATGGCTCCTTTACTGGATTTCATCTCCTGAATTATTGGATATCTATACTACTATTCACCTTCATATTTTATGACTTCAGAGGTAGCCAGGGTTGTTAATAGATCCAGTCAGTTTTCTTTTCTCTTCTATCTTTGTGTAATGAACTTCCTCATTTCCTTGGTTCAACACTTCAAACTCTCTTAACATTTCTAATCTATCCTTTCCACCTTTGCTCTAGTTGTAGAGGATGAAGTAACCCATTTCCTTTTCAAAGCTCAACCTTCCACTTGTGTCCTAGATCTCACTTCCTCTTGTATTCTTATGGAATCATGCAACTTGCTTGACTTCAATCTCTTGCCCTGCCTGCTGCTACATTCTTTACTGTCTACAGCAAAGTACAGTTTTTTCCTGCTCAATCCTAAAATTAAATAAACAATTCTCCTCTTTTGCACTGAGACTAGAGCCCACCTCTCAGCCAATGGGAGAAGGGATAGCCAGAGGGAAGGGTTTGACCGTGTTATGGTATAAATTCTTGTTCTGCCTTTTGTAATGTGCCTCTTCCTCATGATCAGTCATGGGGAGAGACCGCCCACTTCCCTGTGCAAGAGAATAAATTCCTTTTCTTATCCTAAGATATCTACTTGTTCTTGATAGAATTTTGGATGAGATTTTTCACCACAAACACTAAACTCTTAGAGTCACTGACACTCATTGTCTCTACCTCTTCTCCAACTATTTCCTCTTCAATCTCTTACAATGAGCTTCTGAACATACTTGACTATCTTGTCAGAGATATCAGTGAGAACTAATCTTTTTGCCTCTGATAACAAAATGCCATGGCAATCTATGAAGGAATATTTTCTTAAGTCAAACTTAATATCAGCTAATATTTCAGATTTTTTTTAAAGCATTAAAACCTAAGGTTATATCTCTGACTAATACAATGATGAACCACAATTCCAAAGAACTTACAATGAAACAATCTATCCTGCTCCAGAAAGGGAACTAATGAACTCGGAATGCAGACTAAAGCCTATTTTCTTCTATTTCTTTTTCTTGCATTCTTTCTTAGAATATGCTAATATGGAAATTTGTTTTGTGTGTCTATACATATTCTAGTGTTTATAATTTTCTTGCTTTCTCAATGGGTGGGGGTGGAGAGAAGGAAAGGAGAGAATTTAGAACCAAAAATAAAATAAAATTGAATTAAAAAAACCCCTAGGTTATAGTGAAATATGTAGAGAGTCCAGAATGACATGGTTGATAGTTCTTTTGTGCTGTGCCCGGATCAGACCATGCCTGGAATACTGTGTTAAATTTTGTTCACCATAGCTGAGGATGGGCATTGATAAGATGGAGAATGTTCATAGGCTTAAGAACAGGATAGCTAGAGTTCTTAAATCTGTGTCAAAAGATGGCTGAAGGACTTAGGGATATTTAGCCTAGAAAGGAAAAGGCTTAATGGGACCATACTTGTAGTCTTCAAATATTTGAAAGACTGTTACTGCAGAAGGAATAGAATTGGACCTAGATGTTAAAACTGGAGGACTCAGATGCTGATTTTTGATTAACAATCAGGACTAACAGTTTGAACTACCCCCAAATGCAGGGGAATGCAATGTAAATTGTGAGTTCCCTGTCACTGGAGATCTTCAAGTTGAGGCTGTATGACTAATTGCTATGAATGTTACAGAGGTTATTCATCTTAGTTGAACTAAATGAAGTCTTCTTCAATTCTGAAATTCCATGATCCATAAAGCAAAAACTGTTGTGGCTTTAATTTGTACTTTCTATTTGCCCAATCATAGTCAATTTTTGCAAAAGTGACACACATTGGACAAAATGTTAATTCTTTAGTAGTCCCTTTCAAAAAGCACCATAAGTCATTTAGTTTTAACTTCTCCAACAATTTGTTCAATTATATATTTTACCTTTTGTTTAATTTCCTGTTAGATTTGTCCATCTCTGAGAGAGAAACATCAAATTCTCCTGCTATTGCTGTTTTTTCTTCCTTCTTTCCTTCCTTCCTTCCTTCCTTCCTTCCTTCCTTCCTTCCTTCCTTCCTTCCTTCCTTCCTTCCTTCTATCCTTCCTTCTTTTGTTCCTCTCTCTCTCTCTCTCTCTCTCTCTCTCTCTCTCTCTCTCTCTCTCTCTCTCTTACAATTCAGTGAATTGTTCCTTATGAATTCAGATGTTAAGCTATTTGGAGCATATACATTTAATACTGATTTGTGCCTATGGCTTTTAAAAGCATAATATAATTTGTGATTGGCTTTCAGATAAGGATCACAGGGTCACTTATTTAGAGTTGTAAGGAACCTAAAAGGTCATTTAGTACAACTCACTCATTTTATACATGAGGAAACTAAGGTCCAGATGGTCTTGCCCAACATAACACAGATAGTAAGTAATAGAAATGGTATTTGAACTTAAGTCCTGCAGCTCTGAATCCAACATTCATATCATTGCACAACACTGTTTGCTCTCTTGTTTAGGAGAGCCCTACGAATTCCGGACAAATTCAACAATCAGAGTTATTCACTATATTTAGAGTGAGAAGGAACCCTATACATCATCTACAAGGAGTGGGGAACCTGCTGTTTTGAGGCCACTAGGTCTTTGAATGCAACCTTTTGACTGAGTCCAAATTTTACAGAACAAATAGTTTTATTAAGAGGATTTGTTCTGTGAAGTTGGGATTCAGTCAAAGGCCCACCCTTGAGGACCTAGAGGGCCACCTGTGATGGCTAAGTGGCAGGTTCCCCACCCTTGATAACTGAACTCTTATCATTTGCTAGATAAAAAGAGTGAAGCACAGGGGAGTTAACTAACTATTCCAAGGTCATTTAGGCAGTAACAAAGTATCAAAGTTGAAATTTAGCCCCTGTCTTCTCATACAGTTAGGTGGCTTCAGGAAAACAGCTATTCAAATCCTGCCTCAGATACTAGCTGTGTGATCCTAAACAAGTAACCTAAACTCTCTGCCTCAGTTTCCTTCCCTGCAAACGGAAAGGCTTGGATTCAGGTGCCTGAGAGTTCCTTTTAGCTATTTATTTTGTAATTTTTGTTCAGTTGTGGCTGACTCTCCATGGACCTCTTTTTTTTTTTTTTGCAAAGACACTGAAGTGGTTTGCCATTTTTCTTCTCCAGCTCATTTTACAGATAAGGAAACTGAGGTAAACAGGCTTAAGTGACTTGCCCAGGGTCACACAGCTAGTAAGTGTCTGAGGTCAGATTTGAACCCATGAAGAAGAGTCTTCCTGGTTCCCAGCCCTGAATTCTATCCAACACACCACCTAACTTTCCCTTTTAGCTATTATCTATTATCTAAGTCTATTGTCCCATGATTTTTGATATAATATGAAAGCAAGAGAGCAATTGGAAACTTTTCCCCTAAGACTAATAATGCAGATGCTTCTACATTCATCATTGTATAACCATCTTTCCGGTTTAGTATCCACATGGGTATGACCATAGCTGTTCATAGAAGCATGTGATTCAACTGCCCTTGGGCCTTTTAGTTCCTAGCCCTAACCTTGCAAGGCAGAGCTGTGTCTCTGTCTCTTTCCCTCCTAAGTGGCAGGATACTTCTGCTGGCAAGCCTCTTTGGAGGACAGTGGGGTGTTAATATTTTACCAGGATCAGAGATTTAAAGCTCAGAGGTCATCGAGTCCAATATACTGATTTTACAGAAGAGGAAACTGAGAACAAGGGAGGTGCAATGACTAGTCTAAGGTCACACAGATGTGAAACAAAAGACCCATAATTTGAATTCAGATCCGATCCTGCTTCTTCATACTGCAATGTATTTCCTTCCACATAGTATATGAATCCTTGAGAGTAGCCAATGATTTGTATTTAGAGGTTATGTAACCTGCTTAGAGCCCCACAGGTAATATGGATGAGATCTGAATTTAGCTCTTTCTGATTCAAAGTCTGGTATGCCACCCATTATTCCTGACTGCCTCTATGGAAGCTTGACACTATTGAATCCTCTATACCAGAGGGGCCAAATTCCCCCAGTAGCAAAGTCATGCTGTCCTCGGGTGTCTGCTGCCACTACTACCAGCATTACCTCCCAGTTGACCTGAGAATGAATTTTGTCCTGCTTATGAATTGGAGACTTGGAAAGGATCTTCACCTTGTCTTATCTTCCACCCAATATTCCCCTATGAAATATTCTTGATGGTTGGTCACTACTGAAATTCTATAGATTTGTTAGCTTAAAGCTTAATGCCATATTGCTGCCACGTCTGATTTATTTTCCAAAGGGCATGTTGACCTCCTAGGTCAAATTTTCTCTTTATTTCCATGTAGAATTCAGTATGAAAGTATTCAGTTCTTTCTTATCATTAAAATCACTCTCTAGAACAAGTTAACCTAGGAGAACACTTCAAATCCATTTGCAAAAAATTAAGTGCCTACTCTGTACAATTCACAGCACCAGGTACTGGCAATAAAGAAAAGAAATAAGATATAGTCAGTGCCCTTTATGTACAGTTTGTCCCAAAAGTCTTAGTCCAGTTTTAAGTTTTAATAGCTTAACATGTAGGTGGATTTAACAGTTACTTATCTCACTATATATAGAACTCATTCTAAATTATATTAAATATTTTAAAAATTTTATATATATATATAAAACACATATATGTATGTATGTATCAATATCTTCATTGTGGTAAAGATACTTTAAAGAAAGATACTGTTAAAGGAAGAATTCTAAAAGGAAGACATGCTATTCCAAGGCACAGAGGGATGTATTCTCTCCCTCTGTCCCCTTCCCCTCTCCCTCTCACAATGTCCTAAAATATACACATACACGTATATATGCATGTATGTGTACATATATGTATACATATATATATATATAGGAGAGAGCTACTTCTATCTGTCTATCTATCTATCTATCTATCTATCTGTCTGTCTGTCTGTCTAGAGCAAAAGATTGAGAGAGAGAGGGAGGGAGATAGCAGAATAGGCTAAATATACTGATTAAAAATAATTTTCCATATGATAAATACATATTTGAGATCCCAGAAAAGAGATATAAGTGAATGTAAAAGGGAAAAATCATTTCTGTTAATCTCCTTGCCTACAGTTTCTTCCTCCATAAAAGAAGGGCATTGAATAAGACAATCTCTGAGGTCCCTTCCTGCTAAGGTTCATGGGTCCTATGATCTTATGAAATCAAAGAGAGTTTTCCAGTTATGGCAGTACTTAGCTGTGGCTATTCAGAAAAGAATTCCAACAGGAAGCCATGCCATTCCTAGATGGCATAGAAGATGACATATTCTGTTTCACTTTCTACAGAAAGCCTTTCTGAAATCCTCTTAAGTGCCTTCCCCCTTTGAATGATTCCCTATTTATTCTATATATAGTTTGCTTTGAATATATTTGTTTACTTCTTGTCTCCTCCATTAGATTGATTGTAAGCTCCTTGAGGGCAGAGATTATCTTTTGTCCCTTTTTCTATATCCAGCACTTAGCACAGTGCCTGACACCCAGTAGGCCCTCACTGAATGCTTATTGATTGACTGATCTTTCTTATTTCTATGAATTTGTGTACATTAACAACTGCAAAACAATCAAAAGTAAATACTGCAAAATTACAAACAATCACAGCCCTGAAAAAGAGAGAAGACCTCTCCATCCCACTGTTTTATAGAGGTGGGAGGCCCAGCGATATGTTCCACTGCACGTATTTTTGAACTTTTATGACATATTGACAGATTTTGCTGATTTTTTCCCCTCCTTCCTTTTCCTTTTGTTTTCTTTGAAATCGTGTTTGTTATATGGGGTGCCTCTCTGGGAAGGGGACAAAGATGTTAAGAAATTTTGGTGATATAAAGATAAAAACCAGCAATGTAATTTATTGAGTCAATGGTGTATTTATCTCTAATTTTGTGTAAATGGAACATATACTAATAGCTGGTTAAGATCTGTGGTGGTGAGTAGTAGGAGTCTATCTTACCTTTCCCCACTCAAGGTTACCCTTATGATCCTGAGAAAAACAGTTCGAGTCATAGCCACAGTGGCTGGTCCTGTCTTGGGAAAATAAATAGGATAAAACAACTCTGTTGATTTGTGTGTAGGTTGGAGGACAGAAGGAGAGAGAGAAGAAGTGAGAGAGGGAGATCTATGTCAGATGTGACATCCATGTGTTATGTTGTCCACATGGTTGGGTTGAAGGTCAAACCTAGGATATACCTTGAAAATGCTTTGAAGGATGCACTGGAGATGGGGAGATAAATTGAGGCTGAGGCACCAATTTGGAGGCTCTTTCAATCATCCAGGTGAGGGGGTAATTAAGGTCTAAAGTAAAAGCAGTGGCCAAGAGAAGAGAACAAAGGGGGTGGATGCAGTCATTATCTCAGAGGAAGAATTTGCCGGATTTGGCAACTGATTGGACGTGGGAGGTAAGGGTGAGGGGAAGAGTCAAAGGCAGCGCTAAGGTTTGGAATCATGGTGCCTTGGACAATAGGACTGATAAAAAAAAAAAAAACAGGGAGTCTGAAGTGGAGGAGCTCAGTAAAAAAGACTTTCATGAAGTCTGTAGAATCCTAAAACTATGCTATGATTCTGCGTGACACTGTAGCGATGAGAACCAGCCTTCAAGAAACATCATAGTATCTTGCCTATTGAACTGGAAAAAAAAATGGAGGCTCCAATCTAAATGGCTCATCAAACCCTAATCCACTCAAGATCCTTGGAAGGCCTGGGGAAGGAAGATGAAAAAAAAGTGGGCAACAGATAAATACCATAATTGGTCAATGGTGTTTGGACTTCCTACATTTTCTCTATATGCCAACCTTGCCGATATTAACCATATTAACCACCATCATCCCACACTATATATTTGCCACCATCATCTTGCCTCCTTTTAGCATACACTGCAGAATTCTACAGAGTCATCCACACAATTGAGTTAATTAAATGTTTTTAAACACCAGTAATGTAATGTGCTAGGCAAAGGGAATACAAAACCAACGAACCAAGCGAAAATGCCTCACCTCAAGAAGTTTATGTTCTACTAGAGGAATTCATCATCTACAGAAAGGAATAAAGATAGAGCATTTACAAAGCAATACAAAGTAACATCAAGAGAGTGAGAGATTGAATAGCTAGGGGTGTCAGTAAAGGATTCATGTAAGAGGTGGCTCTGAGTTGCGATTTGAAGGACAGTAAAGGATCCTAATGGGGGAGGTGAAGAAGGGATACATTCATACCACCTATGCAAAGCAGCAGAGTTGGGAGATAGTTTTATATAAGGAACAGCTAATTAGAAGACCAGTTTGACTAGAAAAGAGCATAATAAGGGAGTTCTGTGAAATAACTGGGGAGGTAGATGGGGAACAGGTTGTGGAAGGCTTTAAAAACTGGGTTGAGGAATTTCTATTTTATCCTAGTGTCAATAATGAGCTTAAAGATTTTTGCATAGTGAAGTGACATGTGAACACTGCTTTGGTAGCTAAGTGGAGTATGATGTAGAAAGGGAAGAGACTGGAATCAGGGAGGCTAATCAAGGGGCTTTTGCATTACTTTAGGTGTGAGTGTGGGGTCGTGGTTATAGTAGTGGTATCGGGAAAAGAGGGAAGGGATATAAGAAATGGTGATGACTGCAGACACAAGACTTGGCATCTACCTCATGTGGGAAATGAGGAAGAATGCATAGCTGAGAATGACTCCTAGGCTACACCCTTGGGTGAGTACCTTCACCCTATGAGGAATCAGTGTTCTCATGTATAAAATGATCATTTCCAAATTGTCAAGTGCTAATATGTTTGTGACTGAATGGATATATCTCTTAGGAATCTATTTTAAAGATCTCTACTAAAGTCTATTTTTAAAAGATTTTCCTAACTATAGGCATTTTTGTTCTAAAAAATAAAGTTAAGATATTTACAGCATATGTAATATGTAACTTTCCTTTTAAAAATGATTAAGGGTGAGAACTCCCCAAACTAAGCATATCTTAGGGTATTATTTGATATTCTGGATGCAATTCTAAGTTAATTGCTGCTGAAGTCAAAGCAACCACACCCTGAGGCATGCATAAATTCTCATAAAAGTGATCATAATTTTACTATTTATGGAGAGGCACTGTGGTGTAGCGAATAGATTACTGGATTTGGAGCCAAGAGAGACCTAAGCTTAAATCCTGCCTTGGGTACTTCCTAGCTTCATTTTTGAGCCTCAATTTCCACTAGACTCCACCATCATCCTCTCTCTAGGTGCGTTGGCCCAGTCATGGTTTAACCCTTTCAGTCCTGGAATTATTACTCTGGGATCTCCTGCTGTCCTGAGTGCTTCCTGGGGTCTACTATATTTAGACAGGTTCCAGCCATACTTTACTCTGTTCCTTGGCTATCTTCCTGCCAGATGCATTGCTAGTGTGTTTGAACCCTCTGCTGTTTTTCTGCCAACCTCCTCAACCAGCTTCTAGTTCTGGAGTCTCAATCAAATCAATACTGCTACTAAAGAGTGTGTCAATGTTACACCCCTGTGGCTCTACTCACCGACCTTCTATTTCCCAACAGAATAGCCCTTCCTGGCATCACTGCCTTTTAGGTGATGTCTCATACTCTTACAGATATATACTTTTTAGGCTGAGTTTTGTCTTTTCTCTTGTCTTTGTATCTGTATTTAAGATTTGTTAGGTACATAGTAAGTTCTTGATAAACACTTTTCCTTTCATTCACATCTGTAAAAAGATAATGCTGGGTATAACTAACTCTCAATTTTATGATGAGGCTTAAATGGCAAAATGGAAATGAAGTATTCTGACAACCTGAAGATACCACATAAATGTGATCTATTAGTATCATATGGTCAGTGGGTTTTTTCATTGGTTGGGTATTTTTCTTCATAAGTGAACTTATGTATTTCTCTTTAGGAAAACAGAATGCTTCAAAAACATGTCATTGACTCAGAACACTCTTGTCTTCGAACCTAAAAGATAATATTCCTGAGTCATTAGAATTGATCGAATATGGCATAGAGTCTGTAGAATGTTACAGATAAATGAAATCAAAAGGTATAACATCCTCTAAAACCTATGATGTCCAATTCTTTGAGATTTGGAGACTTTGGAAAAAATGATGCTAGGTCTTACAGAGCTTTTCATATCTAACTTTTCTCTATAGCTAGCATACAACAAGGGCGAGAAGCACATAGTTCTCTGACTGGTTCCCAGGTCTCATCACCGTATCAAAAATTCCAATGTAAGCTATGGATATAAGTGACGTAGCCCATCTTTTGCCATCTTCATCATGCTTACCTACATGCCCTCATATATGCCCCTCCATTCTCCTTGTGAAAGCCTGGAACCATAATTCCTCATTGCTGCCATGAAATAGCTAATCTGTGGCCATCACCACTCTGCTATGTCTTCAAATGCCAGAAGAGGAAGAGTTGCCAATCAGGCATAGAACTGAGGAAAAGCTACCTACTTCTTGACTAGACCCTCAAATAAGAACTCTCTGAATCTCCAATCTCACGTACTCACTGTTGCCAAATAAGTTTAAACTAATCCTCAATGCACTAGAAATGAATGCACAACCTTTGCATATTTGCAATGAAGCATACAGGAAGGAAGTCTGTTACCATTTCGGTTAAACAAAATAACCAAACAACTACCATCCCACATAGCTAGAATTCCAGATCTCCTTATTTTTAATCCAACAACCTTGCCCTGCACCCTACTGCCTTTGTTAGGATTCCTGCTTAGGGCTGGCTAACAAACTGGCTGGGTTAGCTTGGGCAGGCAGAATATGCCTCTCATTCCACAATCCCCTTCAGTCTTCTGGGAGGAAGGATGTATCGTAGCTTGCCAGACACCTCCAAAGACTAAGGCATTTTAGGATTAGATGCCTGAGAAGTCTAGCAAATGCTTTGGCCATGATTCCTGTTCACCCTTGCCCAGTCCTTGAGAGCGTAGGAGTTATGCTGTCTGGCATTTTCATCTGCAAACCCCAGAGATGCCGATTTCATTCAATTTAAATGAAATACATCCAATTTAATATCACATTGATTAAATGCCCACTGAGTGCAAGGTACACAGTTGTCAGTATGGAAAATAACCCAGTGCCTGTCCTCAAGTAGCTTTCTTTCTACTGGAAGGAAATACCTCTAGTACCAGAAAGAATGTAATGGAAGCAAAGGAGATATACACCTGGTTTAATTTAGTGCCTCTCAACAAACATACCTTTTACATGGCTTTCCACACTCCTGACACATGGCTGTCCCCATTTCTAGAATATACTCTCGCCTCACCTGTGACTCTTGGAATTCTTGGTTCTTTCCCTTCAGGGCTCAGCTTAAGAAACCTTTTCTGATTTCCCCCAGATATTAATTCCTTTGCCCCCAAATGACTCCATGAGTATTTTGTTTCTATTCTGATATGCATGCAATGGAGTCTCTCCTAACCATACTATAAGCACCTTGAGTGTTTTGATTTTGTCTTTGCCTCCCCAAGGGTTAATACAGTGCCCAGCACATAGTAGCCATTTAATAAGTGTTTATTGGAATATAAGTTCCTTGAAGGCAGGGGTTGGTGCCTGGCACATGATAGGAGCAGAATAAATGCTTATGTTTGACTGATGGTAGCTTAATGTGCTACAGTTCATTTTCTTCCACATCAACCTCCTTTTAAAATATCCCCTGAACACGTGGACACAGATGCCAAAGGCACACCTCTTTTTTCTTATACCTCACCAAAATTCAGCAGGTATAATTTTCAATTCCATAGCCATTTATGAAGTGTCCAATGCAGATTAAGACAGTAGACTCCAAAGAAAATGTAATCTTTAGGTAGCCCCATAATAGAAAGGCCTTGAGTCAGAGTCGGGAAAACCTGGATTCTAGTCCTGCCCCTGAAACACATTGGTTGTGTGTGAGCTGGGGTAAATCCCTTGACCTTGAAGCATCTTATGTCAACTAGAAGTTGCAGAGGAGCTGCCAGCTTGTGCTAGGGGAAAGAGGTTCTTCACTAGGAGTTCTATATACCCAGCACTGTTCTATTGTTGCAATCATGTCCAGCTCTTTGTGACCAAATTTGGGGTTTTCTTGGAAGAGATACTGGAGTGGTTTGCCATTTGCCACTTCCTTCTCCAGCTCATTCTGCAGATGAAGAAACGGAGGTATTTAAGATGAAGTGACTTGCCCAGGGTCACACAGCTGGTAAATGTCAGATTTAAATGGTCAGATTTGAGTTTAGGAAGATGAGTCTTCCTGACTCCAGGCCTGGTGCTCCACTCACTATGGCACCAACTGGATACTCATATACTCAAAATACAAATAGGCATTGGTGGTTTCTCCTATTAGAATGAAAACTCATTGAGGGCAAGGACAGTATTTTTGCCTTTCTTTTTATCCTCAGAACTTAGCACACTGCTTGGCACATAGTAATGATAATAATGGGAATTAGTCATAATTGTTAATAATATATTAGTTAATAATAATAATATAATATTTAATAAATGCTTGTTAATTGGCTATGGATATTTTAATACCTGGCACAAAGTAAACACTTGGGGCAGTTGGGTGGCACTATAGTGCACAGAGTGCTGGGCCTGGAGTCAGGAAGACTCATCTTCCTGAGTTCAAATCCAGCTTCAGACACTTACTAGCTGCATCATCCTGGGTAAGTCACTTAACCCTCAGTTTCCTTATCTGTACAGTCAACTGAAGAAAGAACTGGCAAACCACTCCAGCACCTTTGTCAAGAAAGCCCCAAAAGGGGTCACAAAGAGTTGGGAATAGCTGAAATGACTGAAGAACAATAACTTGACTTGAGAAAGTGCTTTTGGAAAGCATGAATATGGAGACTGCACTTTTAGACAGGGGCTTCACCCAATATCTTGACTTCCTAGACTGGTCAAATTTTCCTTTATATTCCTCTTTTTATAACACATTCTTAGTTCCATTAATTCCCCCCCCCCCGCCCCGCAATTTTATTTTCAAGCATTATTTCCTAAAGAGTAAGATAACATATGTTGTGCCAGTGCGACGGCAGAACACAAGCATTGTGGAGGGTGGCTTAGGTGTAATCCTGGCTATGGGCAGGACAATGGGGCTAGATAACCTTTCAAGGCTCCATGGGCATGGTGCTAAATCCTAAGCCTCAGTCCCTTGTGGACAAAAAGGAAAAAAAAAACACCTGGAAAGCTCATTAAGAAATGCTTCACTCGGTTGCAGATATGATTAGACTCTAGGCTCAATCATGCTTGCCACAGGGGTGGAGAGAGTCTTTTATTTCTGACACACAGAAAGGACATAATGTGGCTGTCATCCTCATGCCTTCTGCTGGAATTGTACTGACATATAAACTTAAAAAGCATGCAAGTGTGTGTGTGTGTGTGTGTGTGTGTGTGTGTGTGTGTGTGTGTGTGTGTGTGTGTGTAAATCATGGCTCCAAATCAACATGTTCCACAGGGAAAGGAGACTATGTGCAGGAACATATTTTCATTCATTCAATAGACATTTATTAAGAGGGAAGAACATGAGCTGGGCTCTAGGGGAGATGCAAAAGTTTAGATGAGATATCCTCACCTTTAGTGATGACAACATTAATATTATACTTTGGAGTTTGCAAAATCCTTTAAATGTTTCACACTTGGACTTTAGCATAAATCCATGAGGTTGCTGCTATTATTAACCTTACTTTACAGAAAAGGAAAATGAGGCAGAGAGAATTATTTTAAGTGGCTTGCTCAGGGTTATACAGCTAGAAATGTCTGAGGCAAGCTTGTAATTCATTTCTTTCTGGTTCATAGGTTCATAGAACTAGAGCTATTGAATGGACCTCAAAAGCCTGAAGCCCAAGGAAATTCAATGACTGGCTCAAAGTCAGAGAGCAAGTATCAGGGGCAGAATCTGAATTCAGGTCCCTTGACTCCAGAGCCAGTGCTCTTTCTGCCTCCTTGTCTCTGCCTCCTTTACTCTGACTCCAAATTCTGAACTCTAGGCAGTTTTGGACTTGGAGTCAGGAAGACCTGAGTTCAAATGCTGCCTTAGACACTTAGTATGTTCCTCTGGGTAAATCACTTAACCTTTGTTTGCCTCAGTTTTGTCATGTGTAAAATGGGGACAAACATAGCATCAGGGTTGTTATGAGAATCAAATGAGATCCTGGAAAAAAACAGCTTGTAAACCTTAAAGCATCACATACATGATGATGATGATCATGATGATCATGATGGTGGTGGTGGTGGTGATGTTGATGGCGATGGAGATGATGATGGTGATGATGGTGATGGTGATGGTGATGTTGGTGATAATGAAATGGGGATGAAGTGACTTACCTGCTTCACACAGATAGTTATTTTCAGAGGGGAGATTTGAACCCAGATTTTATGATTTCTAGAACCACTGGTACTTTTGCTATCCTCCCCTCTCTCTCCTTCATGCATCAGGTATATAGATTGGGGAGTTGCTAACTGGATTGAGGGCGGGTAGGTGGCACAATGGATAGGGTGCTGGACCTGTATCAGAAGGACCTGAGCTGAAGAAGCAAATGGCAAAGCACTCCAGTATGTCTGCCAAGAAGACCCCAAATGTTATCACAAAGAGTCAGATGTGACTGAAAAACTGAACAAAAAATAATTTGAATCAACACCAGAAGCTCCGAACAGAGATGAACACTTTATCTCATCTTCCACAGGAGAAAGAATATAATGCTGAGGATGGAATCCTGAGGAACTTCCATAAATTTTAGATTTTATTTTCAGATCCACTTCCTCCCCCTCCTACCTTTCCTGCCTTCCAACTGAGAAAGCAAGAAGACAAAACCTCTGGGAAAGAAGAAGGGCGACAAAGCCAGGGAAGGGGACAGAACAAGAAAGCAATGTAAGCTTCTTGAAAGTAGGGATTGCTTTGGGTTTTGCCTCTGTGTCTTCAAAGTAGGGAATTCATATTTGTTGAATGGAGAAAAAGAGAGGACGGGGAGCTGGAGGGAAAGTGAGGCTGGAAGACCCAGAAGCCAAATGAACAGAGAATACCAAGAAAGGTCAGAGAGAAAGTCAAAGTAATAGGATGTGACAAGAATCAGGTCATCAATGACATTTGAAAGCAGTTTTCCTAGGGAGAGATGGAATTTGGATTATAAGAATTATTAAGGGGCAAACTGGTAGAGGGAAAACCTGCTGCAATAGGGAAGCCTGTTAATTTAATTCAGCACACAATTATTAAGGCATTGCTCAATGTTGCCAATACAAAGACTTTTTTTTTTTTTTGGAGGGGGGGGAAGTAGGGCAATTGGGGTTAAGTGACTTGCCCAAGGTCACACGGCTAGTTTTTCTGTTAAGTGTCTGAGGCCAGATTCAAACTCAGGTCCTCCTGACTTCAGGGCCGATGCACTATTCACTGTGCCACCAAGCCACCCCAAACAAAGACTTTTTTAATGGTATGGTTCTGATCCTCAAGATACCTGTAATTCTAATTTGGTCCTCCCATTTGCTAGGACTCCTTCCCTCTGCACTTTGCTTTCAGAGTCTTTGTATATCTGCTTAGTATTTACTTAGTATGTATGGCAGAAGAAGTTCTGACTTGGAGATCAAGCTTATTTCTTTCACTACCCATGTGAACTTGGGAGTTGGACTAACTGGTCTCTGGCATCCCTCTGAGATCTATATCTCTGGTCCTATGATCCATTCTCCCCAAATGTGTAAGTTTCTTGAGGAAAGGGGTGGTTTCTTTTACTTTTCTTTGTGTTCCTGTTGCTTGGCACACAGTAGACACTTAATAAATGCTTCCTGAACTTGATGCTAAGGGCTGCCCCAAGTGGTGGCATGGAATGCCAGGCCTGGAGTCAGAAAGATTCATCTTCCCTAATTCAAACTGTCCTCAGACACTTCCTAGATGCATGACCCTGGGTAAGTCACTTAACCTTGTTTGCCTCAATTCCTCATGGGTAAAATGAGTGGAAGAAGGAAATGGCAGACCACTCCAGTATCTCTGCCAAGAAAACTGCAAATGGGGTCACAAAGAGTCAGACATGACTGAAAAATGACTGAACAACAAAAGAACCTGAAGGCAAAAGAGAGAAGGAGCGACAGTAAAAAATGCTTCAAATGAGGTTACAACTACAAAAAAGATTTGGACAAGTTTCTAACTCTGAAGATAAATTCATTTTCCCATCTCACCAGCAGAGACTCAGTATTGGGATATGATGAATTTAAAACCAATTAAGTGCTTGATAATAAGGCATACGAGAGGCAGTGGTGTGTAGTGGACAGAGAATTGACTTTAAAGCCAGGAAAAACTGGGTTCAAAGTTCTGCCTCTCTCAAGACTGGCTGTGTGAACTTGGGTAGGTCACTTCAACTCAAGAAGTGCTCTGTGGACATCATACTACCTCTCATGACTTGACTTCATTTTAACAAAAGACAAGCCAACATTTAGTTTAATGCTTTAGCAATGAATTGAAATCCCTTCCAGTAGGATGAGAAGCTCATGACACTCTCCTTACTCCCCACATTCCACCCGGACCCCCACCTGGAATGTTCTCCCTTCTCTTCTCTGCTTCTAGGAAGTCCTAATTCCTTCAAGGACTCAGCTCAAGGGTATCCTTCTACAACAAGCCTTTCCCCAGTCTCTGGTTGTTAGCACTCTCCCAACTCTGAAATGACTTTGTTTGTAATTGGGGTATCTTTTGTATTTCCTCTTCTCCATACATATTGACTCTCCAGCAGAACACATTCTCTTTGGAAGCAGGTACGATTTCACTTTTACCTTCATATCCACAGTTCCTGGTTTATCAATGGTGCATAATAAATGCATACTGAGATAGATAATTGACCCCTCCAGCTCTCATACTGGTATCACAGTAATACATGTGTGGCTAAATGGATGATTTCCTGAGCATTCCTACTCTAAAAGGATCAACCTCTTCCATTCCCATATTTCATACTATCAACCCAATCCTCTTGATCAATATCTTGCCACTGAACCAAGATGGCTCCAGAGGACAAAGTGAGGCTGGAGACTTTCCACAGCCCTTCCTCACTCAAATCCAATTCACTTACATGTCTTGGCATCACCTCCCTGATGTCATGGTCCTCTTCTAGAACAAAGGACAAACAACAACAATCATCCCCACCAGTCACAAACTCATGTCCTATGCTGGCTAGCTGAATACCAAAAGATAATTAATACTGGGGTCTAGTTTTAATATTGTACTTCTACCTTTGGAAGGCCTTAAAATATTAGTTAACAAGTCATAAGAATGTTTCTGCCTGCCACATTATTAGACCGATTTTACAGATGAGTAAGCCAAAGCATTGAGAAGAAGGTTAAAAGTCATACTCACTAAAGCAGCCTTCTTTAATACATACATATCATGGCTAGACTGTTCCCTTTCTCTGCTGTAATTAAACTATTGACTCCCTCCTGAGTTGAACTGAGACAGTAACAGATCTCAAATGCTAATAATTACAAGTGAATTTCTCCATCTATAAGTAGGAGCCTAGAAGGCTTTCTTTTTTTAAATTAAATTTTATTTTCAGATCCACATTTTTTCCCTCCCATCTTCTCTGTCCTCCAGATGAGGAAGTAAAAAGAACAAAACTATGTTACAAATGTGCATATTCAAGCAAAGCTAATTCCTACATTGGCCATGTGTACATGTATACACACATATATTAATACATACACATATCACATATATACACATACATGCATATGTATATAATATGTAGTAGAAATGTGCATACACACAGAGCCTAACCTGTACACTGAGTATCACCTCTATGAGGAAATGGGTAGCATGTTTCAATTGTGAGTACTTGGAAATGCATTTGGTGGTTGTATTGATTAGAGTTGTTTATCTCTACAATATTGCTGTTACTGTATCACTCATTCTCCTTGGTTTGCTCACTTTATTTTGTATCAGTTCACACAAGTCTTCCCAGGTTTTTCTGGAACCACCCCCTTCAACATTTCTGCCAGCATAATAGTATTTTTATCACCTTCAAAGACTTGTTCAACTATTCCCCAATTGATGGGCATCCCCTCAGTTTCCACTTCTTCACCACCATGAAAAGAGCTACTGTAAAATTCGTTGTACATAGGGGTTCCTTTTCTCTTTATTTCATCTCTTTGGGGGTATAGATCTAGCAGTTGTAAGCACATTCTGACTATAATTCCAAGTTAGTTTCCAGAATGCCTGGACCAGTTCTCAACTCCACCATCAACACATCAATGGGCCTGTTTTCCCACAACCCCAGAGCTGGCATTTATTTGCCTTTTCCTTTTTTTTTTTTTTGGTCAGATTGGCAGGTATTAGGTGTAACCTAATCAGAATTATTTAATTTGCATTTCTCTAATTATTGGTGATTTTCACAGTTTTAAAAATTATGATTATTGATAATTTGTATTTCTTCAGATGCATGCTTTCAACAAGCAGCTACATTCTCAGTTCAGAGTCTAGTCTGGTTCACAGGCAGATAAAAACTTGGAAAGGCTATTTCTCAATACCGATGATGATAACAATTTAGATAGAGAGTGAACATTGGGCCTAGAATCAGGAAGACCTGAGTTCAAATGCGACCTCAGATACTTACTAGTGGCATGATCCTAGGCAAGTCACTTAACTTGTTTGCCTCAGTTTTCACATCTGTAAAAATGGGGATAATAATAGCATCTACCTCCCAGGGTTGTGAGGATCAAATGAGATAATTGTAAAGAGCTTGCCTGGCATATAATAGGCATTTTATAAAAATTAGCTATTATTGTTTAGGATTTCAGGACTGCAAAATCCCGTGTGTATGATATTTCATTGGATCTTCAAAACAACCCTTGGGAGGAAGGTGCTAATATAATCCCATTTCAGAGATGAGGAAACTGAGGCTGAGAGAGGTGAAAAAATTTTGTCTTAAGTTACATAGCTAGTAAGTATCTGAGGCAAGATTCAAACTTGGATCCTCCTGACTCCAAGTCTACCACTCTCTCCATAGCATCACCTCACTGCACTCAGGATCTCTCTAATGCCCATTCTCCTTCTGAGTGTGCCAAGGACCAACCCAACAAACCTGTCCATCCTGCCTCGGTCTCTTCCATGTCCTCCCATATATTTGCAGCAAGCAGGTACCCAAGATATGCTGGAGGCCTTGAATTCTCTTAACATTCTCTGATACCAGTGGAAGATTCTACATATCTTTTACCCAATATATGGTTGACTCATCTTTAAAAATTTTGGGAGGGTTACACATTTTTCTTTTTCAGAGGCAAGGAGAAAGTGGGGGATCTGGGGATTCAAACTGGGAGTAGCAACCCCAAAACTGTCCTTTGAGTAATACAGGATCTGGATTCTTTGGTATTTAGTTATAGCTTGCCCAGCCTTCCCCTCTAAGGACAGATATGTGTGTGGAGGAATCTCTTTTTTTCTTACTTTTTACACATTTAATTTAGGACTTGAATACTGATGTTCTCTCAAGACATTTAACAAAGCCTATTACTATACCAACCTCTGAGGATGTTCTCAGTGCAGAAAATTTATGGCATAAAAGTAAGGGGAATCAGCTCCATTAATGTATAAAATGCATATGAAAGATTGGAGAATGAGAGAGGTTCACTTAAATGCCTCATCATTTCAATTCGGGCACAGTAGATAGAGTATGGGGGATGGAATCAGAAGACTTGTAATGTAACACATGGAAAGAAACTTAAGTGCTTTCAGCCTCAATTTCCTCATTTGTCAGATGGGATCATAATAGTGCATAACATTCACATCAGCTAACATTTACATAATGCCTTAAGATTTGCAAAATGCTTTACAAATACTATCTTATTTGACCCTCACAACAACTCTGGGAGGTAGGTACTACTGTGATGCCTATTTTACCAACAAGGGAACTAAAGACAGAGGGTAAATGAATTACCTAGGGTAACAGAGGAAGTAAGTGCCTGAAGCTAAATTTGAACTCAGGTCTTCCTGACTCCAGTGCTCTATCCACTGCACAATCTATTACCTACCTCAAAGGGTTGTCGTGAGGATCAAATAGGTTAACTGAAATATCTCAGTTTAAAACTGCACTAAGGTTTTTGGGCCACTGTATAAATGATGATGATGATGACGACGATACTATATAAACTGATGTCTTACAGAGAGTACTGTGGCTTAATTAAAGAGTCTGGTTTCTCTTTTCCTTGGTCTTTAGATGCTTCCATAGATTGGAATCTCACTGACATGCATAGTCCCTCCAGTGGGGCAGTTTTCAACCTATCCACCTTTTCTCATCCCGCTGCATCTCATCTCTATCCCCTAAAATACTTTTCATAGGGGCCAACTCAACAAGGGCCTTTGTCCGGGTCTCCTGACATTATCTGGGTACCAGTGTACCCCCTAGACATCACATCCCTGAGTCAATATCCTTCGATTTACTGCTGATTAGCCTTTTCTGGCTGTGTATCTCTACAATGAGACATTCTCTTTGTGCGCTGCTCACATTGTTAATATGCTACTGCGTATAGCAGATAGGAGGTTCATTAGATAGATTGTCGGAATGGAGTCAGGATAACCTAAGTTCAAAACCATTTGGATTCTCTTTGAGTCAGTTTCCTTCTCTGGAAAATGGGGATTATAATAACACCAACCCCATTGGGTTGTTATGAAGATAGAGCTATAATTGCAGCTTAATTAAAGCACCATACATATGATCAAAGAATTAGAGCTCGAAGAGAACGTAAAAGTAGAATCCAACAGTCCCATTGAAGGTGCTGAGGCTCAAAGAACTCAAGTGACTTACCCCAGATGCCACAGCTAAGACAGGATTTGAAATCATGCCTTTTCAATTCCAAAGTGTCTACTCACTACTCCATCTGCTTACATGAACTCACCTACATGACTTTTAGAATTCTTTAAAATTCTAACCAAGGGTATAAAGATCCCATATGCACATTTATCTTCATCTCTCACAGAAATTAATCAGAATTGGGTTTTTCATTTCAAAAGACACTGTAAAGTGTCCAATATGTGAAGAGAATTGTACCAACTGTCAATCAATGATCCAATTGTTCTTATTCTAGCTCTGCCACTTACTACTTGTGTGACTATAGGAATCACTTCATCTCCCTGGTCCTCAGTTTCCACATCTCTAAAAAAGAATTTAGACTGGATGACCTTGAGGAGCCCTTCCACCTTTAAATCTCTGATCTGTGATTCTAAATCTAATATTTAAAATCTAAAAATAAGAGGGTTAGATTGGATACCTTCTGAGGTCCCTTCCAGTTCTACTTAGCATATAAGGCCAAGAAATCTTGTCTCTGATGCCTATGTGACCTATGTGACCTTGGACACGTTACTGGAGTTCTCTAGGTCCTGGTTTCCTTACATGCAAAATGAGAGAGAGTGTAGAGACAGCCTCTGAAGTCCATTCCTATCCTAGATATATGATGTCATCACTGGGGTCACACAGTCACTGATTGTCAGAGGTAAGGCTTGAATGTAGGACTTCTTGCCTTGGGGTCTAGCACTTGAACCTCTATTCTGTTGCCTTTCAAATGAACCCAAAGATTCACTTGTATAGAATAGTATGGAAAGTGCTTTCCTTACAACAAATCCAATGCCAATTCATCCCAATTTTATGGCTCTAGGGTTCGGTATGAGACATGGGGATGACTTGTCCAGCTGCAAAGCATCATAACCAAGATTCAAACCAATGTCTCCTACCTTCAAGTTCAGTGTTGGCAGGTATCTTAGAGACTAGTTAAGACTAACTTCTACATTTGACAGATGAGGAATCTGAGGCCTATAGTCACAGGAAGTGACTTGTCCAAGGTCAGTGAGAAAGTAAATAGCCCTATATGGGGTGTCAATTAAATGATCTAAGAGAATTAGTGCTACAGGGCTTCAGAGGAAGGCTAGCTTATTAAGGGGTGAAAGATTAGATTGAATAGGTAGCTGGAAGATGATTATAGTCTGGGCAGGTAAAGTTGAGGATGACAGACATTCTGGGGTAGGGTAGGTGAGTAAATGGTATGTGCAAAAACATGGAAGCAAGAATCTACAGAGTAGAAATAGAGGCAGCAGCAAGTAAATGAATTTGCTTGGAATGATGGAACAATGAAGAAGAATGGTGGCAGATAAACCAGGAAAGTCAGATAGACAGGTAGAAGCCTTTTGTATCATAGAATTACAGAATTTCAGCATTGGAAGAGACCAACCCATATTCAAAAGGAATCCCCACTCTAATATGCCCAACACAGAATCATCCATCCTCTGCCTGAGCACCTGAAATTCATGGGAGCCCACTACTTATCAAGGGACTCTTTGATTCTCAGGAAGTTTTCCCTGATATCTGCCCTAAATTTACCTCTTTGCAATTATCACACATTACTCCAGTTCTCTCCTCTGGGACAGAATAGCACAACCACAGGATGAGAATATCATAGAATTTTAGAGCTGAACGGGCATCATCAGTCACCTAAATCAAAGCTTTCACAAAAGGAAACCCCACTATAACATACCCAAGTAAGTGATTGCTAGTCTTGGTTTGAAGACTCCTATGAGAGGAAACACATGATCTCTCAAGGCAGTCCATACTAATTCTTGATACCTTTAATCATTAAGAAGTTTTCCTGATTTGGAGCCTAAACGGGTCTCTAATCCATTCAGTCTAAACCATCTTCCCTGTGATAACCCTTAAGCTTCCTGAAGACAGCTATCATGTCCCTTCTTAGCCTTCTCTTTGCCAGAGAAAACCTCCCCAGTTCCTTCAGCAGATCCTCGTATGACATTGTGAAGAGTTTCATGACTGAAACTCCAGAGAAGATATGTGACTCCCTTGATGTTTGATTTAAACAAAACCCCTTCAGCTACTCTTGAACTGAAACCGTGTCAATGATGGTGTGCATGTACACTTATGTGTGTGCATATGTGTGTTTGAAACTGAGGAAGCTGTGTGCACAATTCTTCTGCAAACAGGAACACAGTTCGGAAAGACAAGCAATGGGGAATATTTCAAGATTCATTCTAAAGACATTTCAGGGAGAGGGAGAAGAATCCACACATCTGTAAAATCAAGCACAATCATCAAGAGCCTGAAGGAGAACTCAATAATTCATAGCAATTTAAAGATAAAAGGGAGTCCTTTTTCTATCCATGCACAGGAATTGGCATAACTCATCTTTCCTGGGGTGAATGGTAGCTGTGCGGATATATCACTTGGGTGTTTTATTTTTATTTTTTCAAAGAGCAGTGAGAGAATATCAAGGCTCTTGGTGAATGGTTTACCCTGAAGGCCATTGATAGAGACTCACAAGTCCCCAGTATCTAACCATATGCCAATTTAATTGGCATCTTTAACCAGTGAAAATGTTCCCGAGTAGAACATATTCATGTACTGATAGGATATGATGTTTCTATTAGTATTAATTAGAACCTCTTGTGGTTCCCCATATTCTTTAAACAGCTAAGAGGACCTGGGCTATATCATAGTTAATAGGAGCTGGGTGATTGTTGCTTAGGCAACAGGACGAAGAGAAGCGGGTCAGAATGTGCTTTAAGAAAAAAAAAACACACACACAACAAAAGCTGGACTCTATCATATGAGATGTAAGTGAAGCAGATCAACAGATTTTCTTTTACATTAATAAAATGTTTCAGTACAAAGACCAATGAAATCACTCCATGTGAACTGATGATAATGAAACACATTAGGTGCCAATGGATGTATATGTATGTATATGTATGTGGGTCTATATATGTGTATATATGCATGTGTGAATGTGTGCATGCATAAAACAAGGGAATGGTTTTCTGCTACTAGTAGCATTTTAAATGACACACACCAGTAATTCAGTCCTGCATGGAGATACCATTTTCTTATGTGTCTCACATCATTGGTTAACTCACCTAAAATACCAAGAATTCAAACTTTTTATGTCTTCTTAGTCAAGAAAGTATATTGCAGAT
This sequence comes from Gymnobelideus leadbeateri, assembly GCA_011680675.1. Classification (NCBI taxonomy): domain Eukaryota; kingdom Metazoa; phylum Chordata; class Mammalia; order Diprotodontia; family Petauridae; genus Gymnobelideus; species Gymnobelideus leadbeateri. Next base: position 291,164 of record WOXC01007330.1, on the reverse strand, counting down.
ACCTGATGTAACTGAGTCTTAGAGGGTGTGTCATAAGCTCTTGTTGATTCACTGATGCAGTTGCATGATGTAGTGAAAAGATAAATGAATAGGATGTCAGAGGACCTGGGTTCAAATTTTACCCTTATTATGTATTATCTGTGTGACTTTGGGTAAAATCATTTAATCTATGTGAGCAACAATTTCTATAACTCTAAAATAAGGGGGCTGGACCCTTATTTTATAGAGTCCTGTGGATGACCTCCAAGGCCTTTTCCAGCTCTAGATCTCTGATCTTTAATAGCTTTAGTTCCCTTGCCATGAAGCCATTGATATAGATGGCCCCTGATCATGTGATCTCACGAATCATGGTAAGAGTGTCGTCTGTATGGGGAACCAATGCACTTAAGAGCCTGTAAAGCACTTTAATACAAAATATCATTTGAGCTTCACAACAAACCTGTGGGAAGGCCAGACCATTATTATTGCCCTCATTTGCCAGATGAGGAAACTGAGTTTTGCAAGAGGTGAAAGGACTTGTCCAGGGTCAAAAAGCTAGTAAGAATCAGACTTGGTTCTTGCATCTAAGTCTTCTCAATTTGGATTCCAGTCCTGTAGCCACCATGCCAGTGGTAATAGAAAAGGGTAAGAATGTGGAGGAATTCTGCAACCTTCACTGCACTACAAATGTACATACACATGGCAGATCATCAAACCCCAAACACATTACCACTTTAAGCCTCATGCTGTACAGCTTTCACATATTTCATTCACAAGTATTTTCCCGCGTGTTGCTGCCAATACTTATTTTAAAACCTGTTTGAGTAACCTTTCAGCTTTAAAGGCTTAAAGGGGATCTCATCTTTACCCATATATACCTAAAGTTCAGTTGTAAAGAATGCTGAATTACATCACAGATCTTCTTGTCTACCAAAGTATGTGAGGCATTAGGAAACGGAACCTGGGTACCACACAAACATTCTGTTCTAGACCAGGGCAAGGTTGGAGAGGTTTTTTTTTAAGTTCTCTTTCCATAGACATAGAGAGGAGAGATATGGGAAGCATCAGGAGGAATGGAGGGAGGTGGAGAGAAAAATAGAGGTAGAGAGGCAGAGAGACAGAAACAAACACACACACACAGAGATACAGAGAACTAGTGACAGATACAAGGAGAGAGAGGGATTGAGATAAGGAGAGAGGCACAGAAAGAGAGATATATGAGGAAATGGAGGGCCAGAAAAGAAAAAAAGAGACAAAGGGAGAGAGAGGCAGAGAAACACACACAGAGGGAGAACAGGAAAGAGATAAAAAGAGATGGGGAAATAGAGACATGGAAAGAGAGTAAGAGAGATAAAGAGATAGTGGGGAGAGGAAGGGAAGGAGAGAGGGAGGAGGAGAGGAAGAAAAAGAAGACAGGGAGGGAAAAAGAGGAGTGAGGAAGAGAAAGGGGATGGAAGCAGAGATGGAGACAGAGAGGGGAGGGGGGAGAAAAGCAGTCTAGCCATAGTTACTATAAACATTTGAAAATGCATCCACGAGCTGATTTGCTAATTCCTATAATTCTCATTGCCGGCCATTAAGAGTGCCACACTTGACAAACACATAGGAGAAATATTCGTCCTTCCCCCACACTCCTTGCCATAGAGATGGCTAAGACCCTTCACTTGCTTTTCATTTTAAAAGTTCTAGGGCTGAAAGAACCTCAGCAGAGAGAAAAGCCATGGCATCTGGGGCAGTACTGCAAAGATTCCAAGCCCAGAAAGGGCTCGGCAAATATCATCATATGCAAGTTTTCCAGCCCACATGTCAGACTACATTTGTACAATGCTCTTCCTGGCAGATATTTCTGGACAAAACATGTCTTTAAAAAATTGGTGGACATTTAATCAACTGAATAACTAAAAATGCTACCTAAATCAGCATTAAGCATGGAAGGAAAAAAGATCATATGTATGCAAGTGTGTATATATGTGTGTGTATGTGTGTATAAATATATGTATACACACATATACAAACACACATATGTATATGAGAAAGCACGCCAGGTGTCAGGCATTTCCCCCTCTTTTTTTTCCATTTGCAGTTTTGATAGCAAGAAACTGCAGGTGTCAGGCCTGTCTAACATTTTAACTTGGAAACTGTGTCTGGGATTATAGTTCTTAGAATGTTATTAATCCCAAGGGCTATGTGTGTGCCTCGTGCCTATAACACAGACATAGCACTAAATTTAGAGCCCTGACTGTGTGCGGTAAGATCTTAAATACAGGGAAAGTTAACAAGGGCTTTGACGTAGCTTTACAAGTGGGGTGAAGGCTCTTAGCCCAAGCGAAACTGATGAGCACTGGAGGAGGTAGGGAAACGATTGGGGGCTGGGCAAGGAGCCCACATGGCTCTCCAGCCCCTGTCCTAACCTATATTCTTCACAGTGGGGGTTTGGTGTACTTCAGCGACATGTGGCTGGAGAAGTCACTGGTGCTCTGGGGCACTCGGGCTGCTGGAGAGAACATCAGTACCTACTTCTAGATCAGGGATCTTTAACGTGGGATTCATGGACTCCCAAGGGGTCCGTAGTTGGATTTCTAGAGGTCTGTGAACTTGGATGGGAAAGCAAAACAAGGCATCCTTATTTTTCACTAACTTCTAGAAATTTATCATTTTATTTATCACGCTAAGAAGGGGTACACAGGCTTCTCTGGACCGCTAAAGAGGTCGAGGACATAAGCAAGGAGAAGAACCCCATTCTCCAGTTATTAACCAGCCCGAACTAGGAAAGCATCTATTTCTTTCTTAAAGGAACACAGCCCTATTTACTACCCAGTCCAAGCGAATTCTTTCCATAATTGACTCTTCCGAGCAGCAGGAGCAGAGACCGAAGAGGTTGTCTGCAATTTGGAACCGGGGCTGAACAGTTACCTTGCACACCTGACCCACGCCACACTGAAATGCTAATGCTTACATGAAACAATATTTCATGCCATTGACTGTGACTAGAACTGCCTGACGGAAGGGATATTGTTCTACTACGGATGCTCTGAAAGGATTACTTTCTAAAAGTGAACGTAAAACAACAATGGGAGAAATGTCCATCTGAACATTCCTCTACCTCCTGAATATATCACTGTGGCGAGATCGGTCCCCAAAAGCACATGGGTGGGTAGCTGGATCCGCACACCTCATGGTTCTTTATAACCTGATTTCCAGTAATCATTTAGTTGCAAACAATAAGTTCGTCTTAAGTGGCCCCTGTTTCTTACTTCAGCCCCATAGAGAGCCCAGAGACTGATCCTCTGGGGCTCAGCTCAGACCCCTTCTCACTGACTGCAGCCAAACAGAGAAAGCCCAGACAGACAAAAGGCAGCCACATGAACCCAGACCGGGGGCTCCTTACCATAAACTGCACATTGTCGAATCCATTGGCCATCAAGTGGTTCTCGTACTGAGGTAGCCCAATGTTCTCCAGCCATTGTCCCACCGTTTGGACCGGGCATCGGGGTCCTGCAAGAGGGTGGAGAGGGAAGCGTTTAAGCAGGGAGTAGCCATCCACGGGGTAATAGCGGTAGTCCTGGGCTGAGAGGTGGCATTGCCACATCATGTTGTGAGGAAAGTTGCTGTCATAGGAGCCCGCCAGCTTGACAGATAAACGTTGGGATTTTTCTCACGAGAAAGAAAAGTCAAAAGGAAAACATAGTGGTTGTTTTTTGCCAGGGAAGGTTAGTGAGAAAGAGGAAGGGTGGCTCCTAGGCTCCACATTTCTCACATATTAGCAATGGACTAGGGACTGTGGATGTCACACCGGGGCCCCCCAGATCCCAGAAGAAGCCAGCATGTCAAGCCGTCAGCGCCGGCTGGCTGCTCTCTGGTTCTCAGGGATGCTTGGATTACTCCACAGTGAGCTCTGGCAGCGCGAGCAGGCAAGACTTCTTCCTCATCCAATACTCCTACACTCATTGGTATTCAGCTCCATGCTCCTGGCGCCCCCCTCGCTCCGCTCCCCTTCATTACCCAGCCCAGGCTACACCTCCCATTTTCAATAATAGCCATCAGATAAGGCAGATTTTGTGTGTGTGTGTGTGTGTGTGTGTGTGTGTGTGTGTGTGTGTGTGTGTATGTGTGTGTGTATATGTATGTGTGTGTGTATGTGCAAGCTGTAAGCCCCGCTCCTGCTGCTGCCGCCTCCTACACACCCATCCAAGCGTCAATCTTGAATGATGGGAGCAGTCAAAACAAATGCAGAAAATAGCAAGAGCCACAAGCGGACCCCGGTGCTTCGATCTCAGTTGAATCTTCGTCCCGAGGTTATGCATTTTGGGGTGTGTGTGTGTGTGTGTGTGTGTGTGTGTGCTGATATCTCAAAAGGCATGAGGGGATAAAGCATTAACTATAGCCTATAGCAGGGTTCACTACACCGGTTCTTTATTTTTTTGAAAATGCAACACAGAGAACTGTTTCTGACTTCAAGCTCTGTTTGACACCTTTTGGCAAATGATTATTCATTTCCTTTTAATGATGCTGGATCCAAATGAACAGTGGAGGTTGTTATGCTTTTTTTTTTTTTGAACCCTCTCCTTAAAATTCTGCAAGGCATAAAAACTTACAAGCCTCCTTTAAGTCAAAACAATTTATTTCTCAGCTATGAATTTTCAAACCCATAAGATATTATGAAACATAAAGAAGACTTCCTTTGGATGTTTATAACTCAGTCTATTGGGTGGGGGTGATATTACTATTGAAATTACTTAAAAGGGGGCATTTTTTTTCCTACTGGAAAGAGGTAGTCTGGTTATAGCAGCACCCTGCTGGATTTGGAAAGTCCCAGGATTTGTATTTGAGTTCTAGATCTGTCACTTGGTAGCTGTGCTACCTCAGAGAAGTCACTTGCCTTCTCTGGTCTTCATGTTCATCAGTTATAGGAAAGGCCTTAGATTAGATATCTGAAGTCCTTTTCCAGGTCTAGCCCTAAGGGTCCTAGGAATGAAAAATAAAAAATAAAAAACAGAGACCTCAGCTCCCAAATAATACAAAATTATAGATGTGAATATCTGATGAAGAGCCACAGGCTGTCCCCCAAAAGTAGGAAACCAATTACTTTTCAAGATATTCTATTTCAGTGAGGGGAAGCTCTAAATTGGGGGTAGGGAGCTGGGGGGGACCTGAGTCCTCGAGACTATCTGTGGCCCTCTAGGTCCTCAGGTGCTGCACTTGCACAGGTTCCCCACCCCTGCACTAAATCTTAGGAAGTGCTTTATATATAGCTTGTCCCCAAAGTAGTAAGGCAGTAAGACTTTGGGAACATGCTGTATGGGGGAAATTCCCTATTTAGAGTTACCCTTTGATGAAAAAGTGTTTTTTTTTCTTCTTTTTGGAGGGCAATTGGGGTTAAGTAACTTGCCCAAGGTCACACGGCTAGGTTTTTGTTTGCGTGTGCTTTAAGTGTCTGAGGCCGGAACCAAACTCAGGTCCTTCTGACTCCAGGGCCGACGCTCTACTCACTGCACCACCTAGCCGCTCCTGAAAAAGATTTTTAATAGCTTAAAAGTGCAGTAAGACTTTTGGGACATCCCATATTTAGTAAAAAGATTTCTCCCTATAGTTTACATCCATTGGCCCAAGTGTTCACCTCTGGGGTATTAGAATATTTAAACCTACTTTCTCACTACAGTCCTTTGTGAAGGCACTTACCCTTTACCTTTCCCTAATCCATCCCTCCCTGCTTTATGGTACAATAGATATGCATGCTAACCACTGAGCAAAGAGGGTTCGAATTATACTGCAGATACTTGCTAATGGCTTAATCCAGAGGGCAAATCACTTCAACCTTCAAAGCCTTCCTCCTCGATAAAATGGGATAACAACAAGAACAGACATTTATACAATGCTGTGCATGTAATATCTCATTTAGTCCTTTAAACAGCCTGTGAATTGGGTGTTTTTTTTTAATTTGCTTACATCTATGATTCTACTGATGTAGAATGATGTAGACAACTCCTACCAATGCAAACAGTCAGCTGCTCTATACCTTAGAGCCTTGAAGAGATTTCCTTGGTGGCACTGAGAGGACAAAGGGCATGCCCTAAGTCCAGGGTTTTCTGACTCTGGGGCTGGCTCTCCATCCAGTACATGATACTATCTCATAACTACCCTGTGACTTAGCTACTCAGGTATTACAGAGAAGCAAATTAAGGAGCTGAGAGTCTCAGGGAATTTCCCAGGTTCATATAACTAGTGTATCTCAGAAGCTGAATTTGAATCTGCCTTCCTGGATTCAAGTTCAGAAAGCATTCTATCTATTCTGCCATCTTTTGTTGTTGTTTCCAACTCTCCATGACCCCAGTTGGGTTTTTTTTGGTGGAGATGCTGGAGTGATTTGCCATTTCCTTCTCCAGCTAGTTTTACAGATGAGGAAACTGAGGCAAACAGGGTCAAGTAATCAGCCCAGTGTCACACAGCTAGTAAGTATCTAAGTCTGGATTTGAACTCACGAAGAGGAGTCTTCCTGACCCACACCCAGCACTCTATCCACTGCACCTCCTAGATGCCCACTATGCAGGACTATTTTGAGGAAAGTGCTTTGTAAACTTTAAAGTATTATATAAATAGGAGCTATAGTCATCGTTATTGTTATTATTGATGTTGTTATTGTTGGTATCATTATCTTTCCAGGATTCTTTCAACTAACTCCCATATGAATAGTTTCAAGTCCCACCCCCATCCTGGTTTACCTCTTCTAGACAAGTTTCCATTGATCCATATCCTTTCCAAACCATGGTACTCATAACTGGATACAGTATTTCAGATTTGGCCTGGGAAGTCAAAGGGTAATGGAACCCTATTTTTTCCCCTTAAGGACAATAAACTTATGTTAATGCATCCTGAGATTGATTTAGCTTTTTTGGCTGCCACGTCACACACAGATGATTTGGCAGTTCGCCAAAACTCAGAGGTTTTTTAAAAATATAAATGGCTCTCCAGTGAAACCTTCCCCATCTAGTACTTTTATGGATCACTTTTATTTATCATCTCAGTTGTAGGACTTCACTTTCACTGCTATTAAATTTCATCTTAATAGAGTTTGCTCAATGGTCTAGCCTATCGATTTCTTTTTGGATCTTTATTCTGCTATCAGTGTTATGCCATCTGCAAATCTGAGAAGCATGCCATCTATATCTTCATCTGAGTCATTGATTAAAAATGTTGAACAGAAAAGGACCAAGTCTCTGTAAGAAGCTTCTATCTAGACTGACAATGATCATCACTTTTTGGTTGAGTTACTCAACTACTTTCAGCCAAACAAATGATCTCCATCCATATAATATCCTACCAGCCAATCAGACATCCTAGGTTTAGAATACCTGCCTTGCATACTTTACAAGATACATAGTAAGATTAAATGATAACTTTGATGGGAAAGTGAAATCAGTCAATAAACATTTGTTAATACTATATGCCAAGCACTTTGCTAAGTTCCAGGGACTCAATGAAAAGCAAAAGCACAGTCTCTGCCCTTAAGGTGCTTATAGTTGAATTAGGGAGGGAACACACAAATGCCTATGTACAAATCAGGTAGAGACAGGATAAACTGGATATATTCTCACAGGAGAGGCATTAAATTTAAGGAGGGCTGGGAAGGTTTCTTGCAGAAATAAGGATTTTACTGAGCTATGAAAAGATTCATGGAAGCTAATAAGGAGGGAGAGAGTTCAAGACATAGTAGAGACCCAAAGGAAATGCCAGAGTTGGGAGTATCATGTTCAAGGAACAGCAAGAGGTTAATATCATGAGATTGCCGCGCACATGGAGAAATTTAGCTACTATAAAAATATGCATGTGGCCATACATATGTATATATAAATATACATATTTATTGGAGTATATATAAACAAAATGTAATAGTATTACATATAAGGTAAAATATATATCTATATATACATATATATATGTATATATATGTTGCTTTTTGGAGGGCAATTGGGGTTAAGTTACTTGCCTAAGGTCACACGGCTAGGTTTTTGTTTGTGTGTGTTAAGTGTCTGAGGCCAGATCTGAACTCAGGTCCTTCTGACTCCAGGGCCAGCGCTCTACTCACTGAGCCACCTAGCCACCCCAATATAAGGTAACATTGGTAAAGTGTTTGGAATAAATTGTAAGGTGATCACATAATCTCAAGAGCTAGAATTACAGATGTCATAAGATCATGCTTAGATGTGCTTCCATTTTCACTGTATATATATATATATATCTGAAAGCACATAGTTGTTTGCATATTGTCTCCTCCCATAGAATGGGAGCTCCTTGGTTGTGGGTTCTGTTTTTGTTTTTGCTTTGCTTTTGTCTGTATCCCAAGAGCTGAACACAGGTGACTGACTGGCTCTCGATGTAGAGCTGAAATTAAACAGATAGGGGCAGCTAGGTGGCGCAGTGAAGTCAGGAGGACCTGAGTTCAAAGGTGTCAATGTGTCCTCAGACACTTACTAGCCTTGTAATTGTGTAACCCTCAGCATGTCACTTAATCCTGATGTGTGTATGTGTGTGTGTGTGTATGTGTGTGTGTGTGTCTGAGAGAGAGAGAAAGAGAGAGAGAGAGAGAGAGAGAGAGAGAGAGAGAGAGAGAGAGAGAGAGCACAAGAGGGAAAGGAAAGGAAAGGAAAGGAAAGGAAAGGAAAGGAAAGGAAAGGAAAGGAAAGGAAAGGAAAGGAAAGGAAAGGAAAGGAAAGGAAAAAGGAAAGGAAAAAAGAGAGGAAAAGGAGAGGAAAAAAGAAAGGAAAAAGGAAGGGAGAAGGGAAAGGAAGGGAAGGGAAGGGAAGGAGGAAGGAAGTAAATATCCAGGGTCACTTCACCCAATATGCATCTCAGCTAAGTAAACTCTACAAGCTTTGCAATTCTTATGGCAAGATTTCTGATTGAGATCCTGTTTGGATCCAAATTCTGTCATCCAATCAGTGCATTAGCTTTCACTCCACATTTGTGCCATCTACAAATCTGATCATGAATGCCAATTAAGCCTATATCAAAGTCTTGGATGATAATCTTGCAAAAGACAAACAGTTGGTCCCCTTGCTTCTAGTCTCTGCCCTTTACAACCCATCCACCCCACTCAGCTGCCAAACTGATAGTCCTAAAGCACACAGTTAGCCGGGTCACTCACCCAGCTCAAGAAGCTACTGTGATTCCCTATTTCCTACAAGATTAAATATAAATTCCTCCATCTGACATTTAGAAACCTTCACAACTGAACTCCAGCTTCTCTTTCCTGACTGCTTTCAGATTACTTTTGCCCTTCATGTATTCTATAATTTGAACAAAGTGATCTACTTACAGCTAACATATAAAATATTGCATATATCTTCATACTTTTTTTTATTAAACAAATGCTTTATTAACTTCTGTTTTACATCATTCATTTCCGCCAGATTTTGAGTTACAATCGTTTCCCCCCATTATTCCCCTACCCAGCCTCCCAGAATAGCAGTCCCACAAGATATCGCTTCCTCCAATCTGCTCTCTCCCATACCTTCTCCCATACCCCCATCGACTTTTCCATTAGAGGAAGATGAATCTTTGTGTCCCAATGTCTGCACATCTTATCTCCCAATTATAAGCAAAAGAGTATTAATAATAGTATTCATATATATATTTGAAACATTTAATGTTACGACCTCAAATTTCAGATCCATTTCCTTCCTCCCTTGTCACCCATTCCTTCTTGGGAGATAAGTAATTCAGTATATGTTGTACATGTCTAGCTATGCAAAACATTATCATGGTAGATATATTGTACAAGGCTGCCTATAATTCCCTCCCACTCATCCCACCCCCCACCTGGTCGATTCCCCACATGATCCTGTCCCTCTTCTATAGTGGGTACTTCCAACCTCCCCTCACCCCAAGGATGCCCTCCCATCCATCATCCCTCCTCTCATCCCCCTTCCCCCTATCCTGCTGCAGGTTGAGATATCCCATTTGGTATGTATGTCATTTTCTCCCTGAACAAAATTCAATGTGAATGTGGTTTTGCCTTTTTAGCCTTCCTTATTCTTCCCCTCCTTTGCAACCACTTCCCCTACATGAGATAGTTTACCCTACCATGTCTCTCCCCATCTCCTCTTGCCACTCTCCTCTCTCACCTCATAATTTCATCCCTTGAGTATTCTCCCTTCCCAACAAATTCAACCCATGGCCTCTATCCATATATAACTGTAACCATATACACACACATTCACATATGTATTCATATGACCACACCCCCTTCTTCCATTATTTTCATAGTGAGAAAGATATCATCAGTCACAAATATTGCTTTTCCATATAGGAATGTAAATAGTTCAACTTTGATAAGTTCCTTTTGATTTCTTTTCCCTGATTACCTTCTCAGGCATCTCTTGCTTCTTGTGTCTGGATGTCAAATTTTCTATTCAATTCTGGTTTTTTCCTCAAGAATGCTTGAAAGTCCTCTATTCCACTGAATGACCATATTTTCCCCTGACACAAAATACTCAGTTTTGCTGGGTAGGTGACCCTTGGGTTCATTCCCAGTTCTTTTGCCCTCTGGAATATCATATTCCATGCCCTTCGATCCCTCAGTGTAGTAGCTGCCAGGTCCTGGGCTATTCTGATTGTGTTTCCACAATATTGAAATTGTTTCTTCCTGGCTGCTTGTAGTATTTTCTCCTTGATCTGGGGATTCTGGAACCTGGCTATAATATTCCTGGGAGTTTTCTTTTTGGGATCTTTTTCAGGAGGTGATCTGTGGATTCTTTCAACCTCTATTTTGCCCTCTGGATCTAAAACATCAGGGCAGTTTTCCTTGAGAATTTCTTGAAGGGTGATTTCTAGGTTCTTTCTTTGATCATGGCTTTCAGGTAGTCCAATAATTTTTAAATTGTCTCTCCTGGATCTATTCTCCAGGTCAGTGGTTTTTCCCATGAGATAATTCACATTGCCTTCTAATCTTTCATTTGTTTGGATCTGCTTAACAGCATCTTGATTTCTCATAAAGTCATTAGCTTCCATTTGCTCCAGTCTAACTCTGAAGGAATGAATCTCCTCAGTGAACTTTTGAGATTCTTTTTCCATCTGGCAAATTCGACTTTTTAAGGCATTCTTCTCCTCATTGCCCTTTTGGGCCTCCTTTGCCATTTGAGTTAGTCTATTTTTTAAGGTGTTGTTTTCCTCAGTCAGGCTGTTGACCCTCATTTCATACTTTTCCTGCATCCTTCTCATTTCTCTTTCTAATTTTTCCTCCACTTCTCTTATTTGATTTTTAAAGTCCTTCTTAAGGTCCTCTATGGCCTGCAACCCGCTCATGTTTTCCCCTGGGGCTTTTGGAGCAGGACTTCTGACCTCACAGTCCTTTTCCCGCTCTATGCCCCCAAAATAGGAGTCTAGGGTTGCATTTTTCTGTTTCCTTTGCCTTGGCATGTTGCCACTTAATTGCTTGACTTTTGGGCTTGTTGCCACACTATGGCTTTAAGGCCAGATAGAGGAATTTTCGTCCCGAACGTGTGGGGGGCAACTTCCGTTTCTGGCAAGCTGTAAACCCACCCACAACTTCCACCCTAGATCACAATCCAGATCCAGGGAGGTTAAAGCAAGAGCGATTACCCCCCAAGACTGATCGCTGGATCTCCCCACGATTTGTAGGCTGGGAGCCGGAAATGCCTCTGAAAACTACAAAATGGCGTGTCTCCTCAGCGGCTTCTAGCCCCCAGGGGAGGGAGCTGACGCATTCCCCAAGTACAGGTCCCAAAGTCCATAGGACACTAACCTCTTACTTTGTCCTAGGCATGTCTATGTTGATAATTCTGCAGTCGCCACAGCTCTTGGTGTTCTGGGGTTCCTCCAGCTGGCTGCTGGCCCTGCCGCCCTGGGGCTAAAACCTCGGCTCACGTGGACCTGGGCTCGGCTCGGCTCGGCTCCTGCGCTCTGCGCGCTGCCGGCTCCCAGACCTCTTCGCTGGTCCTTCCTGCAGGGCTGCTGGGCTGTCCTCAGCGGGAGGTTAGCTTCTCTGTGTCATTCTGTGGGTGCTGGGGCTCCGGAAGTTGTTCAGAGTCCTTTTTACATAGTTTGTGGGGAATCTGGGGGCAGAGAGGCTTGGACGAGCTGTTTCTACTCCGCCATCTTGGCTCCCTTCATACTTTTTTTTTAACAGATTGTCCCCCATTCCCAAAATGCTTCTCATATGCTCCTTGGCAGTTACAAAATACCCTTAAAATCCAGTTCAAGTGGCTCCTCCTACAAAGGTCTTTTCCTAATTCCCCATTAATATTCCCCTACTATAATTACTCTACATACCCTTGATGTATATATTATGTATGCATATATTATGATCTATACATTCTATATTTATTAAAACATAGCTTTAAATATTGCTCATATAATAATAGAAATAATATATTACATTGATATGGTATATTTCATAAATATATTAAATACCCTTTATATGTTAAATAGTATATAACATAATATATTATCACAGGGAAAACATGTCACACATAACACATTACATGGAATATACCACACATTGTTTATATGTTACATGTATATATTAATATAGAACATCTTATATATTAAATAATATATAAATATGTTTTATATTAAATAATATACAACACTATATATTATCATATAGGGACTGGAGCTGTGATTCCATAGATACAAAAAACTCAGGCAGAGAAATTCCCTCTATCCATGTAGTTTTGTACCATTTATATAACTTTTAGTCTCAACTATGACATATTTATTCTATAAATAACATACATTAATAATATTGAACATCCAATACCATGAAATGCAGAGTAATTTTAGGAGGAAGAGAGTGTTAATCATATTATTTAAGTCTTTATGTGTCATATGGGTAAATGCAAAGAGAAAGAGTTGGTTGTTATGTATCCCCTGTTTTGTGATGGTAGAAGGTCATCTCCTGGATGGTCAGAATTGTCTTGTTGTGGTCACTGTCAGTGACTAGTATAATATCTGGCACATAGTAGGTGCTTAAAGAAATGCTTGTTGAATTTAATTCAACTGAATTCTGATTTTTTCATCCAAGGCATCCCTTAGCTTCCTCTCCTGTCCTTCTGTAATCTCCACATTTGATAAGTATCCTATTGATTATCAATCAAGTTGTTGATAATAATATTAAATACAACTTGAGAAAAGGGATGGGTCTCCTTAAAGGCAATCTTTCCTCCTCCTACTGATCCATGAAACATGAGGCCATTCCACTAGTCTGACTCCACCTCATAGTTCTATGGCTCCATTCCCTCATCTGTAAAATGGGGAGAATAACAGCACTTACCTTCCTGGGTTATTGTGCAAATCCAGTGAATTAAGACATATAGAGAACTTTGCAAGCCTTTAAGCACTACATAAATGTTAGCTATTAGATTCTATCCCGTGCGCCTTGGTATGTTAGTTCCTGGAGTGTTAATGCATTTTGTTACCTTAAATGAAATTTTACTTTTCTCGTTTCCCTGTGTTATCACCAGATAACCTGGTGATTTTTTTGAATGATTTTATATCCTGATATGTTACTGAAACAACAGTTTTATAAGAAACTCAGGTGAAGAAATTCTGCCAATAAAAACCTGCAAATCGGGGTGGCTAGGTGGCGCAGTGAGTAGAGTGCTGGCCCTGGAGTCAGGAGGACCTGAGTTTGGATCCAGCCTCAGACACTTAACACACACACGCGCCCACACACACACACACACACACACACACACACACACACACACAAACTAGCCATGTGACCTTGGCCAAGTTACTTAACCCCAATTGCCCTCCAAAAAGCAAAAAAAAAAAAAATCTGCAAATGGTGGTGTCAGAGAGCTTCCTAGGGCTCCTGAGAGGTTAAGTGACTTGCCTGGGTCACCAGTACGTTTCAGAGACTGGCTCAGGTCTTCCTGGCTCTGAGGCTCATTATCTATGCCTGACATCAAGTTGTCCCATAAGTATGGCATCCAGAAAGAGGCTGGTGATTATCCCACCGTACTCTAGTCTATCCTGTTCAATTTTGGTTGTCACATTTTCATAAATGACAATGTCTCTCCTGTGGCCATACCTATGCAAAGGGGATTTCCTCCATGCATGAGACCAAATCCCTCCTCATCTCCATCTCTTAGAATCACTAGTGCCCTTCAATATTCAGTACACACAAAAGCAAATTGCCCCACATGGTCTTTCTTGATTTCTCCCTAACTACTACTGCCTTCTTCCTGAATGATCTCTATTCTGTACCCATTCTACAAACATTCATTCTCTAACTCCCATAAAAGGGTATGCCCTGTATTCTGCTCAATGAAGGCAGGGACGTTTTCACTGCCTAGCATAGTGCCTGGCATAGTAGGTGCTTAATAAATGCTCCGACTTGGTTGGTCTGGAAAGGTTGGTGAATGTGAATTTGTCCAGAGGACAGCAAACAGGGAAGGAAACTGTAAACTATGATAGCTGAAGAAACTGGGGATATTTAAACAAAAGAAAAGAAAAGTAGCTATGAGGTGAACATCACAAATATCTGAAGGGTTGTCAGTTGGATTCAGGAGGAAGATGGATTAGATTTGTTCTGTTTGGCCCTAGAGGGGAGAACTCAGATTCAAAGGTGGAAGCTGCCCAGAAGCTGACTTCAGCTCAATAACACAAGGGAAAACTTACTAACAATTCCAGCTGTTAGAAAGCAGATTTGGCTGCCTTTGAAAGGATTCTTCAGACACGTACTAGTTCTGTGACCCTAGACAAGAGGCTTAACCTCTTTGAGGTCCTTCAGGTTTCTCATCTAAAAATAATGCATTTGGATTAGATGACCTCTAAGGTCCCTTCAGACTACAAAATTATGATCTCAGGATTGGACAGTCCTATCAACTAATTAATTGATATTTATTAAGGTCTACTGTGTGCCAGGCACTGTGTTAAAGCTCCAAGGATACAAAAAGGGGCAAAAGGTAGTCCTTGCCCTCAAGGAGTTTATAATCTAATGAAGGAAAACAATAAGCAAACAAACATAAACAAGTTCTATACAGATTAAATAGGAAATAACAGAGGAAGGCACTAGAATTCAGAAGGGTTGGGAAAAGCCCCCTGTAAAAGATAGAATTTTAGTTGTGCTTAATGGAAGCTAGGGAGGTCGGGAGTCAGAGTAGAGAAGGGAGAGCATTCCAGGCATGGGAGAATAGCCAGAAGAGAAATCGGAGAGTGAAAAAGGGAATGTCTTCTTCATGGAACAGCTGGGAGGACAATGACAATGAATTGAAGAGTAAGTATTGGTCAATAAGGTGTAAGACTGGAAAGGGGCCACATAAGTAAGAAAGGTTTACTGCCTAACAGAGTGTTTGATCCCAGAGGTGATAGGGAGACAGTAGAATTTATTGAGTAGGAACATCATTTTGATGGCTGGAGAATTGAATGGAGTGAGGAGAGACCAGAGATAGGCAGACCCATCATCAGGTTACTGCAATAATCCAGGTGGGAGGTAGGGGGAGGGGCAGGGCAGCACCAGAGTGCAGGCAGCATCAGAGGAGAGAAGGAGGCATATTGGAGAGATGTTGCAAAGGTGAAATCCATAGGCCTTGGTGACAGAATGGATATGAGGTGGTGGTGGTGAGAGGTAATGAAGGGTCAACCTAGGTTGCGAGACTGAGGGACTAGTATACAGGGGTGGGGAACCTGTGGTTTCGAGGCCACATTTGTGCCTCTAGGTCCTTGGATGGGGCCTTTTGACAGAGTTCAAGTTTCATAGAGCAAATCTTTTTATTGAGGTGATTTGTTCTGTGAAGTTTGGATTCAGTCAAAGGGCCATACTTGAGGATGTAGAGGGCCACATGTGACCTTGAAGCTGCAGGTGCCCCACTCCTGGACTTGGAGGATGGTGTTATTTTCTACAGCAATAGAGAAAGTGGCAGGAAGCAGGGCCAGGCTGGAGAGGACTTCTGGGGAGAGGTAATGAACTATGTTTTGGGTACCCCCACACATGGAATGAAATCTTTCCTCATCTCCATCTCTTAGAATGTCTAATTTCCTTCATTATTTAGTACATATAAGGTCAAACTTTCATATGCAGTCTGAGATGTATAATAGGCACTTAGAGATGTGAAACTGGAGGTCAGCAGGGAGACTGAGACAGAGTAGGTAGATCTCAGGATCATCACCATAGAGATTGTAATTAAATCCATGATAATCAAATTAAATCCAAGCCAATGAGATCACTAAGAGTAGTAAGAGAGGGGAGAGAGAAGAGGCCCAAAAGGAGAACCCTCTGGGACGCCTGTGGTTGGGAAATGTGATCTGGCGGAGGATCCAGTAAAGGAGACAGAGAAGGAATAATCAAAGAGGTAGGAGGAAAATCAGGAGAGAGGGTTTCCCCAAAACCTAGGGACAAGAATGTTTCAGAGAAGAAAGAGTGATCTATAATGTCTAAGGCTGCAGAGGGGTCAAGGAGATGGAGGATTGAGAAAAGACCATTGAACGGGGCCAATAAGAGATCATTGGTAACTTTGGAGAGAGCACTTTCAGGGGATGACAAGGACAGAATCTGGTCCTGCTCAATATACTAGCTGTATTCTAGGGGATACTGAAAGATCTTATTAGGAATGTCAGAGATGGTATTCTGTCAGTAAGGTCTAAGCTGGATTAGAGCAAGAGTTCTTAACCTGAAGGTTTGTGAGCTGGTTTCTTTGCTTTTTCGAGAGAGAGAGAGAGAGAGAGAGAGAGAGAGAGAGAGAGAGAGAAGAAGAAGAAGAAGAAGAAGAAGAAGAAGGAGGAGGAGGAGGAGGAGAGGAGGAGGAGGAGGGAGGAGGAGGAGGAGGAGGAGGAGGAGGGAGGAGGAGGAGGAGGAGGAGGAGGAGGAGGAGGAGGAAGAGGAGGAAAGAGGAGGGAAGGGAAGAGAAGAGAGGAGTAGAAAGGAGAAAATAATCAGATTTCAATATAATTGATTTCCTTAGTAATTCCTTATCTTTTATGCATTTAAAAACATTATCCTAATAAGGGGCTCATAGGTTTTACTAGACTGCTAAAGGGGTTCAGGGCACAAAAAGATGAAGAATTCCTGGACTAGGCAACCTTGAAGGTCCCTGGCAATCCTACTCACCACACAACAGATACTTAATAGCTTATTTGAAAGGCTCTGGTTACCATCTAGAAGATAGCAGGTGAAACCTGAAGAAATTAAGTCTGATGAATTATTTATCCCCATTTACAGTAATTCAACTTGTGACCCAAGAAACAAATGCATCCAGTGGAAAGTCTGGGTTTAGCAGACACTTGGGATTAGCAAGTGGAAGAGTGAAATAGAAGCTGAATTCACTGATTGCCTTAACTGGGATTAACATTCAGAATTGCTAGGAGTTTGTCTAGGGGAAGTCAGATTTACTAAGTAGAGAAAAGAGACATTTTCAGTGAACTAAGGTTTGAGGGCTATCTCTGGGCTAGAGTCTACAAAATCTGGGCAGCTTCTTTAAAATGGAACCTTGGCAAGAAAGAGGAGCACAGACATGTTAAAAATAGAGAAATTAGATGTTCTAAGTATGCCGGGTGCTGTGTAAAGAATTAGGCATAATGTGCCCCTGAGAATGTTCACATGATAACAACTGACATCAATATACCAAGGGTTTAAATTAATTTTGGTTTGAAAATCCCATTTCATCTTCATAGCAACTCTGGGAGATAAGTGATGCAAATATTTTGATCTTAATTTTACAGAAGGAGAAAATAAGGCTCAGAGAGACTGACCAAAGTCCCAAGTTGGTCAGGAAGGAAACTGGAGCATGAACCTCAGATTTTAGCCATGGACAGAGAAAGATGATCTATCTCAGAGTCAGAAGAATTCTAGTTGGGGTTGGAATACCAAAGCACCAACACTAATTGGTTGGGTAACCTGTGACAAATTACTTAACATCTCTGAGTTTCAATTTCTTCACCCATGTAATAGGGATATTTGTAGTGCCTATAGGCAGTTAGGCGGCACAGTGGAGGAGAGCACCAGGCCTGGAGTCAGGAAGACTCATCTTTCTGAGTTCAAATCTGACCTCAGACAGTTACTAACTGTGTGATCCTGGGTAAGTCACTTCATCCTGTTTGCCTCAATTTCCTCATCTGTAAAATGATCTGGAAAAGGAAATGACAAACCACTCTACTATCTCTTCCAAGAAAATCACAAGTGAGGTCATGAAAAGTTGGATACAACTAAACAGTAACAGCAAATTTTACAGCATTGTTATAAAGGACAATGAGATACAGATATTATTAAGGCAATTAGGCAGTATAGTGGATAGGACACTGGAACTTGAATCAGAATGACCAGAGTTCAAAGCCCACCTCAGCCTTTCACTAGCTCTATCCCCCTGGGCAAGTCTCTTAACCTTTGTCTTCCTTAGTTTTTTTTTTTCCTCTGTGAAATGGATATAACAACAGCATTTATTTCACGGGGTTATTGTGAGGAAAAGATACAATGAAAGAAACAATTCTACTGTTTTTTAGTAGTAGTCTTTAGTAGTAGAGTATTAAAGTCTTAAAATGTTTTTTTTCCTATTTATTTTGCTTAATGATTCTTTTCTAGTTTTCTAGTTTTCACCCTACTGGGAACAGCAACCTTTCTTTCCAAACTTCCAGAGATCATTCTATTCTCCCCCACCACACGATAAATTAATCTCCTCACTCTCATTCACTGTCCTTTGGATGTGCTGTCTTGATGGGTGAGTGAGTAGTCCAAAATTCCCCTAACTCCTAACTTACTCTTATCCATTCTTTAATATACCATTTCATGAGGGCTAACCAGGCATCTTGGTAACTCCCCTAAATTCCTCTTCTCCCCCCAACACCTCTTTAACAATAATATAATCAATACTACTATTGCTTCTGAAAAAGATGTAACAGGGGCGGCTAGGTGGTGCAGTCAGTAAGAGCGCCGGTCTCGGAGTTGGGGTGACCCAAGATTGGATCCGGTCTCAGAAAATGAGCACCCACACATAAATAATGACTAGCCGTGTAACCTTGAGCAAGTTACTTAACCCCAATTGCTTAAAAAAAAAAGCAACAAATGCCCTGTGGTTCTACTCATCATTCTTGTCAATCACACTTTAGTCACCATTCCTCTACAAATATTCTCTTCCTATCATAAGGCAAATTCTTTTAGTGTAGAGACTGTCTTACTGTTGTATGTGGATCCCCATAATAGTGCCTGGCACATATGAAACATTTAACAAATACCTTTCCATCCATCCATCCATCCATCCATCCATCCATCCATCCATCCATCCATCCATTTGTTTTGGCTTCTAAGTGTGAAGTAAAGAGTACAAGGGAGAATTGTTATGAGTTGGGGGAATAGGTAATTGGTAGACAAATCCCAGGAATATATTTTTGCTTCACTGGTTTGAAGGAGGTTATTGCCAAGGGACATGCTGGGATTTTAAGACAAGTTTTACCACAACTCTAGCACTCTGATCCAGGGGGTTTACAGGTAAAAATTTACTTGATGATCATCTTTTACTATATAGGCATTAATTTGCTGTTCTTCCCAGCAGTAATGATGGATGTTTGAGAGGCAGTGAGTTAAACGGAGAGTTCACTTTGAAGTTGAGACAATCTAGGTTCAAGTTCCATTTGATCTATACAGACTGTGTGACCCTAGCTGAGTCATTTATACTCTGTGAGCCACATTTTACTTCTCTATAAAAATTGGATAAGAAAGAAAGCAGGGGAGTGTGGACACAGAGTTGGCTTCAGAGACTAGAAGACCTTATTTCAAATCCTTTCCCTGAGACATAAAGGTTGCATGATCCTGGAAAAATGATTTAACTGCTCAGTGTCCCAAATAGCTCTTGATGGCTAGAAGTAAGTAGCAGAACAGTAGCAAATCCACTTCAGTGGAGGGAATTTCTTCCCTGGGAGTTCCTTCCTCCAAAAAGGTCACTGGTCTTCCCTCCCTTCCATTAAAATAAAATAGGGAAAAAAGGGGAGGCATTTGTAAAATAGTAAAAAGAAATAATGGGGGTATATCTGGTCATTTTACTTTAAGGGGCAAAACATAAATTTAACCAGGGATGGGTTTAAGGAATGAACCTTTGATTCCATTGTATAGGGACCATCTGGACTGAGGAAACTCCCTTCTCCAATGCAGGAGTATCTTCTCTGCATTATAACCGTCTTACTCGCTTAAGATTTGGCTATGTAGAAAGTGGCTACTGTACTGAAAATCTTGATTCCTCTGTAATAAATCTAAAATAAGAGTCCAAATAAATTAATCCTATCCAGTAAATGGGTAACTAGGTGGCACAGGGAATAGAGTGCCAGGCTTGAAGTCAGGAAGACTCATCCTCCTGAGTTCAAATCTGGTTTCAGACACTTACTAGCTGTGGGACCCTCAGAAGGTCACTTCACCCTATTTACCTCAGTTTCCTCATTTGTAAAGTGAGCCAGAGAAGGAAATGGAAAATTACTCTAGTCCCTTTGGCAAGAAAACCCCAAATGGGGGGGTGAAGCCAAGATGGCGGAGTAGAAACAGCACTTCCAAGGTGCTGTGCCCCACACAACTTGTTTCAGGGGAAAATATGGTCATTCAGTGGAATAGAGGACTTTCAAGCATTCTTGAGGAAAAAACCAGAGTTGAATAGAAAATTTGACATTCAGACACAAGAAGCAAGAGATGCTTGAGAAGGTAATCAAGGAAAAGAAATCAAAAGGAACTTATCAAAGTTGAAATATTTACATTCCTACATGGAAAAGCAATAACTGTGTCTGATGAAACCTTTCTCATTATGAAAATAATTGAAGAAGGGTATATGGTCATATGAATACATATGTGAATATGTGTATATATGTTTACAGTTATATATGGTTAGAGGGCACAGGTTGAATTTGATGGGAAGGGATGATACTTTAAGGGGTGAAGTTAAGAGGTGAGAGAGGAAAGTGGCAAGAGGAGATGGGGAGAGACAGGGTAGGGTAAACTATCTCATGTAGAAGAGGCAAGGGGAAGTAGCTGCAGGGGAGGGGAAGAACAGGAAGGCAAAAAGGCAAAACCATATTCTCATTGAATTTAACTCAAGGAGAGAATGACATACATACTAAATGGGATATCTCACCCTGCAGGAGAGTAGGGGAAAGGGGGACGAGAGGGGGGATGATGGAGGGGAGGGCATTCTAGGGGGAGGGGAGGTTGGAAGTACCCACTTTCAAAGAGGGACAGGATCAAAGTAGGGAATGGACCAGGTGGGAGGTGAGATGGGTGGGAGGGAAATATAAGCAGTCTTTTACAATTTATCTACTATGGTAATGTTTTGCATAGCTATACATGTACAACACATACTGAAATGCTTATCTTCTCAGAGGGAGTGGGTGACAAGGGAGGAAGGGAATGGATCTGAAAATCAAAGTTTTAAAATTAAATGTTTCATAAGATGTCCAGGCATTGGGGCTCAGAGATTCACCTTGCCCTAATGGCAAAGTCGTAGGGGATATGAGAGAAGATATGGGAGAGAGCAGACTGGATGAGGGAATATCTGGTGGGACTGCTATTCTGGGGTGGTGGGTAGGGAAAAATGGGGAAAAAATTGTAACTCAAAATCTGGTGGAAATGAATGATATAAACCAGAAGTTAATAAAGCATTTGTTTAATGAAAAAAAAAAAGAAAACCCCAAATGGGGTCAGGAAGAATTGATACAACTGAAGAATCCAGTAAATATCTGTTAAGTATCTACTGTGCTGAAGACAATGCTTGAGGGGGAGGGTGGTGAGGCAGGGGAGAAGGTGATGCAGAGACAATTCAAAAGCCGTCGTTAGTTTAAAAGGGCTTCTTGTTATATAGGGTGGGCTTCTGGGAGAGGTAATATGGACAAAGAGATCCATTATAGAAATTCCATGAGCACAGTACACATGAATGTCTATCAGTCCTCCACTATAACAAGAGCTCTTAAAGAGAATGCTTTCCTTTTCTCTGTGTATCCCCAATTCTAGTAGAGTGCTTTGTATATAGTAAGCACTTAATAAATGCTTTATTCATTCATTTGAATGAATAAATGGCAGTCTCATTTTCCAACCCAGAATCCTTTCTGTTCAGCTGTATGCACCATGTATTGTTTTCCTAATGAGCAGAAAAAAAAATTAATAAGGAACATTGGTTATGAGTTAGAACTGAGGGCTATGTTCCTTTCTCCAAAAAAGGTTAACAGTTTCAAAGGTTCACAAAGCAAATGGGACTTGGGAACTGCAGTGGAAGGTTCAGAAACAGGGAAAGAGACAAGAGAGCAATTCCCAGAGATGCAGAGCTTTGGGAGGGACCTCATACAGCTGAGCTAAAATGTCTGTGTCTAAATTCTTGGAAAACAGCCATTCCAATTCAGTTTAGCTTGAGCTGTGGTATAAAACAAAATCACGAGCCTCATAGAGCATAAAATAGGAAATGAAATTCAAGCTTGAAATGCTAAAATCTGGGTAGACAGCAGGGTAGTATATAAAGGCTGTAGGTACCTATGTGGGGAAAAAAATCCAAGGGAGTGAAAGGAATCTTTGAGCTAAATTTCCCTTTCTGAAAGCTTCTAGCAACATGATGGCCTTTAAGATGTCGATGGATACAGGATCTCACTAATGTGGGCATAATAAAAATGAGTAATGACTAAAGATAATAAGAATAATGATAGCTAGCATTCACCTAACACTACATTAAGGTTTGCAAAGCTCATTACATATACTATTTCATTTGGTCTTCACAATGACCCTGTAAGGTAGGTGCTATTATTATCCCCATTTCATAAATGAGGAAACTGAAGCTGAGAAAAGTAAGATGTCTTTCCCATGGCCACAGACCTAATAAGAATCCAAGACAGGATTTGAACTCAGGAGTTCCTGGCTCCAAGACCATCACTATCCAGTATGCCACCTAGCTGCCTACCCTCCAGTGGCCTAAACTATAATTCATGTTTCATTCTGTGCAATAATTGATCACATCCATCCATAATTCCACTAGAGACCATGAACCCTACACAATGATGGTCTTCTTTTACTTAGGTCAGAGCTTCTTAACTTGTGACTTATACTATAGTATTCTCATTTTACAGTTGAGGAAACTGAGGCAGGCAGTAGTAAAGTAACTTTCCATGGGTCACACAGCCACTAAGTGTCTGAGGCTGGATTTGAACTTAGATCCTTCTGACTCTGGGCCCAGTGCTCTAACCACTACACCATCAAGTTGTCTCAGTTATTATTATGATGAGTTACTGTGTCATAGAGTAGTTTACGAATATTTATTCTATTAGAAATCAAGGCAACATAGGAAGGCTATCATTGTAGTTGCTGTTGAGTTGTGTCCGACTCTCCATGAGGGAGTCCATGATGCCATTTGGGGTTTTCTTGGCAGATATAGTGGAGTAGTTTGCCATTTCCTTCTCTAGTTCATTTTAGATGAGGAAACTGAAGCAAAAAATGTTAAGTGATTTGCTTTGGAGCACAAAGCTAGTAAGTGTTTGAGGTCACATTTGAACTCAGATCTTCCTGATTCCAGGCCTGGTACTCTATCCTCTGCACTACCTAGCTGCCCTTATCATTGAATATTCCTTTGATGAATCCTTCATTGTTCTCCCTACCATAGAGCAATTAGCCTTTACAACAGAAACAGACATTTGAAAAAGCAAGCTTTCAAGCAAAAAAGGGTAGGAAGGGGGCAGGTGCTAAATCCCAGTTCTGCCTCCCTAAACTTTCCCCCCATCCTAAAACCCAGCCTAATAATTGTTTATGAAAGCAATTATTTATTATAGAGATTCTTCCCCTCACTCAATATACATTTAATGAGTATCTACCATGTGAAAAGCATTAATGGAGGATTTAAAATGATTGATATGGCATGATTCCTATTCTCAAGAAGATTCCACTTTGAATCATAAGCTTAAAATTGCACGTGTTTCCTCATTGTCTATGTTCCTTTCACTTATGCAGATTGCACCCAATCCATTCCTTATTATCCTGTGTCATTCTGGTCCCTTTTCATTCAAAGATCCTCCAGAGAAGAGCCACACAATTAGAAGACTTCTTCTTTATCATTGGGTACTAGTGGACCAGTTGGAATGTCCTCCGTCTCCCTATGTGAATAACCCGTCCAATATGCACAGGTAACTGATACTAGAACCACTGATTCTTTCTATAGAGAAGTGAAGTAATACCAATATTTATATCACTCCCCATTTGAGAGAGAATTGCTAACCAATCGCTGTCCAGAAACTCATGAGCTAGATCAAAAGATTATGACAAAGCTCAGAAATAGAAGTCTGGCCCAGAGACAGGGTGGGATAGTGGATAGAGCAATGGACTTGGCATCAGAAAGACATGGGTTCACATTCTATTTCAAATACTTTCTACCTGTGTGACCCTGCACAAATCATTGAACCTTTTGGCTCAGTTTCCTCATTTGAAAAACGAGAGGGCTGGATTCTATGGCCTCTACATTCAATATTCTAACATAGTTAGACACATAAGAATGCATTCTGTATTAGAATTCATGTATAAATTAGCAATTACCATTTCTCTCCTGGAGCATTATAAACAGAGGAAACAGAATTTGTGATGCACACATTTTTTGTGATCTTGTTAAAATTTGATATTCTGTATTTGCAAGAAACCCAGGCCCAAGGGACCAACCTTACTTCTCTTTAAAACCATCATACCTATCCAATCCCTGCAGAAATCCTGAAAAATCATCGTTAAATTGGGCCTGTGCTGTCTCTCCAGAGAGAGCAAAGGGCTTCTGTAGAATAGCAAGATACATAGCTGGTGGCAAATTACATCGAATGGAAGCCCGATGTTTACAGATTTTGTAGGAGACATCATCTTGGTGTCATGGTGAGAATTCTGGGCTTGGAGTTTGAAAAACCAAGATTGGAATCCCAGTCCCCCCACTTATTTTCTGTCTAATGATGAGGAAAGGCTGTAGTTGGTGTAGTGGAAAGAGTGCTGAGCCTGAAGGCAGGAAGACTCATCTTCCTGAGTTCAAATCTGCCTTTCAGGGTAAATGCCTTTTAGAGCAGCTAGGTGGCACAGTGGATAGAGCATCAGGCCTGGAGTCAGGAAGTTGTGAATTCAAATCTGACCTCAGACACTTAGTGTATCCCTGGGCAAATCATTGCCCTGCCTGCCTCAGTTTCCTTATCTGTAAAATGAGCTGCAGAAGGAAATGGCAAGGCACACCACTATCTTTGCCAAAAAAAAACCACAGATGGGGTAAGGGAGAGTGAGACATAACTGAAAACAACTAAATAATAAAATGAAGTAATTTGATTCCTCTGAGTCTCAGTTTCATCTCTAAAATGGGAACAATAGTCAATAATGTCAAATAAGGCATAAACAGGGAGATGTATATTAGACAGGGGTATTTGCTATTTTTATAAAAGAGGCCTAGTATAAAATGCAAATCAAAGAAGGGGTCCCCTTTGAGCTGGGGGTCTTAACCTAGCTCATGTCATGGATCCTTTGGTAGTCTGGCAAAGCCTAGGAATCTCTTCTTGGAATAATATTTCTAAGTGCATAAAAATGTTATACAATTATGATGTAAAGCAATCGTGATGAAGTACAGTTATCAAAATATTTTTTAAAAAGTTCACAGACTTAGGGATTAAGAACGCCTGCTATCAGTGGTGAAGTTCTCCAGATGCTATTTTCAGACTACACTGAACTGATGGAAAATTACATAGACTTTCCCTCACCTCTGCCACTTATAACTCCTGGTTTTCTCCAAGAGTCACCTTTAATACAACCTTCAGCAAGAAGCCTTTCCTAGACATGCAGCTGCTAGGACCTCCCCTCCGAGGTGACCATTAGTGTGTTTCCTATGTATTTCATATGAATCTCCTTATGCACATTTCTTCCCTTTTGAATGCATGCTTCTTAAAGGGAAGGGCTGTTCTTGTCTTTCTATCTTTAGTACTCAGCACAGTGCCTCTCACATTGCTGTTCAGTTATTTCAGTTGGATCTGACTCTTTGTGACCCCATTTGAGATTTTCTTGACAGAAATACTAGAATATTTTGCCATTTCATTCTCCAGCTCACTTTACAGATGAGGAAACTGAGGCAAACAGGGTTAAATGACTTGCCCAGGGTCACACAGCTAGGAAGTGTTTGAGGCCAGATTTGAGCTCAGGTCTTCTCGACTCTAGTCTCAGCCCTCTATCTATCAGCCTTTCCTAGGACTTAGTATGCACTTATAAATGCTTGTCTGACTGAATGACTAATATCTATATTGCTCCAAAAAATGGCTCAATTATGCATCAAGGAAACAATCAAGAGGATAAAGGACAGACAATATTAATAGCAGAAAAAA
The DNA here is from genome assembly GCA_011680675.1 of Gymnobelideus leadbeateri. Taxonomy (NCBI): domain Eukaryota; kingdom Metazoa; phylum Chordata; class Mammalia; order Diprotodontia; family Petauridae; genus Gymnobelideus; species Gymnobelideus leadbeateri. The sequence goes on along the minus strand of WOXC01007330.1, from coordinate 264,899 downwards.
CACTGAGTTTAAAGTCAGAGAAATTGGTTTTGGATTCTGCTATTTGATAACAGGGACAACTACTGAATTTCTTTGAGTCTCAGTGTTCTAATCTGTAAAATGGGGCATTTGCATGAGATGATTTAAAAATCCCTTTTAGTTTTGCATCTGTAATAACCAAAATAACAATGTCCCATGGTTGGTATGAGAAGCAAATGAGACATTGTATTTAAAGTGCTTTGCAAACCTTTAATCATTGTAGAAATGTCAGCTACTGTTGCTGCTTCACATACAAATGTAGTTTTTCCTTTATTTTTCTTTAAATAGCATTGTTGATTTAAAATGCCATTAAAATTGGGAGAAAAAAAATCTTCTAGAATTGTTGTTGGTAGAGTACATGAACTTCATTCCATCATGTAAATGCGTAATTAGGCAATTTCGGTAATGCATTAAGCTGGCTCCAACCATGTGAAAGGCTGTCATATGGAAGAGGGGTTAGATGTGTTTTGCCTGATGTCAAAGGACGGGATCAGGATTGAGGGGTTAAAGCTATATAGTAACCGATTTAAGCTTGGAGTAAAGGAAAATTCTTAGTGATGAGAGCTCTGTGAATGTGGAATAAGCTGCCAGAGAAGAGAATAGGTTTCCTTTTCCCTGGGAGCTGTCAGGCAGATTCTAAATCCTCTCTTGGGAGGAACATTAAGGAAGGAATTGTTTAGGAATGTGCTGAAAAGTATGCCCACAGAGATCCCCTCTCTATGGCTGAGCTTCAGGGGATCACAAGAGAAATTTGAAGCAAAGGTTAAAAAAAAAAAAAAGAGAGAGACTCCCTTTTTCCCTCCCCCTCCCCTCATCTGATCTCAGTATATCTCCTCCCAGTCCCCCAGATCCCTTATTGGCTATGTTAGGAGTGCCTCAGAGGGAGGCACCCAAATTACTGTCCAGTGAGTAAGAGTCTACTACTACATTCTATTTTATTTTTAGGGGGGGTTGGGACAGAGTGAACCTCACAAACTGTACAGGCATAGACATATTGTGTTACATGTTATGTTATAGATCTCATGCCAATATCTTTTCTCTCCTTCTCTCCCCTCCCCCCACCCCAAGATGCCATACATTCTGATTAACCCTTCCTCCAGTCTGCCCTCTCCTCTATCACCTCCCCCTCTCCCTCCCTTTCTTGTAGGAACAAGATAGATTTCTATATCCCATTGCAGGTACATCTTATTTCCCAGTTGCATGTAAAAACAATTTTTTACCATTTGTTTTTAAAGCTTTGAGTTTTAAATTCTCTCCCTTCTTCCCTCCCCACACACTCTCATTGAGAAGGTAAGCAATTCAATATAAGTTATACATGTGTAGTTATGCAAAACATTTCCATAATAGTCATACTGTGAAAGACTAACTATATTTCTCTCCATCCTACCCCATCCACCATTTATTCTATTCTCTCCTTTGACCTTGTCCCATTTCAAAAGTGTTATCTTTTGACTACACCCTCTCTCAATCTGCCCTCCCTATCATTCTCTCCACCCTCTTATCCCCTTTCCCCTACTTTCCTGTAGGGTAACACCCAATTGAGTAATTATGTTATTCCCTTCTTAATCCAAATACAATGAGAGTAAAGCTCATTCCTTCCCTCTTACCTCCCCATTCTTCCCCTCCATCATAAAAGCTTTTTCTTGCCTTTTTATGTGAGATCCATTCTACCTCTCCCTTTCTCTTTCTCCCAATATATTCCTTTCTCACCCCTTAATTTTATTTTTTAGATGTCATCCCTTCATTTTCAACTCACCTTGTGCCCTCTGTCTGTCTCTGTTTCTCTGTATCTGTCTGTCCCTGTCTCTGTTTCTCTCTCTCTCCATATATATATATATATATATATATATATATATATATATATATATATATATATATATATATATATATACATATATACATATATATTCTATTTCTTTGAATGTCCATTTTCCTTCTGAAATATTATATTCAGTTTTGCTCATATTCCAAGTCCTCTAATCCCTTAATGTAGAAGCTGCTAGATCTTATGTTATACTGATTGTGTTTCTACATACTCAAATTGTTTCTTTCTGTTTGCTTGCAATATTTTCTCTTTGATCTGGGAACTCTGGAATTTAGCTACAACATTACTAGGAGTTTTCCTTTTGGGATATTTTTCAAGAGGAGACTGGTGGATTCTTTCAATATCTATTTTACCCTCTTATTCTAAAATATCAGGACAATTTTTCTTGATAATTTCTTGAATGTGATGTCTAGGCTCTTTTTTGATCATTGCTTTCAGGTAGTCCAAGAATTTTAAAATTATCTCTCCTGGATCTATTTTCCAGGTCAGTGGTTTTTCTTATAAGATATTATCTTCTATTTTTTCATTCTTCTGGTTCTATTTTTATAATTTCTTCATTTCTCACAAAGTCATTAGCTTCCATTTGCCCCATTCTAATTCTGAAGGAGTTATTTTCTTAATTGAGCTTTTGGACTCCCTTTTCCATTTGGCCAATTCTGCTTTTTAAGGCATTCTTCTCTTCATTGACTTTTTGGATATCTTTTTTCCATTTGGGTCAGTCTATTTTTTAAGGTGACATTTTCTTCAGTAATTTTTTGAGTCTCCATTAGCAAGCTATTGATTTGTTTTTCATGATTTTCTTGCATCACTAGCATTACTCTTTCAGATTTTTCTTCTACTTTTCTTACTTGATTTTCAAAATCTTTTTTGAGGTCTTTCATGGCCTGCAACCAATTTGTATTTTGTTTGGAGGTTATAGATGTAGGAGCTTTGATTTTGTTGTCTTCTTCAGGTTATATGTTTTGATCTTCTTCGTCACCAAAGTAAAAGTCTATAGTCTGAGGTTTTTTTTTTTTTTTTACACTGTTTGCTCATTTTCCCAGTCAAATACTTGACTTCTAACTCTTTGTTAAAACAGGACTCTGCTTCTAGTGTGTAGGGTGTCTTGTCCCAAACTTCAGGGGTTTTTGTGCAGCTTTTTTCAGAGATACTTCTAGGGACCTGTAAATTTTCAGTTCTTCCAAGGTGGTATGATCAAAGGAGAGGTGTTTACTCCTTTCCTGGCCTGTGCTTTGGTCTGTGAGTGACCACAAGCACTCTTTTCTGCCTTGGAACTATGAGGAGGACTCCCTCTCCTCTGTTGCCACATGCTCCACCATACCAGTGCTCCTGTTCACCCCAGGATTGCCACCCAGGACTATGACCCATATCCACGCAGGGTAAAACAAAAGAATCCTGCCTCAGTGCCAGCAAAGAGATCCCTGTAATCATCCTCCCATCAGCTGCTGGATCCCCCTACCATCTGTGTGCCCAGAGCTCCGGAAGTAGCCACTGCTACTATTGTTGCTACCTCCACCCCCCTGGGTCTGGGGCCTGACCAAGCTCCTCTCTCACCCAGGTGAGAAAATAGAGTTTTCTCACTGATCTTCTGTGCTGTCTTTGGTGTTTATGGGCTGAAAAGTCTGGAAAACAGCACAGCTGCCAGTGATTCAGTCCCCTAAGGCCCGCTTCAGTCCCCTCTATGCTTGCACAGCCTATGCTGCACTGTGCTCTGCTCCACTCTGACCCTGGTACTGTAAATCCTTCCTGTTTCACTCTGTCATTTTGTGGGTTCTGAAGTTCTAGAATTTGTTTAGAGTCATTTTTTACAGAAGAGGTTTGGGGGAGATCTCAAGCAAGTCTCTGCTTTTACTCTGCCATCTTCTCTTTCCCCCCTCCCCATCTTATTTCTTTTTTTTTAAACAAATGCTTTATTAACTTCTGTTTTACATCATTCATTTCTGCCAGATTTTGAGTTACAATCATTTTCCCCCCATTATTCCCCTACCCAACCTCCCAGAATAGTAGTCCCACAAGATATCGCTTCCTCCAATCTGCTCTCTCCCATACCTTCTCCCATACCCCCATCGACTTTTCCATTAGAGGAAGGTGAATCTTTATGTCCCAATGCCTGCACATCTTATCTCCCAATTACAAGCAAAAGAGTATTAATAATAGTATTTATATATATTTGAAACATTTAATGTTAAGACCTCGAATTTCAGATCCATTTCCTTCCTCCCTTGTTACCCATTCCCTCTTGGGAGATAAGTAATTCAGTATATGTTGTACATGTCTAGCTATGCAAAACATTATCATAGTAGATATATTGTACAAGGCTGCTTATAATTCCCTCCCACTCATCCCACCCCCCACCTGGTCCATTCCCTACATGATCCTGTCCCTCTTCTATAGTGGGTACTTCCAACCTCCCCTCCCCCCAAGGATGCCCTCCCATCCATCATCCCTCCTCTCATTCCCCTTCCCCCTATCCTGCTGCAGGTTGAGATATCCCATTTAGTATGTATGTCATTTTCTCCCTGAACCAAATTCAATGTGAATGTGGTTTTGCCTTTTTAGCCTTCCTTATTCTCCCCCTCCTTTGCAACCACTTCCCCTTGCTTCTTCTCCATGGGATAGTTTACCCTACCCTGTCTCTCCCCATCTCCTCTTGCCACTTTCCTCTCTCACCTCATAATTTCATCCCTTGAGTATTCTCCCTTCCCAACAAATTCAACCTATGCCCTCTATCCATATATAACTGTAACCATATACACACATTCACATATGTATTCATATGATCACACACCCTTCTTCCATTATTTTCATAGTGAGAGAGATATCATCAGTCCCAGTTATTGCTTTTCCATATAGGAATGTAAATAGTTCAACTTTGATAAGTTCCTTTTGATTTCTTTTCCCTGATTACCTTCTCAGGCATCTCTTCTTTCTTGTGTCTGGATGTCAAATTTTCTATTCAATTCTGGTTTTTTCCTCAAGAATGCTTGAAAGTCCCCATCTTATTTCTATATTGTTGCTATTGAATTCATGGAACACTCTAACATCAGTCAATAAACATTTATGAAGTACCTTGTTTGTGTCAGGCACTGTGCTAAGCCCTGGGAATACAAAGAAAGGCAAAAGACAGTCCCTACCCTCAAGGGGCTCACTTCCTAAAAATGAGGAAGACAATATGCAAACAACCATACACAAATTTACAGAGAGAGTAAATTGGAGATAATTAACTGAAGGATGTCATTAGAATGAAGGAGGATTAGGAAAGGCTTCCTCTGGAAGGTGGAGTCTGTTGGTTCTTAAAAGTCAAAATAGCATCTTTAATGTTCCATTGGATGTCAAGCAAAATCACCTCACTTCCTACTGAGTTTGTATTGGTGTTTGAAATCCACTCCTTTCTGTATCCTGCCAAGCCTGAAGCTCACATCTATGTATCTGCAGAGTCAGCTCCCTTCTCTGGGTTCCATTTTAATGGGTTTCCAGCGCCCTCATTGGTATGCGATGCCATTTTAGCCTACAACTCCTCTTGTCTTTGGGATCCATATCTCCTCAGCTGGCCATCTGCTATATGACTGCCTCTCCATTGTTCTCCTTCCAAAGAGACTAACTCACAGAATGCATGTGTTATAGTTTGTTTACTAGGCAAACTATAAAAAACATCCACTTATCACTCAAAAGAGATAATTTCAGGTGTCATTCAGTGACATTTCTAAAAACATACTGTACCTTAGAGAGCAAAGGACTTTTCCCCAGCCTTGAGGGAATGCTGGGCCTATTGTCTACAAATGCATCTGAGCTATTGCTCCTTCATTTTATTTGGAGCACACGCTCACTAAAATGGTTACACAAGTCTGTGTTCATGTTCCACTTCCCTGAGGTCAGAAATAATTAACTTGAAACCATTCCCCATAAATTAAGTAATATATACAGAGTGATGATGTGGTTCAATGAACAGAATACACAGTTTAGAGTCAAGAACTGAGTTTACATCTCAGACTTGGGAGATTATAGGATTACAGAGCAGAGATGTAGATAGGACCGAATAAACCATCTAACTCATCCCCCTCCTTGTATATATGAGGAAATTGAGGCTAAGGGAGATGAAGTGACTCATTCAAGGTCACACAAGGAGTACCCACCAGTACTGGAATTTGAACTTAGGATGCTCCACATAGAAGACAAGTTGTGTACTACTACTACTACTACTACTACTACTACTACTACTACTACTACTACTACTACTACTACTACTACTACTAGTAACTAACATGACAAATTACAGTACCACAAATACAAACGATCTTGAGAGTTCAATAAATACACCTGTGATGTAGTGTACAGAATGTTAATATGGAAGACTTGTGTTCAAATCCTGTCCGTGATAATAACTATGTGACCTCAGGAAAGTTGCTTATCCTTTATGAGCTTCAATTTCTATATATAAAACACAAGCAGGGGGTGGGCCAGATGGCTTCTGGGATATTTTCTAATGACAAATAAATGACTGTAAAAAAATTAGCCCATCATCATCCCTATACAACATCAACCCATAAAAAATTGAGAACTGGGGTGGTTAGGTGGCACAGTGAGTAGAGCACCGACCCTGGAGTCATGAGGATCTGAGTTCAAATCTGGCCTCAGACATTCAACACTTACTAGTCATGTGACCTTGGGCAAGTCATTTAAATCCAATTGCCCTGCCTTTCCCCCTGCAAAAATAAAATTGTAAACTTTTTATAAAATGTCACCATACTGAATATTCAAAACTCATCTAAATATATGGAATAAAAAGTTTTCAGCGTACAAAGACCTAGATGAAGAGAGGTCAGAAAACTATGACTTTGCTGACCCTTGACACTTATGTCAACAGGTAGCATGTTTACTTAATCAAGATCCAGTACTTAGCACGGTATTGGACACATAGATGGTACTTAAATGTTTATGTGTTTGCCTATTTATTTTTTAGATATAGAAAGAACACGCAAAAATACACATTAGAAATAGGTGAGCAGAAACATATATATAACTCCAAACAGAAATATACACATATCTATCTGTCTGTTTATTGTGAAAAGGATTACTCAAGGTATGCTAGTCCACTGATTTTCCACCAAATCCACTTGATGAAATTATAAAATGTAAGATCACAGACAATGAGGTATTAGTTTAAACAAAGCATAAATAAGTGTTTACACTTTGTTACTCCTTCAGGATCAATGAAGAAACTCTTCAAGTAAACTTGTTGAAAGTGTAGGGGAACTAGCCACTGACTGGCTGAGAGATCAGCCATGTCCCAGTGGGTCATGACACATTCTCTAAAGGGAGCCAGACAAGGTTAGAGACATTTCTGAGGAATGTAAGCTCTGATAGTTGAGAAGAGAGGTAGCTATAGAATAAGAACCCAGTTTCCTTTAGGGAGGAAAGGGGATGTCTGTCTGTTTTCCTCCCTCTCACCAGTCCTTGAAATCTTATAGCAGAGATTCTCATCCAAGAGGAGCCACCATGCTTAGCAGGGAGAAGTCAGAGGAAGCCTAGTAAACGAATATGCCCTACATAGCCATTGTGTGGGTTCCCCTGGCCACATGCATTCTCTAAGCCTGTCTTTCTTTACTCTATCTATGTGCCCAATCTTCCCATTGACATTGGGTGTATGTATGGGAGAGTACAGCCCAGATTTATGTGATGTAAGTAATGTTTACAGCTTTTCTTCTTACAAAGCCATCTCAACAAATGCCTTTGCTTTGAATTAATTATCTCCTCTGGCTGACTATTAAAGGTAAATGTACTGGTGAGGACTTGTGAGTTATAGTTCTATAGTATTATGAGTATAGACCTTGAGAATCTGGAGTCTTATATAATTATCCTATGGAGAATCCAACACATATTTCCCTACCTCCTTTCCTTCTTTTTTTTCCCTTCCTTCCTTCCCTCCCTTCTTTCTTTTTCTTCCTTGCTTCCTCCCTCTCTTCTTTTTCCATCTATCATTTGGTCCAACAAAATAAACTAGGCCGTCTATTTGTATTTCTCCTGGTTTCCAAACAATGCTAAGAGAGTTTTCCAATAAGTCCTCAGCATATTGGGTAGGCCTTCTTATATATGAAGAGATATGGACAAGAATTGTGCAGGGTGGGCAAGCTTTGACAGGTTGAAGCTTGCATCCCTGGAGGGAATGTCTGGATTGATGAAATCTTGTATCCATTGGAATATTAAAATATTTATAGGACAGGTGTTACAAATGGTTTAGAGACTAAGACCAGAAGGACACAAGAGGAGGGCGTTGCTTTGAATGACATTAGGAGGATGACACAGAGCTTTCAATCATCCCAAATGATCAATCAATAAAGGAATCAGTAAGCATTTATTAAACAACTACTCCATGCAGGGCATCATGCAAGGTGCTTGGGATGTATATACAAGATACAGATAGAAGGACTGGACCTATGATTTAAAAGGTATAGGCAATTTCTAGGTGAGGTAACTCCTTATACTAAGGAAAGTTGGCTCCTTTTCTGTAACTTACAGTCTTAAAGCAGGGGTCTGTGAATTCGTTTTTGTAATATTTTGAGCACTGTATTTGAACATCATTAGTTTTCTTTTATTCCCATTTATTTTCTTTTATACATTCCAAATATTCTGAGACAGTATCTCTAGGTTTTAACAGCCTGTCAAGGGGCTCTGGCACAGGAAAGATGAAGAATCCTTGACTTTGGCAGTACTAAAGCACTGAGTTATTAAATTACTTACCCAGGGTTATTGAATTAAGAAATGTGAAAGGTAAGATTTGAACTCAGATCTTAATGACTTGGAGGACAGATCTTTATCCACCACACCACACTGCTTCTCAGAAAAGTTATATACAAAAATAAATAAATACAAAACCATTTGGAGGAGAGCAGATCCGTATTTTCTTGAAAACCTCACTTTTGAATGCCAACATTCTCCCTGGGATGTTTGAGACTATGAAGCATTGAACATCATAATCTTTGAAGAATGAAAATTAGTCCAAGGAGCCAGTGGAAGACACAGGGCAGACACAAAACACAGATATAAGACCAAGGGCAGATATGAGACACAAGATCCGGGGCAGACACGAGACATGGGGCAGACATAAGATAGCTGCAGCATATTCCTAACTATGTCTGGTCTTTAATAAGACACATAAAGGGAATTACTGAGGGCATGTGTGATGGGAATAGGAGGTGGGGGTAATAATATAGTGAGAATGAGACAGCCAATGGAAAGGCTGGGAACCCCTGAGACAGGAGAAGTAACAATAGCTCTAATTTATATAGTGTTTTAAGGTTTGCAAAGGACTTTACAGAAAGTCTCTCATTTCATGCTCAGAATTGGGTCAGCCAAGAGTGCAGTGGATAGAGTGCCAGCCTTGGAGTCAAGAAGACCTGAGTTCAAATTTGACCTCAGACACTTATTAGCTATGCAGCTGTAGGCATGTCACTTAATCCTGTTTGCCTCAGTTTCCTCATCTGTAAAATGAGCAAACCACTTCAGTATCTTTGTCAAGAAAACCCCAAATGGGATCATAGAAGAGCTGGATTCGACTGAAACAACTGAACAACAGCAATAATCTGGTCAGGTGATATTATTGTGCCTATTTTATAGATAAGGAAACTGAGGCTCATAGAAAATGACTTGCCTAGGGTCACCCAACCAGTAAGTATCTCACACTTCATTTGAGCTTCTATCTTTCTGATTCCAAGTCTGGCCTTTTATCTGCTATACCAAGCAAACTGTCTAAGGAGCAAGAGAGTTTCTAGGGCACTTGGTGACTCATTTAGGGAGGATTCATGGGCAAATGCGGACAAAGATTATACAAGCTGAGAAGGTTTAGGGGAGGAGAGGAAGCTATTCCAAGTAACAGACAGAATGTTGGACTCAGTCAAGAAGCCCTGAGTTTGAATTCACACTTAGAAACTTACTAGCTGTGTGATCCTGGGCAAGTCACTGAACATTTGTCGCTCAGGTTCCTGATCTGTAGAATGAGCTTCATAACTGTACCTACTCTACAGGGTTGTTGTGAACAACAAATGAGGATATGTTAAGTTCTTTGCAAATTTTATAATGCTACAGAAATGTCACTTATCTATCTATCTATCTATCTATCTATCTATCTATCTATCTATCTAGGCTTTTTGGAGGGCAATTGGGCTTAAGTGACTTGCCCAAGGTCACATGGCTAGTTTTTGTTAAGTATCTGAGGCCGGATTTGAACTCAGGTTCTCCTGACTCCAGGGCCGGTGTTCTATTCTTTTCATAAGAAATGTTAGTTATTATTATCACTGTTGTTGTAAGAAAGGGAATGATGAAAAGCACAGTTTCATCATGTTTTCAAGTACTGAGGTTAGTGACTGAACCAGGAGCAGAAAATGGGCCAAGCAAGCCCTACTTGTATGCAATGTCCCTGCTGGTCTGTGCTGCAGCTCAATAAAGATAAAAGTTAATATGCAAGCAAGGTGTAAAAAGGAAGTGAACATTATATTTTAGATTACCTAAAACATAACCAGAGCTAGAACTGTGCTCTGCATCAGGAATGTTTGCTATTATTTTTGTGCCACTGACTGCCCTGGCACTCTGGGGAAGCCCATGGACCCCCTTCTCAGAATCATATTTTGTAGCCTATATTCATAATCGAAAGAAATTTTTGTTTTCAGTTAGAGATGAAGGAAAATAGATACAATTTTTTCCCAGTACAACTTCATAAAGCCCTAGGAATCTAAACATGGATTCCTTGGGGGTTGGTGGATTCTAGTCCTTGAAATCAGAGCTTTGTGTTTCTACATTTTAGCATCTTCTGATTTGAATTGTGGGCTCCAAAAGGATATGTTGGTTGCCCACAGCCAGGCAGCCTCTGCTAGAGGCAAGAAATGGGAAATGAGCCCAGCTGATGTAATTCAGGCAGGCAGCTCTAGGCTGGATAGGACTCCAGATTCATCATTACTTCATTTTATAATATGGATAAATGCCATGTTTGGACCCACAGCCATGGGATCTGTGACTCCAGATGCAAGCAGAGAGCCATGAAGACTCCTCCTTACCACAAGGATAGGATAAGAGGGAAAGACCTATGAACAAAAGGATCAACATTGTGTAGGCAATTATGGGCAATGAGGTGGTACAATGAATGGAGTGCTGGGACTGGAGTTAAAAGGATTTGAGTTCAAATCCAGCTTCAGACACTTACTTGCTGTGTGACCCTGGGCAAGTCACCTAACTCTGCTTGCCTCACTTTCATCATCTGTAAAATGATCAAAACCCCCAAGAGGGGTCATGAAGAGCTGGACACACCTGAAATGACTACCCAACAAATAGGCAACTATAGCTAGGTGGTGCAGCAGATAGAGAGCTGAGGCTGAAATCAAAAAGACTTGAATTCACACCCAGCCTCTGACAGTTATAAGCAGTGTCACCCTGGGTAAGTCACTTCTGTTTGCTTTAGTTTCCCAAAATGTAAAGTGGGCATAATAAAACACTGATTCCTCAGGTTTGTTGTGAGTCTCAGAGATTATATTTATCAAGTACTTAGCACACTGCCAGGCATACAGCAGGTGCTATATAAATGCTGGTTTTCTTCCTTCCTGTTTTCAAAGCCTCAAATGGTCTCTACAATGCACTTCCTCCATTCATTCTCCCTATAACATGACTGATGATGTGGTGAAAGATATACCTGTTACCTTATTCATTCCTGACTCCCCCCAAAACCCTTGTGAGAATTCCTCTGGGATTAGTTACTATGGACAGTCAACAAACACAGCAGGAGCAACCCAGGGTCATTTCTTCAATCAATCAAGTAATCAATCACGTATTAAGGACCTATAACATCCCCAGCTGCCATGCTAGAATGCAAAGACAAAAGGAAAAAAGGCATTCTATTCAATCAGCTTCCAGTCTAACGGGAGACAATGTGTTCATACAAAGGTATACAGAAGATCCCATGGAAAAGAAATGTGGCAGAGTGGCTAGAGAGACAGCCTTGGTCTGGGGGCCTGTCTCTGACATCCAGATGCTATGTGGGTAAGCCCCTTTACTGCTAAGACCATGGGCTACAGAGAAGGTGCCCAAGTGCACTGATGGAGGGAGCTGGAAGGGAGGCAGGAATTCTAAGGAGTGGAGGTGAGGTAGCATATCCTAAGGATAGGCAGGGGCCATTATGTGTGACCACCCACCTATATGGAGATAGGAAATGGGAGGATGAGTTCAGGGATTACCTAGAAGACAGAATATTTTATCTAGGACTGAGGGTGGAAGAAGGAGATGAATATGAAGTGAGACTAGAATAGCAGATGGGAGTCCAAGTGTGTGTGTGTGTGTGTGTGTGTGTGTGTGTGTGTGTGTGTGTGTGCATGTGTAGGGGGAGAGGGACTTTAGACACTAGGCTGAAGATATTGTACTATACCTACTATAGGGCTCTAGGGAGTCAGTTATCTTAAACTCAACTCAAAAGACCCTTTAGGTTATCTTTAGTATATATCTTTTCTTTTAGCCTGACCTGGACTAGTGTGCATGTGTTCACACATGTATACACATATACACACATATGTATGTATGTGTGTATATAAAATATATATTATGTACACACAGGTACATGTGTGTATACATGTACACATGCAGATAGATAGATATCTCCAAGATAATCCCAAACTTGCTCTGTGTGTGTGTGTGTGTGTGTGTGTGTGTATGTGTGTGTATGTATGCAGCTAGGTGGTACAGAGAATAGAGTACCAGGTGTCAGAAGAACCTGATTTAAAATCTGGCCTCACTTCATACATAGTTCAAATCCAGTCTCAGACATTTCCTAGGTGTGTGACCCTGGGCAAGTCACTTAACCCTGTTTGCCTCAATTTCCTCCTCTGTAAAATGAGCTGAAGAAGGAAATGGCAAACCACTCTAGTATCTTTGCCAAGAAAATCCCCAAAGGGGTCCCAAAGAGTTGGTAATGACTGAAATGACTGAGCAACAATATATATTTTTGTAAGAATTGCATATATATATACATATATATAATTCTGTATGTGCATATGTGTGTATATATATATATATATATATATATATATATATATATTACAAATTATACCAGCCTTAGCTGTTAATGCCATCTCCTATCCACGTTCACCTTCCATTTACTCTATCAGTACCTTGTTAGTACCTATTTATGTTCACTCTAATGCCTACATTAGAATACAAGCTCCCTGAGGGCAGACACTGTTAATTTTTCCTTATCCAAGTTCATGGCCCTCTTGACATCTCTCACTGGGCACCTAAACCCTTTCTTAACTTCCTTCTCATCAGAACAATTTCCATTTGTGTCATGACAATTTTTTTCCGAGAATATCATATCCCTTCTGGATTTCTGCTCTTCATCTGCTGCCCTGCCTGGTTCCACCTCCACCAAGTTGCTCCTCCCAGCTTAAGCTCATCTCCATAATGTTAACTCAAGCCTAGATGAACATCACCTCCCTCAGCCTCCTCTGCTCTCTGCCTGGAGGCTGGGCTACCAAACTCATTCCAAAGCCTTCCTTTACAGAGGGTGGAGATTACACTTTCTGGCTCACTCTGCTCGTACTCCACGGAACAAAATATCCCCATCTTTTGCCTCATTTTGTGTGTTGCCTCCCTAAAAGGGCAGGGATCATCTTCTTTGCTGTATCCCCAGAGCTTAGCACAGTGCTTGGCATAGAGCTGGCACTTGATGAATGTTTATTGGATTGGATCAGTATCTGGAGTCATTAAACTTCAACTGATACAATGGATCACTCAGAACATGAGGGGTGAAATAGTATTTTACTATCATTTTCAAATACCCTCAAGTAGAAATAATTCTCAAGGTGGTTAAAAAGCAGTTCAAAAAGATAAAAAGAAATAAAAAACCCCAAACGGCTGGCAAGGAGGTTAAGAAGCAGTCAGTAAGGAGCTCTCCAGGGTCTCAAGAACTTCATGCCAAAATCCTAAAGCAAAAACTATTTTTATACTTTTCTTGCACAAAGAGCCTGGTCTCTGGTACACTTCCTGGCACATAGTAGATATTTAATGTTTATTGATTGATTGCCTGAATGACTGGATGTTGGATCAATCTACCTGGGTGAGGGCTAAATTAACCTCAACTGACTCAAATCTTCACCACCACAACTTTGCTTGCAAGAGTCCTAGGCAGTGTAGGGGAGAGAGGGAAGAAGGGGAAAGAGGAGAGCAGGGTGGGGGGGGGGAAGAGGGGAGAAGGGAGAGGGATGGGGAGAAGAACATAGAGAGACAGAGGGAGAGAGAGAGAGAGAGAGAGAGAGAGAGAGAGAGAGAGAGAGAGAGAGAGAGAAGAGAGAGAGAGAGAGAGAGACAGAGAGAGTATATGTCTAACACACATCTCTTGTATTCTTGCCCAGAAAGGATGACTTATCTAAAATTTTAGAACCTGTGTCCTACCTACCTTTCCTCTGAACATACCGCCAAATAGTCATTCAACCCAGTGAAGATGCATGTCCAAAACTCATGGGACAATGTGATGACAAAACAATATTACAGTAATAAAGAACCCAAAAGTCATGTTAGGGTTAAGTAAGTGACCTCTATATTGCCAAGAACGATGTGTGTGTGTGTGTGTGTGTGTGTGTGTGTGTGTGTGTGTGTGTGTGATGGAATGAAAGATATTTATATCCACCCATAAGAAGAGGAGAGGGCTGGGCATATAGCAAAAATGAGAGAGAATACAGAGGCAATTGTAGTGGCCCTCTGCCATTCCCAAAGGCATGGAAAGACCAAAAAGAACATCTATGGAAATGTGTGGTTGAGAAAAATGTGGGATAAGGAATCATGGGAAGGCTGGAGGCAACACTGATGGATAGCAGTCCTATATCTATCCACAATATCTTGGATCAATGGCAGTCAAAAAGACTAGAGCACTCGATGCTAGACTTGGCATTGCCCTGATTATTCCAAAGTTGGGCTTGATGTCTGAGGTCTAGGATGAGTCTAATTTTGGAATAGGAGAAGTACAGCCTCAGTCTTCCAAAGACAGTAGGGGACTTGATCATCATCTCTCTGCCCTTTCCTGCAGCCTCCCATTCAGGTGCATTGACTTCCACAGGACCTGCTGCCTCCCAACTGGGCTGATTCTTTTTGTGTTTATTTCAGGGGTTTACTGTTCTGGAAGATTTCAACTTTCACTTGGACGGGGATCAAAATGCAGTGGCTTTCATGGCCTCAGAGGAAAAGATTTTTTTTAAAGACTAGGTTAAAGAACAAAAATATTTTCTTTTCAGCTTTAACTTTCTATGTGAAAGAAGAAAGTAGGGTTGGAGTGGGCTTCATAGGAGAAATGTTTATTTTCAGGTGAACACTCATTCCTTTAAAATAAGATGTTCTAAATAAATTGCACTGTCTATAAAGGGAAGGAAATTTTTTTTCTGGGATTCACTAGGTACCACAGTGGATAGCGCACTGAACTTAGAATCATAAAGATCTGAGTTTGAATGCTGTGTCAAATACTTGGTATAACTCTGAGTTAGTCATTTATCTTTTTTGTCTCAGTTTCCTTATCTGTAAAATAGACATGAGGCCAACACTTACCTCACAAGGTAACCAATCAAGGTAATAGACCTAAAATGCTGTACAAAGTTTAAAATGCTGCATATACATTACTAAGTGACCTGATTCTATTGAACTAAAGATATCGATTTTTGCTTATCCAAGTACACGGGCCTCTTGAAATCCAACCCTGCCTCCTGACACTTCCTTAATTTCATTCTCATCAGAATAATTTCCATTTGTGTCTATATAAATATATTTATATGCAGCATTTTTATACACACACACACACACACACATATATATATATGTAGCTGTTATTAATATCTGTTACAGGGAACTTTGATGACAATGGAGTTTTAGAAATTTTATAAAGAGATTGATATGGGTAAATTGTAGCACAAATAGGCCTGGCAAGATGAGGCCTAATCAGGGATGGGGAACCTGGGAACACAAAGGCCATATGTCTTCTTCTAGGTCCTCAAGGGCAGTCTTTTGACTGAGTCCAAGTTTTACAGAACACATCCTTTTATTAAGGGGATTTGTTCTGTGAAGTTTGGATTCAGGCTACACTTGAGGATTGAGGGGGCCATATGTGGCCTCAAGGCCACAGGTTCCTCACCCCTGGCCTAACTCCAGGGAAGAAGCAGTACTGAGTTTCAATGTACCCTCACATCCTGGCCACAAAGTATCTTTCCAGACTCATTTGGTTTTCAAGCTTCAAGTCAGTCTAATTTTTCCTTCACACAGCTATCCAAGTGATTTTCAGTAAGAATCAATCTGACCATGTCACTACCTTCATCAATTAACTCCAGTGATGCTCTATTGCCTTTGGTATCAATTCTCATTCCTCTGAATAAATGGCTGGTGGGTGGAACATTCAACTCCTCTTGGAGCTTTCCTTTACAGAGGCTTGGATCTGGACTCTCCAGCAAACTCTCCCCTTTCCAGATGAAGCTCTGCTTGATGTGAACCCCAAGGAACATGATGTCTGGACACTGGGTACTACCTGGTAGCACCTCCTTTCACCTCCTTTCCAGCATATATTAGATTGTAAGCTCCTTGAGGGCAGGCACTATCTTTCTTTTTTAATTTCTATCCCTAGCATTTAACAAAGGGCTTGGCACACAGCAGGCATTCAATAAATGTTTAACAAATTGAAGTGAATAGCCAATAAACTCCAGCAGCTCCTTAGAACCTTTGGGATCCAAAATAAAGCCATTTGCTTGGCACTTAAAGCCGTTTACAAATGTGTCCTATGCTACTTATATGGTGGCCTCATTCTAATTTACTCCCCTTTGCTGACTCTAGAGTGCAAACTGGCTTTCTTGCTGTTTCTAACTCACATCATTCCGTCTCCTACTTTTTGACCTTTATGTTATCCATCTGGCATGGCTGGGTTGTTTTCCTCTCCCAATTTCCAATTCTTAGAATTACTAGTCTCCTTTAAGACTCCTATGTGAAACCTTTCCAGATCTCTCCAACTGTTTGTGCCTTCTACTGCCCACCTTACATTTATTTTGTGTGTATTCTGCACAGACTCATTTCTGTATAGTATTTTTCTTCCTAATATAATGTAAACTTCTTAAGGGCAGGAACTGTTTTATTATCATTTTTGTAGCCACAATGCCTGGTACATGCTTACCAAATGCCTATGGATTGATGAAAAGGTTTAGAGATTTGGGCAACATATGATACAGGGGTAGCTACCATAGGGATGAGAACCCCTGAGCTTAACAAGAGGTAGAAATAGGAAAGTAATAAGTGAAAGCTACATATCCCAGCCTCCTGCTCCCATCACCACACATAAGACAAAATTAACTAATGATTTTAATTTTTCACAAGAGATCGAGATGATACACTGGTGACTTCTTACATATACAGGGCAAGCAAAGTTCAAATATAATATCTAGAAGGGATTCAAGTGTACCATGGAACTCACACACAAATTAAATATCATGGATAAGGTATTTTAACCCAAAGGTATGTGCCTTTCAAGGGTGATAAATGGATCCCTCTGGACAGCCACTGTACCAATTTTGTTAAATTTGTAAAAATGGCTTGTCATCCTTTGGGAGCTGGAGGATGTTATATAAATGAAATATATTAATAGTGGTTGATCTTGGTGGTAGTGCTCAGGGAATCGGAAAATCAACAGTTGACTTTTACAAGCATTTTATTGCTCAAATCGTAGAGATGGTTTTGATATTCATCTCTCAGAAATGTTGTCTTAGGCAATGATAGATCAATAAAGGGAGGTCTTTGTTTCTCTCTCTAAGCTTTTATATATGCTGGCAGTCCATTAATCTAATTATTGATAATTTGTTTTGATGACCATATTTATACTATCTCGAAGATATGCCTGGATGCATTGCCATGCAGCACATTGTTAAAGTTTTCTATCTCCTCCTGAAAATCTGAGTTGAGTACATTATCGTTCCTTCCATAAGTAATTTACAAACATCAATGGGCTCATTTCCCATAACAAAAGATTAACCACCTCACAAGGCATGATAGAAAGGAGTGTTTCATAATATCACATTTTAAATAATTAGAAAATGTATTTAGATGTATTTTACCCATCCTAATGTGTGACATAAACCATCTGTGTATAATATAAAATTACTTATATTTGAATACTCTGGCTATAGATTACTGTGGCTATTATGCAAATTTTTATCTTATCATTCCTCTGCTTCTCTGTGCCTGAATCATTTCCCCTTCCCCCAAATTATGCCCTTAACTTGAAAGACAAAACGACATACAGAATTAGTCCATAACATTTTGAGCAGCTTTTATTTGATATTTCCCCATAATGATGCCCCAGGCTTCAGCCTTAATCTCCTCTGATTATTCCTCATATTCAGGGCTCTAGCCAAATTGCATTCTTTAGACATCCTCCTTCCCTCCCCACACCTGCTTTCCTACCTGTGTGATTGTGGTCATGCAATTTTCTCTTTCTAGAATGCCCTTCCCCTTACTCCCTGCCTGTTCAATTCAATTCAGTTGAATTCAAACTTATTAAGTGCATACTATGACCCAGGCACTATACTAGGCAAGATGAACAGAGGAACCTAGTACTTTTCTTTAAGATGACAGTCTAATAAGATCAGACGGAGAAGAGATGCTGATAGGGACTGGCCTTGGGAATTCATTGGCACATGAACCTCCCAGGGAAGGAAGTTCCTGCTACCAGCACAGCTCACAGTCTAAGTGAGTTAGCTAGAGCAGAGCTGTCAAACTCACTTCCCAAGACGCCACCTTTTAGGATGGTCTTATGAGTGAGTGAGCCCTTTCGGCTAGGGATTTGGGGATGACTCATGGGGAAAGATGGTGCCTGGGCTGAATCCTGGGGGAAGAGAAGGATTCAATTAAGTATGGATATGGAGAGAGTGAGTTCCACTTGTGGAAGATGAATTGCACAGATCCAAGAAAGACTGGAGAGTTGATGATGAATTTGGAGCAAACTAGGTGTCCATTTTAGCTAGAGCAGGAAGAATCTGAAGGCAAAGGGTGGAAATCAATATAGAAACATAGGTTGAATCCAAGATAAGAAATGTGCCTTTTGCTCTTTAGGCGACTGGAAGAAAGTTTCATAGAAGTGGAGTGATAGAATCAGACCTGTGTCTTAAGAATATTATTTTTAAAGTAGTATGAAGGATGGAGGGGGCATCCTTTGCCCAAGGTCACATAAGATGTAAGGAGCAAGTGGAGGATTAGAACCCAGGTCATCTGACTCCAAATCCAGCGCCCTTTCTATTATACACTTCCACTTCTTTTTTTTTTTATTTTAAACAAATGCTTTATTAACTTCTGTTTTACATCATTCATTTCCGCCAGATTTTGAGTTACAATCATTTCCCCCCCCTCATTATTCCCCTACCCAACCTCCCAGAATAGCAGTCCCACAAGATATCGCTTCCTCCAATCTGCTCTCTCCCATACCTTCTCCCATACCCCCATCGACTTTTCCATTAGAAGAAGGTGAATCTTTGTGTCCCAATGCCTGCACATCTTATCTCCCAATTATAAGCAAAAGAGTATTAATAATGGTATTTATATATATATGAAACATTTAATGTTGAGACCTCGAATTTCAGATCCGTTTCCTTCCTCCCTTGTCACCCATTCCCTCTGGGGAGATAAGTAATTCAGTATATGTTGTACATGTCTAGCTATGCGAAACATTATCATAGTAGATATATTGTACAAGGCTGCTTATACTTCCCTCCCACTCATCCCACTCCCCCACCTGGTCCATTCCCTACATAATCCTGTCCCTCTTCTATAGTGGGTACTTCCAACCTCCCCTCACCCCAAGGATGCCCTCCCATCCATCATCCCTCCTCTCATCACCCTTCCCCCTATCCTGCTGCAGGTTGAGATATCCCATTTAGTATGTATGTCATTTTCTCCCTGAACCAAATTCAATGTGAATGTGGTTTTGCCTTTTTAGCCTTCCTTATTCTCCCCCTCTTTTGCAACCACTTCCCTTGCTTCTTCTGCATGGGATAGTTTACACTACCCTGTCTCTCCCCATCTCCTCTTGCCACTTTCCTCTCTCACCTCATAATTTCATCCCTTGAGTATTCTCCTTCCCAACAAATTCAACCTATGCCCTCTATCCATATATAACTGTAACCATATACACACACATTCACATATGTATTCATATGACCACACCCCCTTCTTCCATTATTTTCATAGTGAGAAAAATATCATCAGTCACAGATATTGCTTTTCCATATAGGAATGTAAATAGTTCAACTTTGATAAGTTCCTTTTGATTTCTTTTCCCAGATTACCTTCTCAGGCATCTCTTACTTCTTGCGTCTGGATGTCAAATTTTCTATTCAACTCTGGTTTTTTCCTCAAGAATGCTTGAAAGTCCTCTATTCCACTGAATGACCATATTTTCCCCTGAAACAAAATACTCAGTTTTTGCTGGGTAGGTGACCCTTGGGTTCATTCCCAGTTCTTTTGCCCTCTGGAATATCATATTCCATGCCCTTCGATCCCTCAGTGTAGAAGCTGCCAGGTCCTGGGCTATTCTGATTGTGTTTCCACAATATTGAAATTGTTTCATCCTGGCTGCTTGTAGTATTTTCTCCTTGATCTGGGGATTCTATAACCTGGCTATAATATTCCTGGGAGTTTTCTTTTTGGGGTCTTTTTCAGGAGGTGATCGATGGATTCTTTCAACCTCTATTTTGCCCTCTGGATCTAAAACATCAGGCCAATTTTCCTTGAGAATTTCTTGAAGGGTGATTTTTAGGTTCTTTCTTTGATCATGGCTTTCAGGTAGTCCAATAATTTTTAAATTGTCTCTCCTGGATCTATTTTCCAGGTCAGTGGTTTTTCCCATGAGATATTTCACATTGCCTTCTAATCTTTAATTTGTTTGGATCTGCTTAACAGCATCTTGATTTCTCATAAAGTCATTAGCTTCCATTTGCTCCAGTCTAACTCTGAAGGAATGAATCTCCTCAGTGAACTTTTGAGATTCTTTTTCCATCTGGCAAATTCGACTTTTTAAGGCATTCTTCTCCTCATTGCCCTTTTGGCCTCCTTTGCCATTTGAGCTAGTCTATTTTTTAAGGTGTTGTTTTCCTCAGTCAGGCTGTTGACCCTCATTTCATACTTTTCCTGCATCCTTCTCATTTCTCTTTCTAATTTTTCCTCCATTCTCTTATTTGATTTTTAAAGTCCTTCTTAAGGTCCTCTATGGCCTGCAACCCACTCATGTTTTCCCCTGGGGCTTTTGGAGCAGGACTTCTGACCTCACAGTCCTTTTCCCGCTCTATGCCCCCAAAATAGGAGTCTAGGGTTGCATTTTTCTGTTTCCTTTGCCTTGCCATGTTGCCACTTAATTACTTGACTTTTGGGCTTGTTGCCACACTATGGCTTTAAGGCCAGCTAGAGGAATTTTCGTCCCGAACGTGTGGGGGGCAACTTCTGTTTCTGGCAAGCTGTAAACCCACCCACGACTTCCACCCTAGATCACAATCCAGATCCAGGGAGGTTAAAGCAAGAGCGATTACCCCCCAAGACTGATCGCTGGATCTCCCTACAATTAATTCGCAGGCTAGGAGCTGGAGCTGCCTCTGAAAACTACAAAATGGCGTGTCTCCTCAGTGGCTTCTAGCCCCCAGGGGAGGAAGCTGACGCATTCCCCAAATACAGGTCCCAAAGTCCATAGGACACTAACCTCTTACTTTGTCCTAGGCATGTCTATGTTGATAATTCTGGAGTCGCCACAGCTCCTGGTGTTCCGGGGTTCCTCCAGCCAGCTGCTGGCCCTGCCCCCCCTGGGGCTAAAACCTCGGCTCATGCGGACCTGGGCTCAGCTCGGCTCCCTGCGCTCTGTGCGCTGCGTGCTCCAGCTCCCAGAGTGCTGTGCTGGTCCTTCCTGCAGGGCTGCTGGGCTGTCCTCAGCGGGAGGTTAGCTTCTCTGTGTTGTTCTGTGGGTGCTGGGGCTCCAGAAGTTGTTCAGAGTCCCCTTTTACATAGTTTGGGGGGAATCTGGGGGCAGAGTGTTTTGGATGAGCTGTTTCTACTCCGCCATCTTGGCTCCGCCCCCTACACTTCCACTTCTTCTGAATCCATATCACCTAATTAGTTCCACTAAGAGGAAGGTAGATGCTGTAATCGAATTCTGGGTCTAGAGTCAGGAAGACTTGAGTTCAAATTTGGACTTAGACACTTGCTAGCTATACAACCCTGGGCAAGTCACTTAACTTCTGTCTGTCTCAGTTTTTGCATCTGTGAAGTAGGGAAAATAGAACCTATCTCTTGGGGCTGCTGTGAGGGTCAAATGAAATAATATTTGTAAAGTGCTTAGCATGGTGCCCAGCACATAGTAGGTTCTTTCCTTAATTATTTATATCAAGAATGTAAGCTACATAAGAACTGGGGCTGCTTTCCTTCTGTCTTTCAACTCTAATGCCTAGCACAGAATCTGACACATAGTAGGTCCTTAATAAATACTTGTCAATTGATCATAAATTACTTTTATTTTTATATTGGCCCAACTTCCCATGCTAGATTGTAAACTCCTTGAGGACAAGGATTAAATTATTCTTTGTATGCCCCATCAGCTAACAAACAAGGTTACAGTAGAATTAAAAATAATAATAATTAAATTAAACGAATAAGCACCATACATGGTAAAATCCTCTAATCCTCCACCTGCTCCTTTAGTTAAAAGAAGAAACTAAGTTTTTTTTTTTCTCATGAAGTTTCTTTGAAATTTCCTAATGTGAAGAAACATTCCTTCTTTGATTGAAGCCTGGCATCCAGGCTATCCAATTATTAAAGGAAGCTTTAAAAATACTTGGGCAAAACTTTAGGAGGAAACCTAAAGAAATGCTTGATTCTAACAACACAATAGTGCTCTGTCAAAAATAGGCCTGACAGATTTTAATTTTGTCATGTTCCGTGAAAGCTTTTAATGGGAGTATTTTGCTTAAATATCTTTATTATATATTACTGAATTCCCAGGTGGCTAAGCTACACATATTAGACAGACTTGGAGACTTTCTCTTGCCAAGATTTAATATTTTTACTGGTTACATTAATTGCATGTTCCTTCTAAATATATCATTTGGGCAGTTACAAGAACCAAAACAACACAATCAACTTTTCTAATTACTGTATAATAGCTTATGGCATACATCTGCATAGCATTTTACAGTTCACAAAGCACCTTTGACTACTTGTTCTGAGTGTGGTAGAGTGGAAAGAGTATGAGATTTGGGGACAGGAGACCTGGGTTTAGTTCCTAGCTCTGGTACTTAGTAATTGGATGACCTTGGGGAAATTACTTCATAATTCTGGGTCTCAGAATTGTTTATCTGTAAAGTAAGGATCTCTAAAATCCCTTCACTTCAAGAGCCATGACCTAACAATGTAATATCATTGAGTTCTGTAATAATGGGTAACAGAAGTATTCCAATTCTCTAATTCTTATACCTTATCCTGACATGGAGGGGTTTCTGGATTCTTGAAGGCTATGCAAATGAAATCAAAGTGCTATGGAAATATAATTAGGCTGGAAAGATATTATATTATCACATTATAATATGATATTGTATTGTAAAATATTATATAAATATTATAGAATGAATGACAAGTCTATGTGTCTCCAACCCAATGATCAATCTGCAGAAGCAAGGGGAATGTCATCTTCAGTGGCTGGCCAGGTAATGAATTTTATTAGTAATAGCTCAAAGCTTAGGTCTGGCACACAATAGGTACATGTTTTTCATTGATAGTGACACATGAAGGAAAATGTTACTTCTCTTTTACCTAGTGACTATGGTGATGGAATAACAGGCAAGAGACAGTGTCCTAAGAACCCTATAGTTCTTATTCTCTATACATATTCATTTAACTTTTGGTATCCCCTTAATTGTGCAAAAATGGTTCATTGAATAACAAGTCCCACAATGCTTAGGGCTGGGGTGCTTAACCTTTTGGTGTGGCCTGGATCCTTCCTTTGGCAGTCTGATGAAACTGATGAACTCCTCAGGATAGTTTCTAAATGCATAAAATCCATAGGATTACAAAGGAAAATCGCATTGAAATAGTTATCAAAATATTTTTCTAAAAATGAGTTCATGACCCCTAGGTTAAAAAGCCCTGAAAGAAGAAGTGAGCCACCTTTGGGTCAATGTGTCTACCACAAATGAAAGGAGAAGGCACAAAGAGATGTTACTAAAGGAAGAAGAGCTTCCTTAAATCCAGCTCACTTGAATGTCATGGCATCACCTCCTTGATGCCACGGCACTATTTTGGAATGAAGGACAAACAACAAGAACAAAGCCCTCAAATTCTCCTCAATAGAGAGGGATAAAAGAGTTGGCAGAACTAGTACCATCATGTGTTCAAAGGACACCAAAAATATTATTTTCTGGGACATTCGAACATCTTGTTTTTCAGGACTCAAAGTGAGAAAAAGCGAACAGACCTCCATAAGGATAAGTGTAGATTATATATGAAGATTCACTGCAGAGAATTGTGGGAGAGAGACTATCCCCATGATAGGGAATTCTCTAGGGAGAAAACTACCTTCATCAATTCAGGTTGACAAATCTGCCATTTATAGTCTTAAAGATATGCGTAGAATGCTGAGAAATTAAGTAACTAGCCCAGGGTCACACAGCCAGTATGTGTCAAAGAGAGGAATTTAATACAGGTCTCTCTAGCTTTGAGGTCAGTTCTCTCTCCACTAAGCCTTACTGCCTCCAGCTGAGTACAAAGTAGAGAAATTCTAAAAAGACTTTCACCAGATCTTTCAAACCAAATCAATATGTATCTTGATACTCCATGACCTCAATATGCAAGTGGGCCAGAAGGAGTGGAGGGGGGAGGCTGCAAAAACTCCCTCAAGCAGAAAACATTTAATTTCTTTGCAAAGTGGCAGAAAATGGCAGTCAAGGGCAAACCAGTTTAAAACACAAGGAAATATGTTTTGGGCACAAGAGGTTAAAGACTTTTGGATATGCAGATGCTTCAGTCCCATCCATGATTAACTGTTTCTGCAAGGAAAGAAATGGAAACAACTAAAAATGCCAAGTACTGAAAGATGCCTTACTTCGATTTGTTTCTGACTTCTCAAAGTGAGTAGTCGCTCTAAAAGGGCAGGCTGTGATCCCTTCTACACCTTCTCACCCTGTATGCCATTTGTCCATGTTCTTCGCAGAAGACCCAGCCAATGTGCTGGGGACCTCTCTCTTGATCTCTGGATGAGGAGATACCATTGGCACAGGCAGGCTATCCATCAATGATCCTTTCCTTTTTCCTTCCCTCTGAAATTATTTTCCAATGCCCTGTATACATGGCGTATTTGCTTTTTTTTGAAAATTATTGCCCCCATTAAAATACAAACTCCTTGAGGACAGGGACCTCTCTTTCTTGTTCTTGCCTCTCTTTGCAATATTTTAGCATAGTATGTAGGCACTTACCAAATACTTGCTGACTTGACTAATACCTCTAGTGCCTAGCATGGTGTCTGACACATAGTAAGTGCCTAATAAATGCTTGTTAGCTAACTGAACAACTGAAGCATCTTGTCTTATATGCCTTTTATTACACATTTTATGCTACTTTTTCCTAGTATATTTGATAGGTAATATGCTGAACCCTACTCATGCTAGGTGGCACAGTGGATAGAGCACTGGGCTTGAAATCAGGAAGGTTGACCTTGAGTTCAAATCTGGTCTCAGACACTTACTAGCTATGCCACCGTGAGAAAATCCCCTAACCCTGTTTGCCTCAGTTTCCTCATCTGTAAAATTAGCTTGAGAAGAGAATGGCAAACCACTTCAATATCTTTGCCAAGAAAAGCCAAATGGTGTCATAAAGAGCTGGACATGACTAAAATTACTGAATAACAATGACAACAACTCAGACATGCATCACTTGCCTTTTGGCTATGAAAAAAAATGAAACTGACTATATTTCAGCAAACAACAAAGGCCTGGCTGTAGTTAGATACTGTGGAAGCAGTATTAGGTAATCAGAATCCAGATTGAGTTTTAGTATTTACTGTATGACTTCTGGTAAATAACTTAAAATTTCTAGACCTTGGTTTCCTCATCTGTAAAAAGACAGTAATAGTTGTCATGTCCAGATCATAGGGTTGTGATGGAGCTACTTTTATAAATTTTAGAGTGCTTTGTAAATGAGCTATTATTATTAGTTATAAGAGTATTTCATAATCGGCTGCCCATATATAGTCAGATGAGCATCTGGTTATAGCAAAGAATAAAATACAAAAATAGAAAAAAGGATAAAGATAAGAAGAAACTGTATTCTGTGATAAAAGTTCTAACCTGACCTGCTTAAAGAAGTGGTGAGCTAAAAAAAAAAAGGACAAAAGAGGGAATCTACCTTGATTTTAAAGAGAGGTTTACCCTAAGTAAAAATGCTGTCAAAACAATAAAAACTATTAAGTACCTCTATATGTAAATACAAGAATGAACAATGAAATCATCTCTACTCACAATGAGCTTACTGTTCTAATTGGAGAAATCCCTGCTTGAGCAGAATCATCAAAGATGGGAGTTAGATGTTATTTCAGAGATAAACTATTTCCTCCTGGGCCTGAATGGGAATCTTTTCTACAACATATTCAGGGGAAGTGATCCTCTTGTCTGCAAATGAAGACCTCAGTTCGTGGGGGAGATGTAGGGGAGAAACACTCTATCTCTCAAGGCAAACCATTTCATTTGAAGGCAATTCCAATTGTTAGGAAGTTATTCATTATGTGCCTCTCTGCAAATTCCACCCACTGCTTCTAATTCTACCTTATAGGACCAAGGAGAATGAGTTTAATTCATTTTCCATGACTACAGGTAATTCTTTAGAAAGGAGGGAAGCAGGGGGCAGCTAGGTGGTGCAGTGAGTAGAGTGTAGGCCCTGGAGTCAGAAGGACCTGAGTTTGGATCTGGCCTCAGACACTTAACGCACACACAAACAAAAACCTAGCTGTGTGACCTTGGGCAAGTTACTTAACCCCAATTGCCCTCCAAAAAAGCAAAAAAAAAAGGAGGGAAGCAAGCATTTATTAAGTACCTACTATGAACCAGGTGTTTTACAAATATGATCTCATTTGATACTCATTGCCAAGTCTGAAAAATAGGTGTTATTATTATCATCATTTTACAGTTCAGGCAACTGAGGCAGGTAACCCTAGGTAACACAGCTAGTAAGTATCAGAGACTATATTTAAACATGTCTCCTTACTCCAGGTCTAGTATTCTTTATCCATGGAACTGCCTACCCATCTCTTTAGACACAAAGGCAGTGATAATGTCATGTTTCCCTAAAACACACAATTTTCTCTTCTCCTGTGTAAACATCACACAATACTATATTCTTATGCACAAGAATTACCTATATTGGTATCATAATCATCTATTAAACTATAAGCTCCATGCAAGTAGGGATCATGGCTTTATCTAAAGGTAGGTGGAGAATGACATCATCAAAATGTAGCTTTCTTTTTTTTTTTTTTTTGCACTGAAAATTGATTTTTAATGATAAATTACAGCTCGGACACAGGGCAGGTAATGGGACAAGAGCTGGATTGTCTGTGGGCTTGCATTGTGTTGATGGTCTGCTTTGGGGCTGGGGCTCCAGGCCCAATGCCAGGTCTTCCCCAGAAGCTCTCAGCCTTGGGTACTGGCAATCTGGGAGGGCAGCAGGTCCTTTCTGTTGCAGGGGAAGCAGTAGGGTGGCTCCTTTAAACATAGTGTTGCTGTTGCTGCTGCTGTTTCTTGGTGGCTGCCTTGCTGGCCAGGTCCTTAGCCTTCTCAGTAGCTGCCAGAGCAGTTTCCTTTGCCTTTTCAGTTGCTTCCTTAGCTGTTTCAACAAGTGTCTTAGAAGGAGCTTCACCTTGCAGTTTGGCCAGGATGTATTCAAAGCCTTTGATGGTCTTGGTCACATTACTTTTGAATCTAGCTAGACCAAACTCCTGTACAGCTCTGGAGACCCCAAACAAATTGGAAGAGACCCAGGCCTCCCGGCAGATTTCAGTCCAGCCACTGTTTTCAGGGTTCACACAGTAAACACATCTTTCCTCCACCACCATCAGCCGGGCATGGTTGATGTTCCAGGTGAAAGTGGTCATGGTCTGGTTCTGTGGGTCCACAATAGAGTCCTCGAGGATGTACACCGAGTGGGCAACATTGGCAGGAAAGAAGCGCTCCGCCCAGCGGGGCATCCTGTTGGTCTTCGTTAGAAGCCGCCTGGACAGCAGCTTCTGATCAGGAGTTACCTCCCGGTGCACAATGTCCTCTGTCAGCACATGCTTGCTGTAGGGGTTAGGGTAACGTTGCCAAAAGGCAGCAAACACTTGGTCCCAGGAGCTCCGGAGCACGCTATGCCCCAGGAAATACTTCACCATCGTCCCGGCGGGGGTCGGGGCAGTGTCAGGGGGCGCACAGCATCGGGGGGTAGGGGGAGAGATAGGTCGCCGGGCTCGCGTTCTCCGTCACCGTCCCAAAGCCGCCGTCGCTGCCGCCTCCACCGCCACCGCCGCCGTCGCCGCCGCCGCCATGAGGGGGTGTCCGGCCCAAAATGTAGCTTTCTTAATGTTGAATGGCCTTTTCTTTATATCCCAAGTGTCTAGAATATTGTAGGCCCCTTATAAGAGTATATTAATAATTACACATGGTTCTTTCCACATAGACGATGCTGAATAAATGAAGGTTAAATTGAATTTATCATTGGCTCATACCTCAGTTCTAATAACTTCTATAGAAAGAGCTTCAAAATGATTGCCACCCATATACAATCACTACAAAAATGGAGCGGCATTTGGAGGTGACCAAGGACATTACAGATTTAGAAAACACATTCATTTCAAAGTATTCCAGGTGAGAGCAAAGGAATTTTAGGAGCAAGAGATTCTCCTAAAACAAAAAAAAAAAAAGGAGTTGAGGACATAAATGAAGCTATAGAGATCTTGGCATGATAGTTCAATGGGCCATATAGAGAATATTTGTAGAAAAAGGACAAGAAATATACATGAAAGTGAACATAAATTCTGACATTGTAATACTGCTCTATTTTCATTGGAAATGATTATGGAACCCACTCCCCCTCAACCACCCCTAACTCTACCCCCGCAAACATAACTGGAGCTAGTTCAAACTGGCTTATAAGAGCTGATTTTTAAATATT
Source organism: Gymnobelideus leadbeateri (assembly GCA_011680675.1). NCBI lineage: Eukaryota > Metazoa > Chordata > Mammalia > Diprotodontia > Petauridae > Gymnobelideus > Gymnobelideus leadbeateri. Next base: position 235,843 of record WOXC01007330.1, on the reverse strand, counting down.
CAAGGTAACAATTTAAACTTCACAAATGAACAAATGCTACAAATCTTGGCTTGGTTTATTGTTTTGTTGCCTGTCTAGACTCAAGAAAGTGATAGAGAAAACGTTAACATGGATTAAACTTAAAAGTTTGTTTGGCATGCATGAATTTTTTTTTTCTTCCAGAGAGTCAGTTGTTAAACATTTACCAGCATACCACTGCACTCCCTGCATTTATACTCTACCTCATGTTAACTATGTGACAGTGACACGTGAAAGATAACGATGAGACTTGTGGTTGAACTTGACAGAACAAATCTGTTCTGGAGAGAACAGAATTTTAAAGATTCTTGGGGATCAATTTTTTGAGATAACAAAGTTAAAGACTAAAAAAAGAATGGAAAAGTTTATGATCACTGAGAGAAGGTGAAGGTGATCTATAAGAAACCATAAACTACTAATAGTTTTGCCTTCCCATCCTCATAAAGTATTTTTTTAAGTGTCTAAATATGTGTAGCACATGTCTCCTTAGATGCCCACATAATTTTGGAACTCTGCTACTTTCCAGATAGAGAGTACTGTTTAGGTCAATATCTATTCAAATCCTAGCTTTAATGCCCCCATTCTAATGAATTTCTCTGCTATAGCAGATGAAATAACAATTAAATTTAAAGTAGAAAGAATTGAATTACAAAGGAATAATAAGATAAAAACAAGGAAGGTTCAGTCTATAAATATTCCATATCTAATCTCTTTGTCTTCCCAATGCATTAAAGAGGTCAAACTCAAAACATGAGTATTTGAGAATTGCATCTATCTCTCTTTGCCAAGTCACTTACTTCTTCATCTTGATCACAAAGGCAATAATGCCATCAATTTCAGAGCACTGTGTGATATATTTATGCCAGACTCATTGCCATCTCTCACACTCAATCTATATTCAGATCACATTTATGTCTTCTCCATGTCTGTACCAAGTCTGTCTGGTTCCTGTAGCCTCTATTTATACCATCCTAATCATAATATACACATCGATATCTTCTCTAATAAGTGCTGAGTCATCCTTTCTTTTTCTCTTCCTCACTAATAGTTCTTCCCTCAAATCCAATTCTCCTTCAAACTTCTCTCTTACTATTAAATCACCATCATCCATCTAGGCACCAAGGCTCATCCTTGTCATCACCACAATATCATTCTTGACTCCTATTCTCATTTATTTCACATATAAAATCAGTTGCCAAATCTTGTTATTTCTACCTTCACAACTCAAATAATATAGTTGATATGGTCAACAAAGAACTTCCTTCTGTGAGAGGTTCTCCTAGTTCAAGAAAAACAGTTCACTCTGTGGTTCTCATATATACATTAATGATATTCTCAAAGAAAACATGAGAAGGAAATAGTCAAGTATTTTTTCTATATCAGATCCAATGTTTAGGGTCATGAAACTGACTCAGAGGTATAGAGAATGTATGATCCTGCTGTGTTTATAGCTTATCAAAATGTATGTGACAGCAATGAGACAAGAGAAAGAAATTAAAGGCATAAACATTGAGAGGGGAAAAAATATCACTCCTATCTGCTGAAAAGGACAATTCACTTAGAAAACTCCAGAGAGTCAGCAAAGGAACTGAAGCCATTGATAGCTTTAGTAAAGTAAAAGAATACAAAATAAATGCAGAAGAATTACTAACATTTCTGCATAACAATAGCAGACTCTAGGAGGAAATACTATAGAGGGAAACTCCATTCAACCTATAAAATGCATAAAGTTTCTAGGAGCAAATCTAATAAAACACACTAAAATTTATGTAAATATAACAACACAATACTATTTAAAGAAATAAATTTTTTTTTAAATGACAGAGCTTTCATTGCTTGTAGTTGATCTGCTCTGATAAATAAAAAATTCAAGGATACTTTTCAAACTACAGATTCAATGCCATGCCAAACTACTGAGTGGTTACATTGTAGAGCCAGACATAATAAAAACAAAATCCAACTGGAGGAATAAAAGGTCTCAGATCTCAGTAGAAATGTAATAGGGATGAATGGGGAATAATGCTTCCACATTTCAAATTATATTATAATGTATTAATAATTAAATTATTCGATAGCAATTATAAAGTACAAAAGTTAGCAAACAGAAACCAAGGGAAATATTGAAATATAAAAAGTTGAAATGTAGTGAAGAATAAGGAACATATCAACAGGCTTAAAAACATGAATTATTTGGCAAAGAACTCCTTTATTTGACAATAACTTTTGAAAAAATGGGAGACCAATTTCATAAAAAATAGGTCTTGGCCAACATTTTATACCATGAACCATGGATAAAATATGGGGGTTGTACCATTAACAATAGAAAAGAATGAGATCTAGTATCTTTTATAGCCAAAGTTAATGGAAAAAAATTCTAAGCAAATAAGAATTACAGGTAATCACACATGATAAAATCCATAATGCTGATGACATAAAATTTAAAAACTTTCACATAAACACAATTAATGCAACAAAAATAAGAGGAGAAAACATCACTCTGGAGAATAGTTTTCCACCAGGTATCTCCAGTAAAGGTTTAATTTCTAGTACAGAATTAATAGAAATATACAAAATGAGAGATTATCCATCTATGGATAAGTAGTCAAAGATTATGAGCAAAAAGATCTCAAAGGAACTAAATAACAAAGTATTATCAGCCATTTTGAAGATTAATACAAATCACTCATAATAAGTAAAATGTAAGTCAAAACCACTTTGAGGTTTTAACTCACAATCTAATTTAATTTTGCCCCAGATTACACAGCTAATGACTAGCTGTGGTAGGATTTCATCTTAGGTTCTCCTGACTCCAGGTTTAGAGTTCTTTATGCACCATCTAGTTTTAAATTGGCAAAGATGATGAGCTGAGAATATAGTCAGGTACCCATTAGTGTGAATAATAAATTCATTGCAGTCTTCACATGAATTCAGAGTTACACTTTTTGAAGTTAATGGTTATATAAAACATGATAAGAGTTGATATGATAAGCACGAATTAGAAAAAAATCTGACCACTTCAGAGGATTCTTCAGTAGCACTAATGTTTGAAGAGCTATGGAAAAATAAGCTTCACTGTTGGAAGAGATGTGGATTGGTCCTGCCATTTTAGAAGACAATATGGAACTCTTCTAAAAAAGGGTAGTGAAGAATTAGAAACAAATTTACTGGTCAGCAATTGGGAAATGATTAGACAGATTGTGGTTGTGTGATTACAATGAGTTATTACTACACTACAGCAAAGAAAAATACGAAGAGCTTAGGAATTGAAGGACTTATAGGAATTGCTGCAGAATGAAGTAAGTAGAGCCAGGAAAACAATATACACAGTGACTAAATTTGTTAAGTGCCTACTATGTGCCAGGTACTGTGCTAAGCACTTTATAAATGTTATCTCATTTAATTCTTCAAACAATCATGGGAGATAGATAGTGCTATTTTCTCTATTTGACAGAGGAAGAAAGTTAGGCAGACAGAAGTAAAGGATTTTGCCCCAGATTACACAGCTAATGACTAGCTGTGGTACGATTTCATCTTAGGTTCTTCTGACTCCAGGTTTAGAATTCTATATTGCACCATCTAATTGCCGTGTAAATGGAAATTTGAAAAAAAAAAAAAAACAACTCAACCCTGATTATAATTATAAGGAAAGAAAAGTTTTCACAAAAGTTACAGTGAATGTAATTAAAATAAGCATTTTGACCCTGGAGAAAAGTTGAGAAAATGGACCTTCTACTTTTCTGCAGAGAGTAGGAATGGGGGTGGGGTAGGAATAAGGCACAAAATGTCAAATATGGTTGATACAAGGGTGTATAGTATAGTGGGGAAAGATGGATGGTTCAGTGGATAGAGCACTAGTCCTGGAGTCAGGAACACTTGAGTTCAAATTCAGACTCAGATTCTTACTAGCTGTGTGACCCTGGACAAGTCATTTAACCCCTGTTTGATCTGCTGGAGATGGAAGTGGCAAACCATTCCAATATCTTTGCTAAGAAAACCATATGGTCCATGGGGTCACAAAGAGGGAGACATAGCTAAACAATAAAAAACAATAACAACATATGTTGGAGAGAGTATGCAGGTTTGAAGTCAGAGAATCTGGGTTCAAATTGTGACTTTACCATTTATTATCTACATAGTATTTGAAAAAGTCATTTAACCTATATGTGCCTTGATTTCCTGATCAGTAAAATGAGCAAAATGCAACGCGTGACATCTAAGGTATCTTTTAAACCTCTTTCTGCAAGGGTTGACGGATTTTGTTGAACTTTATTTTTCTTTTTAAAAAATCTTTCTTACAAGGGATATCTTTCTGAGTAGGTGAGGAAGGAGGGACATATACAGAAAAGAATATGATATTAAAATTAGTAATAATACTGATAAAAAAGTATTATTGCTAGGATGCCTCTTATATCTCTTATCACATCTGCTTTATTGTATAAAATTTGATTCACCATGAGGTATTTGAAAAAAATCCTCAGAACCCCAAGGGTTGCATACTGGGAAGGGTGGTTAGACACCAAATTCCTTTCAGAGCAATATTTATAACAGTGAATAAGGGTAATTTCTACTTTTACCCCTCCTTGAGCATCCAGGCATTTTTATAGAACTTATGACTCTGGCATATGTATTAATACCTCTGTTTTTCCCACTCATGGTTCAGCTAAGATGTTAGTGTCTCCAGAAGAGCTCAAGCTACCCTTTAAAATAGCTGTGATAGCAGCCCTGAAATAAAGCCAACTGTTTCCAAGGACAATGCTTTCTCCACTATTCCAAAGCCTTTCTCAATGTCAACATGGATGTCTCTTAACATATATGGTCATGATCAGTTTCTGCCTTGGCCAATGGTGCTGTATTTGGCTGAGCCTGGTAAAATTCATGCTAAATTCAGCAGCGACTCAATCTGTTCTATTTGCTATGTGAAAAAAAAAAAAAGGATTTTGGCAATGACTATGAAAGTGACTTGAGAGAGAAAGGACTTCAGAAGGATCTGGAGCACAAATGGAAATACCTGAGAAAATGGAATGTAGGGCAGATTACCAAGGAGGATCACAGAGAAATAGCGAAGCCTTGGAGGAGTGAGGTCAGAAGAGCTAAGGTAGGAAATGAGATGCAAGTTATAAGAAACATGAAAGGAAGAAGGCCAAAAAATATAGTCTCTGACTATTTCAGGAACAAGAGAAAGAATGATGAGCATTTGTAATGAAAAGAACATTAAATTTGGAGTTAAAGAGAGTTCAAATCTTAGCTCAGCTACTTATACCTATGTGACCTTGGAAAAGTCCTTTCACCTCACTGGGTAATGGTTTCCTAAGCTGTAAATTGAGACAGTTAGACTAATAAAAACAACAGTACTAACAAGCATTTATTCAGTACTTTAAGGGCTTTGTGTATACACATTCATATACATAAATATGTATAATACATACATACATACATATATATATATATATATATATAGTACACATATTTTATTTATCCTCAAAATCATCCTGGGAGATAAGTGCTATTATTACCCCTTTTTATAGATAAGAAAACTAGGTACAGAGGGGATAAGTAACTTTTCCAGATTCACACAGTTAATGAATGGACTTCAACTCTGGTTTTTCTTAACTGGTGTCTACCATTTAAGCCACTAAGACACCTGGCTGCTTCTCTCTAAACTTCTTTCAAATGGAACTCCTACAATCCATTAAGTAGGAAGGGGAAAATATATAATAGTCAAAATGCAGAGCCATCTGAGGAGATTTAAAATTTCCATGTTAAAAAAAAATCCTCAACTATGGAAAGAGATGTTAACACACCAATAGGGAGAGCAGAAATCTAGACAGGAGAATACAAGTTGGAGGTGGGGATGGAGAGGAGTCAGGGAAATGGCTTAAATAGATGAGAAACATGAATCTTATTTTCTAATGATTTAAATCCAAAGAAACATAAAGAATGGATCATTATTGTACTGTCTTCCTTAAAACCCCCAATATTTCCAACCTACCTTATTTTATTGTTTTCTCATTAAATTTTTCATTAATGCCTTTTGCTTGTACATCTGTTATTTGTAGGTATAACATCTCCTCCCCAAATAGTTATTCCCTCATAACAGAAAAAAGTTAAGCAAAAGCAATATCATGACTGCTTCTGTGTATATAACATTTCACATCCACAGTCTCTCATGTCTCTTTTGAAAGAATGATCACTTCCTTATCTTTGAAAGTGTATCTAGGGGTGGCTAGGTGGCACAGTGAATAGAGCGCCGGCCCTGGAGTCAGAAGGACCTGAGTTCGGATCTGGCCTCAGACACTTTACACACACAAACAAAAACCTAGCCGTGTGACCTTGGGCAAATTACTTAACCCCAATTACCCTCCAAAAAAACAAAAAAAAGTGTATCTAGGTTTGGGAAATACCTGAATGTTGGGGATGAAAGCAACATATTGCCTAAATATGTTGTTGTTTGTCCTTTGTTCTTGAACATAATCAATGATTATAAAAAAGGCATATGACCTACTCAGCATGGAATACCTCCTCATAGAATTAGTTACATACTCTTGAAGAGGACCATGGCATCAGGAAGTTGATACCACAACTTGCAGGTGAATTGCAGTTAAGTGAGGGAGGGCTAGGCAAAGTCACCAGCCTTGCTTTCCCTCCCACAACCATCTGGGTCCAGAGGCAAGATATAAATCAGGATGACTGGAGATGGCCTGGGATGCAGTGGGAGACTGTGACCTTAAAAGGGAGAAAAGAATGACCTCAGAGATTCTAACCCTTCTAAACTTTTGGTCTCTTCCAGTCATAAAAAATACTGTAAAATATTTCAGTACTCTCTGTTTTCAAACACCTTGAGGATAACAGGCATGCCATGGTAAGGAACAACTCTTGTCAGAATAATCTAATTTAATCTCCTTCTATGACAGTGACAGGCCCAAGAAATTTAGGGGAAGGTCACATGCAATCTATCTTGACATTAGCCAGGCTTCAGAGTGTCCCATATGACAAACTCATCAGTGAACAGGGAGAATGTGGTCTTTCCTTTAGAGATGGCATGTCATGATGTCTGATGTCATTGTACTAGATCTAAGAAATTTATGCAGAAACCCCTTCAGGCCTATGCTGGCTCATCCTCTGAGCAGCCCATTCTACCCCCTCAAATTATGTTAATTCCTATATAATCAATGATGATAAAAAAGGCATATGACCCACTCAGCATGGAGTACCTCCTCATAGAATTAGTTACATACTCATTATTAAGAATTATCACCTCAGTGTTTACATAGATGGGCAGCAAGGAGGCATAGCGGAGAGAGTGCTAGGTTTGGAATCAGGAAGGGTCATCTTTCTAAGTTCAAATCTGGCCTGAGATACTTATTAGTTATGTGACACTGGGCAAGTCACTTTACTCTGTTTGCCTCAGTTTCCTCATCTGTAAAATGAGCTGGAGAAGGAAATGGCAAACCACTCCAATATCTTTGCTAAGAATACCCCCAATAGGGACACGAAGAGCTGGACATGACTGAAAAACTAAACAAAATGCCCCCAGATAATAGGATTTAAAAGCCACGGAATCATAAATTTGGGGTAGGACTGGACCATGGGAAGTCTTTTTGGTTCAATCCCCACATTTTACAGTAGAAGAAACTGAGATTCATAAAGTCTAAGAAATTTGTATGTTTTAAATTAATTTTTATTTTTTATAATGAAATCAGCAACCATCAATAAACAAATATTTCAATACACAAAAATGAACAAAAAAGATTGTATATGAAACCCAGAACTCCTAATACTCATATACATACATATATAAACACATATTAAATTGAAATAAATTGCCCTGTTTATTCATTTTCAATTTCTGTTGTGTTTTCCTCTGCACATTTTGCAATTTTAATTCACCTTCTTTTCTGTCTTTGCTAAGGGACTTGTCCAAAGCCACAAATGTAGCAGAAGTTGGATTAGAACCCAGGTTCTCCCATTTCATAACTGGTGCTCTTTCTGTAATAACATGCTGAGGGTCAATTTCCTTATTGGCAGAATGGGAACAATTACATTGGCATTACCTACCTCACATGGGTCCTATAAAGAAAGTGCTTTTTAAATTGTAAAGTCACAGAAGAATGCAAGACAATGCAAACAGCTTGTCTCCCCCCACCCCCCAATTGCTTTTGGATAATTCTCTCATTATCATGGAGAGCATCAGAGCCCAAAGCAGCTGACTTTAAATTTTCTGTTCGGAAGTTCAGCCATCAGATTGTTTCCATAGGTTGGATGAAGCCAATGCCTTTGGTTACTATACCAGTCAAAATAAAGTGACAGTGCTGCGTAGTTCATAGGCTCATCAACATAAAGCTGGAAGGTACCTCATAGACTGCCTATAGTTCAAGCCTTCCATTTTACAGAAAGAGAAAGTAAGCCCAGAGGGTCATAATGACTGGCCCAAAGTTAAAAGGTGGTGAGTGCTGGAAATGGGATTCAAAAAGATATCTCTGTGAATCCTGGAAATTGTTTGTGTGTTATTTGGAATCCTTTTCCACTTCTCTGTTTTCCCAATCAGTACATCTGCAATCAGGTGATGGCCCCACTTAAATGAAGTCATGAATTAAAGGAAAGGTGACATTGGAGGTGAGGTTACTCTAACTTCTGAGAATATACATTTCTGTTCTCTAATACAAGTGACAGGAAAGTATTTCTGATTCAGTTCTTCTGACCGTCCTTTCCTAAGCTAATTCTAAATTACATACCTTAGAAGTAGGTAGGAAGTATGACTTCAGTCCCTAGCTAGTCTACAATGAGGTAAACAGGAAGTATCAACACTGAAGGCCCCAAAGTGAATGCTGTGCAGTCACAGTGGTCACATTTGCCCTCCAAAGAAGAGAGAAGAAAAATGCAGCCTTCTCCTTTTTTTTAAATAGAGGATTGGACGTGAAATAACATGTGAAATAACATAGATATTATAAATCAAACTTAATTGATATATTGGGAAGTTTTATTCAAATGCTTTTCTGCCTGGTTCTTTGTTATAGGGGATGGTTTTCTGGTGATGGGAAGGAGTGGAGGATATAGGTATACTTATATAGATGTATACATATATGTGAATATAAAATTGAAGGTGATATAAAAATAAAAAGTTTTTTTTAATAAAATGAAGTCCTTTGAATCCAACCTCCCAAAAAGTTGGTCATTCAATCTCTGACTGCACATCTTTTTTTTTTTAAACAAATGCTTTATTAACTTCTGTTTTACATCATTCATTTCCGCCAGACTTTGAGTTACAATCATTTTCCCCCCATTATTCCCCTACCCAACCTCTCAGAATAGCAGTCCCACAAGATATCGCTTCCTCCAATCTGCTCTTTCCCATACCTTCTCCCATAACCCCTTCGACTTTTCCATTGGAGGAAGATGACTCTTTGTGTCCCAATGCCTGCACATCTTATCTCCCTATTACAAGCAAAAGAGTATTAATAATAGTATTTATATATATTTGAGACATTTAATGTTAAGACTTTGAATTTCAGATCCATTTCCTTCCTCCCTTGTTACCCATTCCCTCTTGGGAGATAAGTAATTCAGTATATGTTGTACATGTCTAGCTATGCAAAACATTATCATAGTAGATATATTGTACAAGGCTGCTTATAATTCCCTCCCACTCATCCCACCCCCACTTGGTCCATTCCCTACATGATCCTGTCCCTCTTCTATAGTGGGTACTTCCAACCTCCCCTCCCCCCAAGGATGCCCTCCCATCCATCATCCCTCCTCTCATCCCCCTTCCCCCTATCCTGCTGCAGGTTGAGATATCCCATTTAGTATGTATGTCATTTTCTCCCTGAACCAAATTCAATGTGAATGTGGTTTTGCCTTTTTAGCCTTCCTTATTCTCCCCCTCCTTTGCAACCACTTCCCCTTTTTTCTACATGAGATAGTTTACCCTACCCTGTCTCTCCCCATCTCCTCTTGCCACTTTCCTCTCTCACCTCATAATTTCATCCCTTGAGTATTCTCCCTTCCCAACAAATTCTACCTATGCCCTCTATCCATATATAACTGTAACCATATACATACACATTCACATATGTATTCATATGACCACACACCCTTCTTCCATTATTTTCATAGTGAGAAAGATATCATCAGTCACAGTTATTGCTTTTCCATATAGGAATGTAAATAGTTCAACTTTGATAAGTTCCTTTTGATTTCTTTTCCCTGATTACCTTCTCAGGCATCTCTTCCTTCTTGTGTCTGGATGTCAAATTTTCTATTCAATTCTGGTTTTTTCCAAGAATGCTTGAAAGTCCTCTATTCCACTGAATGACCATATTTTTTTTTTTTTTTTTTAAGCAATTGGGGTTAAGTAACTTGCTCAAGGTTACACGGCTAGTCATTTGATTTATGCGTGGGTGCTCATTTTCTGAGGCCGGATCTGATCTCGGGTCATCCAAACTCCGAGGCCGGCGCTCTTACTCACTGCGCCACCTAGCCGCCCCTTTAGGGCAATTGGGGTTAAGTAACTTGCCCAAGGTTACACGGCTAGGTTTTTGTTTGTGCGGATTAAGTGTCTGAGGCCGGCTCCGAACTCAGGTCCTTCTGATTCCAGGGCCGGCGCTCTATTCACTGCGCCACCTAGCCGCCCCTGAATGACCATATTTTTGCTGAAACAAAATACTCAGTTTTGCTGGGTAGGTGACCCTTGGTTCATTCCCAGTTCTTTTGCCCTCTGGAATATCATATTCCATGCCCTTCAATCCCTCAGTGTAGAAGCTGCCAGGTCCTGGGATATTCTGATTGTGTTTCCACAATATTGAAATTGTTTCTTCCTGGATGCTTGTAGTATTTTCTCCTTGATCTGGTGATTCTGGAACCTGGCTATAATATTTCTGGGAGTTTTCTTTTTGGGATCTTTTTCAGGAGGTGATCTCTGGATTCTTTCAACCTCTATTTTGCCCTCTGGATCTAAAACATCAGGGCAATTTTCCTTGAGAATTTCTTGAAGGGTGATTTCTAGGTTCTTTCTTTGATCATGGCTTTCAGGTAGTCCAATAATTTTAAAATTGTCTCTCCTGGATCTATTTTCCAGGTCAGTGGTTTTTCCCATGAGATGTTTCACATTGCCTTCTAATCTTACGTTTGTTTGGATCTGCTTAACAGCATCTTGATTTCTCATAAAGTCATTAGCTTCCATTTGCTCCAGTCTAACTCTGAAGGAATGAATCTCCTCAGTGAACTTTTGAGATTCTTTTTCCATCTGGCAAATTCGACTTTTTAAAGCATTCCTCTCCTCATTGCCCTTTTGGGCCTCCTTTGCCATTTGAGTTAGTCTATTTTTTAAGGTGTTGTTTTCCTCAGTCAGGCTGTTGACCCTTATTTCACACTTTTCCTGCATCCTTCTCATTTCTCTTTCCAATTTTTCCTCCACTTCTCTTATTTGATTTTTAAAGTCCTTCTTAAGGTCCTCTATGGCCTGCAACCCGCTCATGTTTTCCCCTGGGGCTTTTGGAGGAGAACTTCTGACCTCACAGTCCTTTTCCTGCTCTATGCCCCCAAAATAGGAGTCTAGGTTTGCATTTTTCTGTTTCCTTTGCCTTGCCATGTTGCCACTTAATTGCTTGACTTTTGGGCTTGTTGCCACACTATGGCTTTAAGGCCAGATAGAGGAATTTTCGTCCCAAATGTGTGTGGGGCAACTTCCGTTTCTGGCCAGCTGTAAACCCACCCACACCTTCTACCCTAGATCACAATCCAGATCCAGGGAGGTTAAAGCAAGAGCGATTACCCCCCAAGATTGATCGCTGGATCTCCCTACAATTAATTCGCAGGCCAGGAGCTGGAGCTGCCTCTGAAAACTACAAAATGGCGTGTCTCCTCAGTGGCTTCTAGCCCCCAGGGGAGGGAGCCGACGCATTCCCCAAAATACCAGTCCCAAAGTCCATAGGACACTAACCTCTTACTTTGTCCTAGGCATGTCTATGTTGATGTTTCTGGAGTTGCCACAGCTGCTGGTCTTCTGGGGTTCCTCCAGCAGGCTGCTGGCCCTGCCACCCTGGGACTAAAACCTCAGCTCATGGGGACCTGGGCTTGGCTTGGCTCCCCGCACTCTGCGCGCTGCCAGCTCCCAGAGTGCTGTGCTGGTCCTTCCTGCAGGGCTGCTGGGCTGTCCTCAGTGGGAAGTTAGCTTCTCTGTGTTGTTCTGTGGGTGCTGGGGCTCCAGAAGTTGTTCAGAGTCCCCTTTTACATAGTTTGGGGAAAATCTGGGGGCAGAGTGGCTTGGAGGAGCTGTTTCTATACCACCATCTTGGCTCTGCCTCTCTGACTGCACATCTTGCCAGTGACTATAAGGAGAAGCTGGTCTAAACATCATCATTGTTTCTCCATACATAAATATTCCTCCATAAACCAGGTATGGTTCATTTTTTTTTTTTTGGTCCGTAATATTCAGGTGTTGGCAAAATAAATAAAGAAAAAGGGAAGACTAGCACAGGACATTAATTTTGAGAAATAGGAGACTGTTGACCCTGCTCAGATGCATTCTGGGAAAGTACCCCTTTAAAGAGGAGTTAAATCAGTATTTATGAAGGGACTGGTCAGTGTTAAAGGGTCCTTGTTGAAGACAAGATGGTATTAAGTATAGTTGTAAAGTTCTGGTCTCTTGATTTAACTCAACCAATTCAATGATGGCACCATGATGTAATGGATTCTCTTTGAGTTCACAAGTGAAATATGAAATCAGATGCAATATTTATAATAAATCTTTTCCTTTAAAGCCACAAATACATAACCTAAGCCTAATTCCTGCCACTGCTCACAATGTGACAAATGCATTTTCCTGAATGCACTATCAATTGAGATAGACTGGTTAAATGGTTAGCTTTTAGAAGTTCTCAAGTGAAATGGCATTACCAGGTAATATATTTCGATGTTTCCAAATGGAAATGACAAAGTAGTTTCCAATTATTTCTTGTCATCCTACTATGGCTAATATGGCAACAGCACACTCATTGTAAGTATCTACTTCATAATATTTCAAAGGTTTGTTATTCTGGGTAAATAGGTCCTGTTTAATGTTTCCCATGGGATGGTGAAAGCCAGAGACCCTAGTTAACAAGAATGAGGGGACAGGTCCAAGAGTAACTCCAAAGTTGTGAGACAAAGGACTCATTTAAGATGGCTGGCTTGTACATAGAACCAGACAAGTAGGCTTATGCATCCTGTCAAGAGTGGGCAAGGCATTTTTTGAAGTATGATGTAAAGATTAGTGGTTACAAGACCAGGGTCTGAATATTCAGGGAAGATTCAAGCCAGTGCCTGGGACCCTTGGAAGTTCACTTGAGGAGCTATTAACATTCTGAAAACGTTTTCTTCCCACACAATGGGCTCTGATCTATGCAATACCAGGATCAGCAGACTGGCCCGTTTCTCAGGTAGAACTCTTGGCCTATAAAAGGTGCTGGCCTTATTAGGAGAGGCTCTGACTCTGTTGTTGTTCAGTAATTTTTCAGCCATGTCTGACTCTTTTGTGACCCCCCAAATTACATTTTCTTGGCAGAGATACTAGAGTGGTTTGCCATTTACTTCTCCAGCTCATTTTACAGGCGAGGATTCTGAGACAAAGTGACTTGCCCAGGGTCTTACAGCTGGTAAACATATGAGGCAGGATTTTACCTCATTCCTTTCTGATTCCAAAGCCAACAGTCTATCCACTATGCTACCCAGTTGCCTCGCCAACTTCCTTTGGACAATTATGACTAGAAATTATGTAGACATTTTAAATCCAACATGTCCAGAACAAAAGAGAACTAATTATTCCTCTTCCCCACTCAATACTCTTCTCCTGAACTTCTCCATTACCAAGGGCACACATCCTCCCAGTTGCCCAGCTCATCTTCTCCCATATTCACATTCACTTCAGATACATGATCTGTTGTTAAATATTGTTGTTTCTACCTTCACAAAATTTCTGGGATATGTCCCCCACTCTCCATTCTCATAGCTGCCCTTATCATCTTGCACCTGGGATACTACAAAGGACTTCAGGTTGATCTTGATTCAAATATCTCCCGCTCTAATCCATTTTCTACACAGCTGGAAAAGTAATTTTCCTAAAGTGGATGTCTGACCATGCCATCCCCCTCCTTCCATTCAATAAACTACAATGGCTGCCTATTGCCTCTAGTACCAAATACAAAATCATCTGGCATTTCAAGCCCTTCATAACCTGGCCCATTCCTACCTTTTTTTTTTTGCTTTTTGGAGGGCAATTGGGGTTAAGTAACTTGCCCAAGGTCACCTGGCTAGGTTTTTGTTTGTGTGTACGGTAAGTGTCTGAGGTCAGATCCGAACTCAGGTCCTTCTGACTCCAGGGCCGACGCTCTACTCACTGCGCCACCTAGCCGCCCCCATTCTTACCTTTCTAATCTTCTTACACTTTACTCCCATGTACTCTAAGAACCATAGACACTGGCATTCTCATTTTCCTTCACACGTGACTCTCCATATCCTATTCTGTATCTTTTTCCTGGTTGTCCATCATGCCCAGAATGATCATTCTCCTTCTCTTTGCCTCCTGGCTTCCCTGACTTCTTTTAAGACTTAGATCAAATCCAACTTTCTGCAAGAAGTCTTTTAGCCAAGGGAGTGCCATGATTTTGTGATAAAGTTGGTGAATAAGTCAAAATTAGAACTCGTGGCCAACAAGCATCCTGGTCTGTCCCAGAAGCATGCACTATCCTAAGTCCAAGAGACTGGAAGCTTTCTATTTAAGGCCCAGATTTTACTAAAGCTCTCCGACATAAAAAGCCTCTCCATATTTCCTCAGTTGTTTGTATTTCTCTCCTTTATCCCATGCTCAAGGAAATGACTTTGTACTGGTCTTCTATCAATTGTATATTTACTTATCTTTTTAGATACTATTTCCTTACCAAGTAGAAGCTCCTTTAGGGCAAAAAAAGTTTTGTTCTTTTGGTCTTTGCATCCAAAGAATATCTTGCAATGCCTGTCATATAGCAGATGCTAAATATATGGTATTTGAAGTCGGTCAAACTGAAGTAAGAGAATTCACTACCTAATGAATTGCTTAGTGCCCTATGGGCATAAAATAAAGACAAATCAGTTAACTCTTTCAGAAGGCTGTTTGGAAATTAGAAAGAACATGCAGAAAGATTTCTTTTCAACCTTTAATTTTGGGGTTTGAGACAGATCCTTAGGGAGAACATTTTACTTCTAAGAAAACTCTGTAAGTGGGAGTCTGTTTCCTAAAGGCTCAAGCCAAGGAATGTGCCAGACAAGTCAGTACTTTGTTTGAGCTTGTCTGCACTCTGATCTTGAGTTTCCAAATATCACAATGTGTACAGGTGAGATCTAGCTGGTAGCAGGCAGCATCAGACAGGATTAGAGTATTGGAGTTGGCATCATCAAGTTTTGGGTTCAAATCCTATCTCTGGGCCATATAATTTCTTCCAAACTTAATTTTCTCATCTTTCAATGAGGGATAATGATACCTGTGGAATCTGCTTCACAGGATTGCTCAATAGAAGGTTTAGACAATGGGAAGAAAATACTTTGCACCCTTTTAAGGTGCTATATAAGCATCAGTTATGATCAGTCTAGGTACACAATAATAGTAAAAGTTAGCATTTGCATAGCACTTTGCAAAGTGTTTTATGAATGTTATCTCATTTAACTCATAACAACCAGGGGTGGGGTAGGTGCAATTATTATTCCCATTTTCTAGATGGGGAAACTGAGTTAGACAGTGGTTAAGTGACTTGCCTAGGATTGCAAGTGTCTGAGGTGGGATTTGAGCTTATGCTTTCCTATCTCTGAGTCTAGAATTCTCTACTACAGTGAACCACCTAGAATCTCTACTACAAGTCAGCTGAACACTAAATTTTATTCATATAGATAGATTAAAATCACTCTTTTTTTTCCGGAGGGCAATTCGGGTTAAGTGACTTGCCCAAGGTCACACGGCTAGTTTTTGTGCTATGTCTGAGGCTGGATTTGAACTCAGGTCCTTCTGACTCCAGGGCTGGTGCTCTAATTCCCTGTGCCATCTAGCCACCCTTACAATCATTCTTACTAAAGATATCATTCCTCATATAAAGGCTCAATAAAGACAAGAAACAAGGAAAAAGATTTTCCATGGATAGGGGTGGCTAGGTGGTGCAGTGAGTAGAGCGCTGGCCCTGGAGTCAGAAGGACCTGAGTTCAGATCTGGCTTCAGACACTTAACACACACAAACAAAAAACACTAGCTGTGTGACCTTGGGCAAGTTATTTAGCTCCAATTGCCCTCCAAAAAGAAAAAAAATTTCCATGGATGGATCCATGACTTCATCCCTATGGGCACACATTCTACTTACTAATGGAGGTTACAATTACTCATACCTACTTATCTCGTCTACTTCTGTGCCCTTTCAAAAAGCCTCCATAGTGGCAATCTACCTAAATAAGAGGGTCTTGGAAGCAAGTCATTTCTGTAGCTTTGTCTATCAAGGAATCTTGCAACATCTTAACATCGGAGACACCTTGTTGGAGATGAGTTATACTGTAGACTAGGGTCATTTTTATCTGTTTTGTAATCAGAAAACAATAGCAATCCTTCTTCCTCGTACATTCATATAAATTGTGAGACTATGAAGAAATGATGGGCTGCAGAAAATCAATTCCAAATGCCTGCCTTTCTGAAGCAGTCTTTCTCATATTTTCATCAAAACTGCCTGCATAGATCTTTCTACTAAAAATCTTATACAAATGGTAAAGTAGGCACCGAGATTGGTAATTGCTATTATCTTTTGATAATAGCACTATTCTTTGATAATAATCTATAATCTTAGTCATTATTTTGGCTTCTTCCTACTTGTGGGATAATTCAAAAATCAGAACGTGGATGCCTTTAAAATTTTACTACCTCTAATATGGATTTCTTCTGCACGTATTTAGTATGATGTAGTTAAAGAATCACACATTTAGAAGTAGAAAAGATCTTTAAGGTGAACAAGTTCAACTTGTTTATTTCACAGATAAAGAAACTGAGAAATTAAGAGATTTACCCAAGACCACATAGCTATTAAATATCTGAGGCCGGATTTGAACTCAGAGCTTCCTGATTCTATGCCTTATACTCTATCCACTTTAGCATCTACATACCTGTACTTCCTGACATTGTCACAAAGACAAAAAGGGCAATTTTCCCTTTCTCGTATACAAGGGCTATTTCCACTTCCTCACATACACATTAGTGAAATGTGAGAATCCAGATTATGGTTCTCCTGTCATTGGTGATAGAAATACATCATGTTAGAAATATTGAAAATCTGTCCCACTTCACGTCTATTCATTATCCACCTTCTAGTTTCACTGGTTTAGCCCAGATGACTCCTGTACCATCTTTGCCATAGAATCATTCCCCCCTCTGTTGTTTTTTCTTTACTTCACAAGATGTTGCTGTTTTCAATCGTCCATCATCCTCTTGTGCAGTGTCGTTCAAATAAACTTCTTCCCCAATTTAGTGTAACCTTTGAATGTCACATCTTTCCCCTTGGCAAGGAGACCAAGCATTCAGTGACAGACTTAGCTTCAGGGCTCTCTCGGCCCCTATGTTTTTCATGACTATTTTCAGGCACAAGTTGTAGAGACACACTTTTGTGGGGGATATGCATTGTATACTATATATCTATATCTATATCTATATCTATATCTATATCTATATCTATATCTATCTATCTATCTCTATCTGTCTAGTTATTTAACTGAAAAATGTATATAATATGTAATATATGTAAATATATATTTTCAGTTAACTAAGTTTATTACACATTTTGCTAGTTCAACTAGACATACATAACCTACATGGACAATATACACACACATAGAATGTACACAAGACTTTTTTTCCTTTCCTTTCTCTCAGTTAATTGGGGGAAGGGGAGAGATTAGCAGTAAGGATGCCACAAAAATGAAAGCAACTGTAACACTTTTTAGAATGCACAGACATAACCTATATTAAATTGTTTGCCTTCTCAATGAAGGGTGGGAGGGAAAGAATCTGGAACTGAATTTAAAAAAATGTTAAAAACTGTTTTTACATGTAATTAGGGAAAATAAAATATTAAATTTAAATTTTAAAAATGCACAGAAGAGAACAGAAGGAAGTTCAGAAGTAAGCAGATCAATTTTAAAAGTAATGTATATAAAATAATGTATAGAATTTATTACTCACACGGATACATATAGATACATATAAATAAAAGCTAATAGTATGAAATGGAGATTTATAGTTTCATATAGAATCCTAATTTGTGTTTTCTAGTTGTTATGTGAATTCGAATCTGAAGATCTTCCCTGCCCCTAGGCCCTTTGATAGGTTTAGGTAACTCTGAGAACCTTCCCTGATTTGAGCATATGCTCTTCCATCTAATGGGCTGAATGTGGTCACCTGGAACCTGTGGTGGGAGGCTTGTTCTTCAGGAATGCCCACACCTGTTACTTTGTGATTGGGCAGTGGGTCACGAGGGTTGTGATGGTCCCTGATCCAGAAGAAGGTTATATGTTCACTTTGGGAAGAGTTGTGTGATTTGGCCAGATGAGACTCTGGGCAGTCGTTGACACCCCCCCTCCCCCCCCCCCGGCTTTGAAAACCCAGATGTTGGTGCTTCCCTCTCTGGTAACTGACTAGGTATGAATGTAATGGTCAGACAGTGGGAAGCCCTGTCTGTTGATCTGTTTCTCTGTCTTCTTGTAACTTCTGTTTGTATTCTGTATATGTTTATTTGATTAAAGCAAGATTGTTAACCCACTTTGAGTTGCTTTCTTTTGGAGAAGCAGATCTAAGAACCCATGTTGGCAGCCACCCTTGGTATGCTAGCGTGCTTGCTGCTACACTTGTTTACATGAAATGTTGTTTTTGGTGTCTAAATTCATAATAAAAATAAAATCTGAAAGAAAAATAAAAGGGGATGAGAAGATTCAACATCTTAACTTTTATTCATTCCCATTATGTAGAGTCAATAACTTGTTTAAAGAGGAAAGGATGAAGCACTTTTTAAAGCAATATCTTATTACTTTTATCCATTTAGTCTGGTGTTGATTTTGATCCCTGTTCTCATAAATTCTTGTGTGTTCTGACTACATACAGAAAGCTCATTTGGAAATGAAGGCTACATTAGTGTCTTGTTATTTTCAACATGTTAAACACAGTCAATTTCATTTCATTTCAAAGTGCTTTGGTGCTCATTCTGTTTATTACCATCAGACTTGTGTCTTGAAGGAAACAGCCCAGACAACCAAAAACGTGGGTTCTCAGTAAGCTACAAGACTTGAGCTTCTTTCTTTTATTAATGAAACATGTTGTTGTTGTTCAATCATTTCAGTTGTGTCCAACTCTTCATGATCCCATGCAAAGTGGTCTGTCATTTCCTTCTCCATCTCATTTTACAGATAAGGAAACTGAGGCAAACAGTGTTAAGTGACTTGTCCAGAGTCATATAGCTAGTATGTGTCTAAGACTGGATTTAAACTTGGGCCTTCCTCACACCAGGCCTGGGAATCTATCCACTGTGCCTCCTAGCATGATAAGACATACTTTCCAACATATGTTGTATCATGCACCCCTATGTATGTCTTTGCAATTATCTCACCAAGTATAAAGATATTAAGGTAGAGGATGATGTGCTTTGTAGGATGAGGTCAAATCCTTGAGAGACCATCTCTATGTCCTCACTCCAAAAAAGATGTTAATACACACATTTGCAAGTCCAACTCAGTTGCCTCATTGTGGAAGAGTTCTTGGAAGCTAGGTCAGGGGATTACATGCTCTGATAGGTTCTATGGAGCTGGACATGCTTCAAGGACAGTCCTTGCCAACACACGATGTCTGTTGTCCAAAGCTTAGCCTATCAAAGCGTAGAAGGACTCATCACCAGCACATTGGCCTTTGGGGGATGAATTCTTGGCAACGGAGGCTCACAAACAACATAACAATGCAAAATGGCCACCAGTCCTATGCAGTTCCTTTCTACCTCCACCAAGATAATCACAAAATCATAAAAAAAGGAGAAGAGGGTTCTAAGCATGAAAATTTTTAGACTTTTCCCCAACCCTTTATTTAACTTTGGTGACTCTGAGGATGAGATATTTGTCCAAGGACCAATGAGTGGATACGTGACTGGAATAACTAAACCACATTTATCATGGCATATTTCACCATAAACATATCACGGCATAAACAGAGAAAATGCAGCTGAACTGAAAGATGGCTCATAGGTTCTCCTTGGGAGAGGTGAATAAAAGAATTAAGCAATCAAATAAAAATACAAGTGAATAAAAGAACCTGTGTGCTGGATTTTCTCCAACATAATAGTGTATGCTTTTGGTAGCTAAGAATAGCAGAGAGGATGAGGGGGTATAATATATCTGGACCCCACTAGAATCTGACATCCCCTTCTGGGTCTCTATATTTTGAACATTTTTGGATTCACGTTGGTTGGTGACTGTGAGTACTGAGTATGGCAACATCTCTTAAAACATTACTCCTAGTTCCTTTATGGATCAATGTTATTTGTAGGTAATTATAAACAGCAGCTTTCTTATATCTTCTGATAACTGTCTAGTTCCAGGACAGTTAATCTATTAAGCTACTGGGCCCATTTCAAGGTGTGTATTTGTAGCCTGGGGATTTTTTGTTAGTTTATGAAACATAGTAAGCTTTTAATATCACCAGTCACCATAGCTCTTGAGAGCTATTAAATCTGCACAAAATTTCAGGGTTAGATTGCAGAGTTTCCACCATTCCCTGGAATGATTTGTAATGAACAACACACTTAGGAACCTTAGTGATAATCTATTTAATTTCTGATGGCAATGACCAGCTCCTGTATCATCATCTTTACAGCATAGATTCTTAGAACTGGAAAGGACCTCAGAGCCTGCCAAGTCCAACCTCCTCACTTTAGAAATGTGGAAATTGTGGTGGAAAGATTAAGTGACTTGACTGGGGTCACTCCACTCTTCCTTCAGTTAGATTTTAGTCCATTTTTATTATTGCTCAGTGAGCTACCTGCTTACTCAAATAGCATTGTTGTAAGGTTTTAACCCCTTTATGATGTATTCTGAGACCTGCTAGCCATCTTACTCCTACTTTTTGGAGGTAGTGGCGATTTTTCTATGGCTGTCAGAATGATGGGCCTTATATTTCCATTATTATTAGGGTTTTTAGTAGGATGCCTTCCAAATCCATTATGGTTCATTTTAGAGCTTGGAATGAGTACATTAAGATGGGCATTGTGGTCATATTCAATGCTTTAAATATATTCTTTCTACTGAGCTTTGATTCCAGAATGCTAAGAAGTCCCCTGACATTCACAACCACACATTTCTCCATGATAGCTTTAGGCTTAATATGTTTTGCCTGAAGAAGATTAAGAGGATTAAAGCTCAAAGCTTTCAGTTTCTGTTTTTCCAGGTATATATTTAGAATTTTATGATTATCAATCAATCAATAATTTATTAAGTATCTATTATATGCCCAGCATTATGCTAATTGATGGAGAAACAAAGAAAAAGAATGATACAACCATTCAATGAGTTTACATTAAATAAATTATAAAGTAAATTATATATATAAACATATAGATGGATATACATGTACATGTGTCTATCTATCTATCTATCTATCTATCTATCTATCTATCTATCTCTCTATCTACTAGGTGGCCCAGTGACTTAAGCACTGGGTTTGGAATCAGGAAGATTCATTATCTTCATGAGTTCAAATCTGGCCTCAGGCATTTACTAGCTGTGTGACTGTGGACAAGTCACTTAAACCTTTTTGCCTCAGTTTGTCATCTGTAGGAAATGGCAAACCATTCCAAGATCTTTGTGAAGAATACATCCCTGCCCAAATGGGATAAAGCAGAGTTGGAAATGACTGAAATGACTGAACAACAACAAATTATACACACACACACACAATACATATATAGAATATATGTACACATATAGATATATGTATATATGTCTATACAATATAAATAGAGAATAAACGTGAATAAATGCATGGCAATTAAATATTGTAAAAGATGGCTTAGGAAGGCTAGTCACAACTGAGGGAGATTAGGAAAGAATTTATATAGATTAGGGGTTCTTTACCTTTTTGAGATAATAGATCCCTTTAGCTATGTCTGGTGAATCCTCTAGACTCCTCAGAATAATGTTTTTAAATGCATTAATTAGTATGTATACAGATAAACACATATATGATTATAAATGAAACCAATCCTTCACACTGTTTCCATTATTTTACAATTGATTTTATTTTTAAATAGGTGTACAGACCATAGGCTAAAAACCTTTATGTAGAAAGTGGTGACATTTAACATGATGGGAGAAAGATCCAAAGAGATGGAGAAATTTTCAATGTACTTTTGGTGGACCCTTTAGTTGTTTTCACTTGTC
This sequence comes from Gymnobelideus leadbeateri, assembly GCA_011680675.1. Classification (NCBI taxonomy): domain Eukaryota; kingdom Metazoa; phylum Chordata; class Mammalia; order Diprotodontia; family Petauridae; genus Gymnobelideus; species Gymnobelideus leadbeateri. Next base: position 213,379 of record WOXC01007330.1, on the reverse strand, counting down.
TCTGACTCTTTGTGACCCCATTTAGGATTTTCTTGGCAAAGATATTGGAGCAGTCTGCCATTTCCTTCTCCAGCTCATTTTATAGATGAGGAAACTGAGGTAAACAGGGTTAAGTGACTTGCCCAGGATCACTTAACTAGGAAGTATCTGAGGCCAGATTTGAACTCATGAAGGTAAAATTTCCTGACTCCAAGCTTGACACTCTATGTATTGAGCCACCTACCTGTCCTAAATACCTACCTTGTTATTTCACTCTAACCATCCATCCATCATTAGTACTTAGCTTATAGGGTTGTTGATCAGATGAGACAATATGTATAACGCCCTTGTAAACCACAAAGGATGATAAAAATATCATTCAGAAGATTGTAAGCTTTGAGATGGCAGAGTCCATTATGTTATTCACCTCTGCATCCTTCCCGGCACTCATTGGAATGCTACATACGTAGCCAGTGCCCAATCAATATTAACTGAGAGACTGAAAAACCACAATTTCCCTCACTTTCCTTCTAAAGCTTCCAAGAGCTACAGAGGTGCTTTGCTGTGTGACCTGGTAACCTCCCAGAGCACTTCATAAACATTTCCATCCTCTGTTTCACAGAAAGAACAGGGAATGAGACTAATGCAGAACATTTCAGGTTCCATCAGCGTATGCTGTCATAAACCCTCCGGCCAGAGGCATATGTCTAAAAATAAACCCTTCGCCATCCTAGAACCTGGGCTAAAATTCTGGGGGAATATATTGGCTTTGAAAAACAAAGTCCTCTTGTTTCTATCCAAACAGACTCAAGCCTATAAAAAACCAAATTACCCTGCTAAGTGTGACAAATACCAGCCACATACCAGGGCGCAAGAGATAACATCAATCAGTGAGTTTCTAAGGCAGGCAAATAATACTGGGACAATTTTAAGATAAATAAAATTCATCCTTCATCTCCAAACCGTCTTGGTGAGCACAGATCCAATGTTTTCAGAGCTGCTTCTCTACTAGCAATTATTTATATGCTGTGATTTCAGCCACCTACAAAGCTCCAAGTGGATGAGACTGCAGGGAAATGCTGTCCTCATGCATGCTTGAATTCCTTGAAAGGGCTCTGCACCTTTTGGAAATACCCAGAATGCTGCATGACTCCTCTCAAAAGGACAACGCTTCAGGCAGATGCACTGTCAGGTGATGGAGATTGGGGGGTTTGATATACTGCTACCAAGGGGATGAAATACCATCCCTGCAGGCTGCTTCTACAATAGGAAGACTACGAGATCTGAACATTAAACGACCCAGATTCAAATTCTAGCTCTGTCACTAATTGTCTCTGAGACCTTAGGCAAGACATTTCATGCCATGAGCCTCAGTTTCCTTATTTGTGAAATGAGCTCAGTGACCTGTAAAGTTCCTTCCAACTCTGAATCTATTATCTTCTTATATTTCTTATGAGGTAGCTGGTGGAACAGTGGATAGAGTTGGATCTGAAATCAGGACGACTTGAGTTCAAATCCACCCTTAGACATTTACTAGATGTGTGACTCTGGGCAAGTCATTTAACTTCTGCCTTAGCTGCATCAATTGTACAGTGGGGGTAATAACAGCACCTACCTTGAAATGTTGTTGTGAGAATTACAGGAGATTGTTTGTAAAAGCACTTAGCCCTGTGACTGGCACATAGCAGGTACTATGGAAATTTTTTTCTTTCACCTTCCCTTACCTTCTGTTCTTATTAGCTACTCTTCTTTTTCCTCTTTAAACATCAAAGACTTATGAATCAACAAATGACTATTAACTAAATCATGTCTTTATTCTATCCCAGGGGCTCTTAACGTTATTCCAAGGATTTTGGACTCTTTTGATGGCTTATGAAAACCAATAGACATGCTCTCAGAAAAACGTTCTTAAATGCATAAAAGATAACATATGGGAGTACCAAGGAAACGAATTATATTGAAATAAGGGCTTTTTTCATCCTCCTAGTTCATAGATACCCTGAGAGCTATGTATAGACCCCATTGGGGCTTTGTGGGCCCCAGGATAAGAACCCTTCCCCAGCCTGCATGTGCAGGCATACAAAACTACTCATTGGTACGTTAGCTCACATCTGTACATGCTGGGCATGTAGTAGGAATTATAAGTGCTTGTTGACTATGTTCATAATAATAACTTATACATGTCTATGCATTTTATGTGTATAATTATATATGTACGTGTGTGTAGATATAGAAAGGAAGGAAGGAAAGAAGGAAGAAAGAAAGGAAGAAAACAAGAAAGAAAAAGAAAGAAAGAAAGAAAAGAAAGAAAGAAAGAAAGAAAGAAAGAAAGAAAGAAAGAAAGAAAGGAAGGAAGGAAGATTAGACCCATAATATCAATGGCATAGAGAGTTGCCAGTTTAAAAAAAAAACCCTATGGCAATTCAGGAGTCACCTTTTCTGCAACTTATTGGTCCTAGAGTTTCCTGGTACACTAAGAAGTTAAGTGACTTATTCAGGATCACAAAGCCAGAATGCATGAGAGTTAGGACTTGAACTCAGGGCTTTTTGCCTTAAAGGTCAGCTCTCCCAACTACTATGCCATGGTGCTTTTCATCTTTCCTTTTCTTCCTTCTTTCTTTCCTTCCTTCCTTCCTTCTTTCCTTCCTTCCTTCCTTCCTTCTTTCCTTCCTTCCTCCCTCCCCCTTCCTTTCTCTTTCTCCTCTTTCTTTTCTCCTCTCTCATCTATCTGCACATATACACACACACACAAATACATACATACATACACACATACATATACGTATACATGGTACGCCAAAAGTCTTGGTGTAGCTTGGGAATTATTATATATAAGACCTATAGGACATTGTGTATATACATAAGTACATGTATGCACATACACATTCTCATTGTTCTACATATACATATATATGAAGATAAAGACAGAGACAACACTTTCCATATGCTCTCATTTGTTTCTTACAACACCCCTTTGAGGAAAGCACTCTATGTGTAATAAACCCCATTTTACAGATGAGAAAGCTAAGGTTGAGAGTTTGGGTGTTGAATATCTCATGGGCCGCACAGTTAGGAAACATGATGATGAACTTGGGGGATAAGTGAGGCAAGTTCTGAGGTAGGTGGGCTGGAAGGGCACATAATACTCTACGTGTTTGAGATGGACTGGGAGAAGCTTTGGGATTTGGAATCAGGGGACGTTGTCCCAAATTTTGGCTCTGCTGCTTATTACCCAGGTTACCTTACCTCCCTGGACCTAATTTTCTTTAGCTATAAAATGAGGCAGTGGAACAGAATGGCTTCTGGGACCCCTTCTAGGCTCAAATCTTTGATCCTATATACTCTGTTTCACTGAGTTCTTTTATGCACACTGATTTGCTAATGTTATAAGAGGAAGGAAAGAAGCTCTGTGATACCTGAAAGGGTAATGGGTGAGGGGCCAGAACACACAGATTCTAGTCTTGTTTTTATACTCTATGCACTATGGCACAACCGAGCTGCCCTCAACTTTATCCTTTATATTAATTTATATTAAGTCACTATGTTTGGTTTTGCCCATATTAGCTTCTTTCTTTCTTTCTTTCTTGCTTGCTTGCTTGCTTGCTTGCTTGCTTTTTGGAGGGCAATTGGGGTTAAGTGACTTGCCCAAGATCACAGGGCTAGTTTTTGTGTTAAGTGTCTGAGGCTGTTCCTAACTCAAGTCCTCCTGACTCCAGGGCCAGTGCTCTACTTGCTTCACCACCTACCCGCCCCTATTAGCTCATTTCTAAAATGAGAGTGTTGGATTGTGTTATATGAATATAATGGAATACCCCTGAAACATAGGAAATGACAAACAGGAGGAAGTCAGAGAAATGCAGAAAGGTGTGTATGATCTGTTCCCAGAGCTGAGAAGGGGAGGCCATTCTCAGCATGTGAATGTATAGGAAGACTTCTTCAGCAGAAAGAAGACAGAATGTCAGGTTCAGGAAAGATACCATCGACTCTGACTAGAATAGCAGGTACACAAAGGGGTGTAAATATGAATTAAAACTAGGAGAGATAGGCTATCAACATAAGGTCCATGATCTCAGCTATAGGAGTTTTTGGAATCATAGCACTATAGAAGGCGGAAAGGACCTCCCACCTTACCTGGTGCAACTCCCTCCTGTTACAGGTGAGAAAACCGAGTCCAGAGAAGCAGACACTTGCCCATGGTCACAAGATCATAGACTTCCGGGTTTTCTAGTCCAACCCCTTCAAATTACAGGTGGGGAAAGTGAGCCCCAAGGAGGGAAAGGGGTTTACTCAAGACTACCAAACTAATTAATGGTCTACCTGAGACTAGAATACAAGTCTTAAGACTCATTAAGAAGATAAATGATTCTTCCAAGAACATACAGTTGGCATTTGGGGGACCTGAAACCAAGCAAAGAAGGAGGAGGCATTCAATAAGTCTTGTTTGCCTTAACTTTCTCCTTCCGACTTCCCTTTTCTTCTCTTTCCTCCTTTGATCAAAAACTTAAGTGCTTAGTTGTAACACCAATCATGGAATCACACTTGATGAATGCTGCTGTGAATAATTTTAAGGATCTAATCACATAGCATAATGCATTACACTAGTATATATGGTGTACATATACAGTACATAAGGGAAATACAAAGAGTGTGCCTGGTAAATTCAAAATAAAAGTACAAATAATGTGATTTAAGCTGGAATGGGGGAAGAGGGATGGACCACTAGAGTTAGGACTTGGATAATACGACAACAACAACCACAAAAGTAATAATAATAATGTATAGATTTAATGCTGTAATTAGTAATAACTCATATTTAAATAACACTTTATGCTTTACTAAGCACTTTACAAATACTTTTTCAATTAGTCCTTACAACAACCCTGTGAGGTGGATGCTATGATTACCTCCATTGTTACAGAAAAGGAAACTGAGGAAGAGTAGTTAAATGATTTGCCTAGGTCACATAGCTTGTAAGCTTCAAAAATCCGAAAGTAGATTTGAATTCAGGTCTTCCTGCCTCCTGTTCAAGCATCGTATCCATTGGGGCCGCTAGCTGCCTTTCTAATTTGTAAGCTACTTTGCATATCTGAGCTTAACAGCAATCATGGAAAATATACGTTACAGTTATTATTCCTATTGTGCATACAAGGGAAGTGAGGTTCAGAGAATTTAGCTTTCCTGCTCAGGATCACCAAGCTAATGTGTATCAGAAGGACGATAGGTGGACTTTTGATAGGATAAGACAAACAATTCCAAGCAATACCACCGAAGCCAAACAATACCCTTTACAGGAAGCCTTTTCTGATTCCCCAACTGTTAATACCCTCCCTTACTAACAACTTTGGATATTGTTGCTGTAATTTTCAGTCATGTCTGACTCTTCATGACCCCATTTGGGATTTTCTTGGCAAAGATACTGGAGTGGTTTGCCATGTCCTTCTTCAGCTCATTTTCCAGATGAGAAAATGGAAGTAAACAGAGTTAAGTGACTTGCCCAAGGTCACATGCTAGTAAGTGTCTGAGGTCAGATTTGAACTCAGGAAGATGAATCTAATTAACTCAAGCCCTGACACTCTATGCGCTATGGCACAACCTAGCTGTCATCAACTTTGGATATTCTTCTTATTTTAAAAAAAAATTTTTTTTTATAAAAATGTTAAAGGATTTATTAGATGACATGCTTATCATATTTACAGAGAATAAAAGCAGCTAACATTGATGCAGCATTTTGAGATTTTGCAAAGTGCTTTACATATAATTATCTTAATTGATCTACAACAATCCTGTGGATGCTTATTATGCCCATTTTATAGATTAGAAAACCAAGGACACAAGCTAGGAGGCATAGCTAACACACTGTATGGCAGAATCAGCAACCAGCCATTTTGGATCAGGATCCAAAAGGTCCCTATAATTCAGGGTTCAAGCAAATAGGATGGAATTCATTAGGGATAAATTTAAAGTCTTATACTGATGGACTGTGGACTAGGGCTGTAATTTCTTTTTTTCTTTTTTTTTTATATTTGAAACATTTAATGTTACGACCTCAAATTTCAGATCCATTTCCTTCCTCCCTTGTCACCCATTCCCTCTGGGGAGATAAGTAATTCAGTATATGTTGTACATGTCTAGCTATGCAAAACATTATCATAGTAGATATATTGTACAAGGCTGCTTATAATTCTCTCCCACTCATCCCACCCCCCACCTGGTCCATTCCCTACATGATCCTGTCCCTCTTCTATAGTGGGTACTTCCAACCTCCTCTCCCCCCAAGGATGCCCTCCCATCCATCATCCCTCCTCTCATCCCTCTTCCCCCTATCCTGCTGCAGGTTGAGGTATCCCATTTAGTATGTATGTCATTCTCTCCCTGAACCAAATTCAATGAGAATGTGGTTTTGCCTTTTTAGCCTTCCTATTCTCCCCCACCCTTGCAACCACTTCCCCTTGCTTCTACATGAGATAGTTTACCCTACCCTGTCTCTCCCCATCTCCTCTTGCCACTTTCCTCTCTCACCTCAATTTCATCCCTTGAGTATTCTCCCTTCCCAACAAATTCAACCTATGCCCTCTATCCATATATAACTGTAACCATATACACACACATTCACATATGTATTCATATGACCACACCCCCTTCTTCCATTATTTTCATAGTGAGAAAGATATCATCAGTCACAGATATTGCTTTTCCATATAGGAATGTAAATAGTTCAACTTTGATAAGTTCCTTTTGATTTCTTTTCCCTGATTACCTTCTCAGGCATCTCTTGCTTCTTGTGTCTGGATGTCAAATTTTCTATTCAACTCTGGTTTTTTCCTCAAGAATGCTTGAAAGTCCTCTATTCCACTGAATGACCATATTTTCCCCTGAAACAAAATACTCAGTTTTGCTGGGTAGGTGACCCATGGGTTCATTCCCAGTTCTTTTGCCCTCTGGAATATCATATTCCATGCCCTTCAATCCCTCAGTGTAGAAGCTGCCAGGTCCTGGGCTATTCTGATTGTGTTTCCACAATATTGAAATTGTTTCTTCCTGGCTGCTTGTAGTCTTTTCTCCTTGATCTGGGGATTCTGGAACCTGGCTATAATATTTCTGGGAGTTTTCTTTTTGGGATCTTTTTCAGGAGGTGATTTGTGGATTCTTTCAACCTCTATTTTGCCCTCTGGATCTAAAACATCAGGGCAGTTTTCCTTGAGAATTTCTTGAAGGGTGATTTCTAGGTTCTTTCTTTGATCATGGCTTTCAGGTAGTCCAATAATTTTTAAATTGTCTCTCCTGGATCTATTTTCCAGGTCAGTGGTTTTTCCATGAGATATTTCACATTGCCTTCTAATCTTTCATTTGTTTGGATCTGCTTAACAGCATCTTGATTTCTCATAAAGTCATTAGCTTCCATTTGCTCCAGTCTAACTCTGAAGGAATGAATCTCCTCAGTGAACTTTTGAGATTCTTTTTCCATCTGGCAAATTCGACTTTTTAAGGCATTCTTCTCCTCATTGCCCTTTTGGGCCTCCTTTGCCATTTGAGTTAGTCTATTTTTTAAGGTGTTGTTTTCCTCAGTCAGGCTGTTGACCCTCATTTCATACTTTTCCTGCATCCTTCTCATTTCTCTTTCTAATTTTTCCTCCACTTCTCTTATTTGATTTTTAAAGTCCTTCTTGAGGTCCTCTATGGCCTGCAATCCGCACATGTTTTCCCCTGGGGCTTTTGGAGCAGGACTTCTGACCTCACAGTCCTTTTCCCGCTCTATGCCCCCAAAATTGGAGTCTAGGGTTGCATTTTTCTGTTTCCTTTGCCTTGGCATGTTGCCACTTAATTGCTTGACTTTGGGGCTTGTTGCCACACTATGGCTTTAAGGCCAGCTAGAGGAATTTTCGTCCCGAACGTGTGGGGGGCAACTTCCGTTTCTGGCAAGCTGTAAACCCACCCACGACTTCCACCCTAGATCACAGTCCAGATCCAGGGAGGTTAAAGCAAGAGCGATTACCCCCCAAGACTGATCGCTGGATCTCCCTACAAATTTGCAGGCTGGGAGCAGGAGCTGCCTCTGAAAACTACAAAATGGCGTTTGTCCTCAGCGGCTTCTGGCCCCCAGGGGAGGGAGCTGACGCATTCCCTAATACCAGTCCCAAAGTCCATAGGACACTAACCTCTTACTTTGTCCCAGGCAAGTCTATGTTGATAATTCTGGAGTCGCCACAGCTCCTGGTGTTCTGGGGTTCCTCCAGCTGGCTGCTGGCCCTGCCCCTCTGGGGCTAAAACCTCAGCTCATGCGGACCTGGGCTCCGCTCGGCTGGGCTCCTGCACTCTGCGTGCTGCACACTGCCAGGTCCCAGACCACTGCGCTGGTCCTTTCTGCAGGGCTGCTGGGCTGTCCTCATCGGGAGTTTAGCTTCTCTGTGTCGTTCTGTGGGTGTTGGGGCTCCAGAAGTTGTTCAGAGTCCTCTCTTACATTGTTTGGGGGGAATGTGGGGGCAGAGTGGCTTGGATGAGCAGTTTCTACTCCGCCATCTTGGCTCTGACCCCCCCAACTTTGGATATTCTTTATATTAATTTTGAATATACTCACATAAGCATGCTCATACTATCTCAACTGATATGATGTAAGTAAGGGCAGGGACTATTTCCTATTTTTTACCTTTGTATGCCAAGCACCTAGCATAGTGCCTGGTATCTCATAAATTCTGGACATGTGATATTTGTTCATTGTCTGATTGACAGGCAGTATGGTCTAGAGGGAGAGAACAGAGGGCTACTTATCAGGAAACTTGGGTTTCCATTTTAGCATTGAAACTACCAATGTGTATGAACTTATACAAGTTATTGAATCTCCCTAGACCTCAGTTTCTCCCTTTATAAAATGAGATCAATGAGAACACACTAAGTTCTTTAGCTTTAAACATCAAATATTTTCTAGTTACCACTACTAAATGTTTATTTTGTTCAGTTCAGTCCATGGTGGAACATTTTTTGGATGTCAAACTTCTCATCCAATGACTTAGCTCCCCCTCCCAGCTTTATACCATCTGCAAATGTGATAAGCAAGCCATCTTCACTCTCATCCAAGTCATTGGTGGAAATGTTGGATAGAGCCAGGTGGAGGACAATGCCAAATTAGGTCACTAACAACAAGCCATGCTCCTAGTTAGGCTGGAGGAGAAGAAAGGGAAATAAACCAAAGGGGGAAAGCTGTGTTGGCTTTGTTCCTTGGTGCTGCTGTAGTAAATCTGGCCTGAGGTGAGCACTATGAGTCAGTCCTAACTTTCAGGAAAATGTGCAGTCTCGGCTCTACCAGGTTGGAATATCACCATCTGTAGAATTCCTGAGTACACTTCCTAGCCTCAGCAGATGGTCTATATACCAGGTCAGAGTCTTAGGACCATAAAAGGGTACTGAGAGGTCATCTAGTCCAAGTTTCTGATTTTATTAATGAGGAAACTGAGGCCCATAGAGCTTGAATGCCATGTCTGAGATCACACAGGTTGTAAATGGCAGAGATGAAATTTGAATCCTGGTCCTCTGACTCCAGATTCTGCAGGCTTTTTAACGTACCACAGGGCTTCCTCTAGTGTTTTAACTTGTTCTTAAGTAACTTCAGCACTTATTATAATCACAAACAACATAGAATTTAAAGTGCCTTCTATAATCTAGCTGACTTCAATAGAATATAGTCATAAAATGAACATTTACAATTATTTATTAACCCATTAATCAATCTTAATTTAATTTTTTTGAGACTGGATCAGTCTATCTCACTCAGGCTGTAAGTATGGCACCCATTTATGGTGCCAACACCTCCTCCCCTGATCCATTTGGAAGTTTTGCCCAGCTCCATTTTTGACCTGGGTCAGTTTGCCCATACCTAGGCAGCCCCATTCTGGAGCCCTCACTACACCAGTACCAGACTCAGTATGGACCCTCAATTGGCTTTAGCCCTACCTCAGCCCAGCATCCCCAAGTTGAAGTGACAGACTAGTCTTTGTGTCCCCCAGGAGTAAGGCCCTTTAGAATAGAAACATATTATTTATTAAATGAGTTGTTAGTTCCTATCAACTCATAAAAAAAACCAACCAAATCCTTAGGCAAGCCGCCAGAGCTGTCACTCACAGCCCTGACACACTTTAGGTCCAGTCATTCAACCAACTATGGATCCACCCAATAATACCGTCAGCCTGACCGCATTTTTTCACCCTTGTCCATAGGGACATTGTGGAAGACTTTCACCTTGCTGAAATTCATATATATCAGGTCTTATGACGATGCCATTCTGTAGGAAAGCTCACATATAAAAATGAGGTAAGTCTGGCATGACTTTATTTTTAATAAACTATTATGCAGCCTCCTATTGAATACCACCTCTCTTTCTAAAGTGGGCTAAGCTAGGGGGTAGAGTGGATAGAATGGTCAGTCTGGAGTCTTAGTTCAAATAGTCTTAGTTCTGAAGACCTTAGTTCAAATCCAGACTCAGGCATTTACTAGCTGTTCGACCCTTGAAGGGCCACTTAATCTCTATCTGCTTTAGATTCTTCATCTGTAACATGATCATAAAAAGAGTCACTACCTCCCAATGCTGTGGTTAGGATAAAATGAGATACTATTCAAAAAGGGCTTGGCAAACCTTAGAACACCATATAAATGTGAGTTGTTGTCATTTTTATTACTAGTGGTGGTGGTGATTGTAATGATGGTGGGTACAGAGCAACAGGCAGTCCTGAGTTTAAATCTAGCCTTAGACTTTTACTAGCTGTGTGATCCTGGGGAAGTCACTTAACCTCTATTTGCCTTAATTCACTGGAGAGAGAAATGACAAACCACTCCAGTATCTTTAACAAGAAAACCCCATGGGCAGTCTGGTCCACAGGATTGTGAGGAATCAGACAAAATTTAGGAGGCTGAGCAGTTAACAACTTCTTAACTGTAAGTCTAGTGCTCTGGCCATTGAGTCATAACCATCTCTCAAGATGACCAACTGAACCCTAGACTGTTGCAGTCTCTAAGCTTCTCATATGCTTCCTCTTCATCCTCCTTAGCTGTTTCCCAAATTAATACATTTATTTCTCTTCCTCCATCCCTACACAAAGCATGAAACACCTAACTTTTCCCTTTCTTCCTTATTACCTCAACAGACTTCTTATTTCCCTACCTTAGCTTTCTTACTCCTCTCTATCACCTTTTGCTAGACAATAAGGATGCTGGAAAGAATTTGCAATGTGTAAGAACAAAGCACTCCTATTTAATAATAACTCTCCCTTGCTCTTTTTTCTTTCTTTTGAAAGGGAGGGAAAATATAGCAGGTAGAAACTCCACTGATAGAACTGTTTAGTAGAGCTTTAAATCAAATAATTTAGCACCTCCAGGTAAGCTCATTACTATGGACTTCCTGCCTAATGTTAACAAATAACTTTTCCTGTAAGTGTGCTCAGCATCCAATAATAGCAACGTGCTCAGGTGGGCACTTAGCACATAATATCCTTAGTCTCTTATCCCTGTAGGTAATCACATTAGATCATGTGGTCTCCCTCTTTGGTCCTTAATTACTTAGCAGATCTAGGCAAGTTAGTATGGATGAAATGTAGGTCCAGGGCCTACTGGTCCAATATAAATGAAGAGAGAGGCATTGTGGCTTTGTGTACTCTGGGATCCTAGACAGAGGGCTGGAAAGGACCTTGTAGCCCACTGAGGCCAACCCTCTCTTTAGAGACTTTCTGATTCTTCAGTTCCCTGCCATTCTTCTTCTTCTTCTTTTTTTTGGTAAAAGGAAAGCAAAAATGATTGGAAGGGGTGAGAGAGGTGACTTGCATGGGTCTCAAGTACTGAAGGAAGCATGAAGAATTGAAGAAAAAGGTAGGTTCATAGAAGTCCTTACAATCATAGACTTACTGCCTTAGAACTGAAAAGGACATTTAACACCACTGAGTTCTATGACATTATTTTACAGATGGGGAAACTGAGACAGAGAGATCACATGACTGTTAAGTTTCTAAAGCAGGGCATGTCTTCCTGCCTCAACAGTCTCTATCCAGTATACCTCACACCACTTCTAGGTAGAAAACTCACTTTAGAGTCAACCAGAACTTAATGGAGGAGTTTCCTCTGACCTTAGTTGTGTGACTAAAAGCAAGTCACTTAACCTCCCTGGGCCTTGGTTTCCCCATTTGTAAAATGAAGGGGTTAAATCTGATGGTCTCTAAATTCCCTCTTAGTTCTAAATCTGTGAGCCAATGGTCCTATGAGCTCAGTTTTCTCACTGGCTGCTTGGAAAGCTAGGGAAAAATAAATTCTACATCTGCTGCTTACCAAGTTGAGAAGAAAAGAAATAGCTTAAAAGAAATAATGGCAAATGTCCCCTATAAAAATGGGGACTGGAATATGTGCCCTCCCTAAATGGTGGAGAGAAAACATGCTGGAACAAAGAGAGGGTGGTTAGGCTTGGAGTCAAGAAATCCTGTCTCTCACACATATTATCAGTGTGACCATGGATGAGGAAGGTATGCAACCTTTTGGGATTCCAAGAGTGACATTTTAAAAGATTCTAGGGAGATGGTTTCTGGGTAATTTAATCATTTTATTACTAAGGCCAGCAGGTTATTAATAAAATGATGGTCATTTGGCTCTCTCTCTTAGACCAAAAAATTGGTGGGGCTCAGTTTATATGTCCTTGAAAACAGTGGGTGGTCCATCAAGTAGCAATCAAATCTAATTGGTTAACATGACTGGGGTGGGATATGTTAAAAAGAAGGACTGAGTATCTCTTGGATGGGAAAAGCATCTCTATACCAGACCATCCATAGCTTTGAGCTAGCATTTCAAAGAATGTATACCCTACCCAAGCCTGAGCAGTACACAGTGGGCTTCCTAATCCTAAATTAAAGTCCTTGCAAGGTTGGGTGGGGTCTGACCAAGATCAAAGAGAGTCAATACAATCTCCTTATCAAAGTCAGGCCTTTGGAAGAAGAGGGGTTAGGGCACTGAATCTCCCTAAGATATTGGTTATTAATAATCACTTCTCATATAAGGTAGTCCTCAAAATCATAAGTCACAGAGGAGTTGCCAATCTTTATCAACAATAAAGAATCACCCCTCTGGGAACAGTGAAATGTAGTCTTGATCACACACACACACACACACACTCATATGATGAAATGGTTTGGAATATTTGTTTAGTCATTTTTTGGTTACTCTTCATGGCCCCAGTTGGGTTGGGTTTGTTTTTTTTCTTGCAAAGATACTGGAGTGGTTTCCCATTTCCTTCTCCAACTCATTTTACAGATGAGGAAACTGAGGCAATCAGAGTTAAGTGGCTTGCCAAGGGTCACACAGCTAGGAAGTATTGGAGAACAGATATGAATTCATGAAGATAAGTTTTCCTGATTCCAGGCCCAGCACTCCATCCAATGAGGCAGCTGGCCACAGGGACATGAGCTTTTCTATCACAAACATTATTTATAAGGTCTGAATACCTAAGTCTTTCTATTGCATACTATTTCATGGGATTATATGTTTAGAGATGAAAGGGATTTTATGGGACATCAAATGCAATCTGTCATTTTATAGATGTTGAAAGTGAGATTCTAAGGAGATTGAATAACCTGCCCGGGGTCAGTCAGGCAATACACATTTATTAAGTATGTAATGTGTGCCAGTCACTATAGTAAACACTGGGAAAACTAATAGAAAAAAGAGTCAGTACCTACCTTCCAATAGCTTACAATCTAAGGAGGGGAAAATAATACAAAAGGAAGCTGAAAAGGCTGGGGTGGGGGGAGTAGAGGATGGAAGGTCCCCAGCCAATAAGCGTGACAGAGAAGCCCCAGGGTTGCATTCAGGTAGGAAATGAAGAAAGGGTGGGCAAAAGTATTCTTCAATGGAAGCTCTGGGAGGAGCAGCTCTTCATTCTCTCCAACAATCAGGAGGGGCCCCAGGGTAGAACAGGGATTTGGTGATGTGATCTTGTAGATGAGGGCTGATGTGATCTTGTAGATGAGCATTCCTGAAGCATGATGGGAAATTCCAAAAAGTGTAGCTAGGTAGGAAATGATAAGATGGCTATCCTAGGCTCACCCCTTAAATGTAGGTTCTGAGAGTGTCCCAGAGCAGAATTTAAACTCTAGTTTTCTTGTCTATAAGTTCATTGCTATCTCTATCCACTGTACTAGCTGGTTTGAAAAGATTTTACCTTTTATAATGGCAAAAGAGAAAATACAAGATAGCACCCCAATATCCCATGCTTTCTTTCTGCAATACAGCAGTTGATTGGACAATACATTTGCTTCCATAAAAAGAGGCAGCTCTAAGGGACTGCCCATGTTATGGTTACAGTTTCCTGCCTGCTACCTTTGGCATTCCCTTTCTGCAGACCACAGATAAAAGGGAGGAATGACTGATCTCAACAAGGAGAGAAAAGAGGTCTTTAACTAGCCAGAAAGATTAAAGAATAGGTGAGTAGTCAGACAATATTGTGCTGAGCTGTTGAGGTCTCAGGGGTCTCTTTCAGGATTCCCTCATTGAATTAGCAGAACCTTCTAAAGGCATCAGGCTATCAAGGTTATGGTGGATTTGCAAGACTCCTTCAGTATCTGGTCTGCAGAACATTCTTGGTGAGGTGCTATATCTATAATCCTGGGATTGCAGAAGAAACCATTCCACTTTTTTTGAATCTTCATAATAAGAAGGTCCTATGGACTAGGCTTCTTAGGTTTCAATAGGCAAATGAACCTGACCTCCCTGATGTGAACGATCCCTCCAAAGATGTTGATTGTAACTCATTCATCTGTCACTCTTAGGATCATAGATTTAGAGCCTAAATAGACCTTGGGAGTCACTGATTTCCACCCTCCCCTTCATTTTACAGATGAGGAAAGTGAGGCCCAGAGAAATTAAACTCCTAAGCATCTGAGATGAGACTCAAACCAAAGTCTTACTAACTTTAAGCCCAGCACATATATATCATATCCACTAATAAGTCTGATATGGCAATGGGAAGGGAAGAAGATAACCACCATGTTGGGACCCTTCCTCAAATTCTCCTCTCTCTTAACCTTGGCACAGTGAATAGAGCACTGGGCCCAGAATCAAGAAGACTCATCTTCCTGACTTCAAATATGGCCTCAGACACTTCCTAACTGTGTGACCCTGGGCAAATCACCCTGTTCACTTCAGTTTCCTCATCTATAAAATGAGCTGGAGAAGGAAATGACAAACCACTTCAGTATCTTTGCCAAGAAAACCATAAATGGACAAAGAGTCAGACACAACTGAAAATGACTGAACAACATAGACAATCAAAATCTACAATCTTACTCGTGTGTTGTGAGCCAAGTGAAAAGGTAGGCATAAAACACCAGCAGTTTGGGGAGATGACTTTTGTATCCTGAGGTCAGGTGTCATTGAGAACTTGATGGCATCTTTTGAGCCCTTCCTTATCCTCTCTAACTCATGGGATTCTGACAGAGTCTGTGGGATTCTGAGAACTATTGCATATACATACAAATATACATATATATTTGTTTATAATTGGCATTCAATAAATAACGGTTGAAATAAATTAATAAAATGCTTCCTTCTAGAAAGGGTTTATCCCAGAGGATAAGTCTGCCTTTGAACCCTTCCTTGCATATGCCCCCTGAATCCCAGCTCCTGGCAGATCAGCTGGCACCAAGATTCTTTTGAAAGTTCCTAGGAAGAAAGTGGAACAGGGAAGGCAGAAAGCTGCCTTTCTAGGGAGGACAAGCCATGCTAATTTTGGCTTAGTGGCCCATTGAAGTGGTAATGAGGCAGAGTTACTGCCTCTGGCCTGGGTTCTGGGAGCTCTTCTGCCTAGCTAGCTAGTCATGGTTTCCCAAGGGGATAGACAGTCCAAGCAGATATAGTTCCTATCCTGATAGGCAAAGCCCTGCTTCTTGGTGAAGTGACAGAAACATTCTCTCCAGTATATATCTGACCAAGATGGACCAGGGTAAAATGCTGGTTCTGTCTAAGGTTCTGAGTATGCCTACCTACTATAATATCATTTGAAACAACACAGTGCTGGGGAAAATAATGTAATGTTAGGAGGTAGGACTGCATAGAGATATTTATGTGTTGTGGAACCTGCACAGAGAGTCACCTCTGAAGCATTAGATAAGATATATTAAGGCCAATATCCCAACCACAACAAAGCAAGGAGGAAACCTGGTTTGGTGGAAAGAACACTGATTATGGAATGAGAGGCCCTGTGTTCAAATTCTGAATCTGACACTTACCATCTGGGTTATTTTAGGTAAATTACTTGACTGACTTGAGCCTGTTTTTCCATCTGAAAGTGAGGTGGTTTTCCTTTTTTTTTTTTTTTAATTAAACAAATGCTTTATTAATTTATGGTTTACATCATTCATTTCCACCAGATTATGAGTTACATTTTCCCCCCATTTTTCCCCTACCCACCACCCCAGAATAGCAGTCCCACTAGATATCCCCTCATCCAATCTGCTCTCTCCCATATCTTCTCCCATACCCCCTTCGACTTTGCCATTAGGGCAAGGTGAATCTCTGAGCTCCACTGCCTGGACATCTTATGAAACATTTAATTTTAAAACTTCAACTTTCAGATCCATTCCCTTTCTCCCTTGTCACCCACTCCCTCTGAGAAGATAAGCAATTCAGTATGTGTTGTACATGTATATCTATGCAAAACATTACCATAGTAGTTATATTGTGAAAGATTGCTTATATTTCCCTCCCATCTGTCTCACCTCCCACCTGGTCCATTCCCTACTTTGATCCTGTCCCTCTTTGATAGGGGGTACTTCTAACCTCCCCTCTCCCCAGAATGCCCTCCCCTCCATCATCCCCCCTCTCATCCCCCTTTCCCCTACTCAGGAGAGTGAGTGAGGGTAAGATATTCCATTTAGTATGTATGTGTTTCTCTCCTTGAGCCAACTTCAATGAGAATATGTTTTTGCCTTTTTGCCTTCCTGTTCGTCCCCTCCCCTGCAGCTACTTCCCCTTGCCTCTTCTACATGAGATAGTTTGCCCTACCCTGTCTCTCTCCATCTCCTCTTGCCACTTTCCTCTCTCACCTCTTGACTTCACCCCTTAAGAATCATCCCTTCCTTGGGGCGGCTAGGTGGCGCAGTGAGCAGAGAGCCAGCCCCGGAGCCAGAAGGACCTGAGCTCGGATCTGGCCCCAGACACCCAACACACAAACAAAAACCCAGCCATGTGAACCTGGGCAAGTCACCCAACCCCAATTGCCCTCCAAAAAAAAAAAATAATCATCCCTTCCCATCAAATTCAGCCTGTGCCCTCTATCCATGTATACCTGTGAACATATGCCATGTACCCTTCTTCAATTATTTTCATAATGAGAAAGGTTTCATCAAACACAGTTATTGTTTTTCCATGTAGGACTATAAATAGTCCAACTTTGATAGGTTCCTTTTGATTTCTTTTCCTTGATTGCCTTCTCAAGCATCTCTTGCTTCTTGTGTCTGAATGTCAAATTTTCTATTCAACTCTGGTTTTTTCATCAAGAATGCTTGAAAGTCCTCTATTCCACTGAATGACCATATTTTCCCCTGAAACAAGATACTCAGTTTTGCTGGGTAGGTGACCCTTGGGTTCATTCCCAGCTCTTTTACCCTCTGGAATATCGTATTCCATGCCCTTTGATCCCTCAGTGTAGAAGCTGCCAGGTCCTGGGCTATTCTGATTGTGTTTCCACAATATTGAAATTGTTTCTTCCTGGCCGCTTGTAGTATTTTCTCCTTGATCTGGGGATTCTGGAACCTGGCTATAATATTCTGGGAGTTTTCTTTTTGGGATCTTTTTCAGGAGGTGATCTGTGGATTCTTTCAACCTCTATTTTGCCCTCTGGATCTAAAACATCAGGGCAGTTTTCCTTGAGAATTTCTTGAAGGGTGATTTCTAGGTTCTTTCCTTGATCATGGCTTTCAGGTAGTCCAATAATTTTTAAATTGTCTCTCCTGGATCTATTTTCCAGGTCAGTGGTTTTTTCCCATGAGATATTTCACATTGCCTTCTAATCTTTCATTTGTTTGGATCTGCTTAACAGTATCTTGATTTCTCATAAAGTCATTAGCTTCCATTTGCTCCAGTCTAACTCTGAAGGAATGAATCTCCTCAGTGAGCTTTTGAGATTCTTTTTCCATCTGGCAAATTCGATTTTTTAAGGCATTCTTCTCCTCATTGCCCGGCCACCCTGGGGCTAAAACCGCGGACCTGGGCTCAGCTCTGCGGGCTGCGCTGTTGGTTCCCAGTGCGCTGTGCTGCCTGCTCTCAGAGCGCTGCACTGGCCGCTCCCTGCAGGGCTGCTGGGCTGTCCTCAGGAGGAGGTTAGCTTCTCTGTGCCGTTCTGTGGGTGCTGTGGCTCCAGAAGTTGTTCGGAGCTCCCTTTCACATTGTTTGAAATTTGTGTGGGGCAGAGCACATTGGAAATGCTGTTTCTACTCCGCCATCTTGGCTCCGATATGGTTTTCCTTTTGAAGGCAGTCTGGACAATAGGGCAATGATTGACTTTAATGGAAGACTTTATGGACTTGTGAAGTAAGACCCACTGGAAAAGCGAGATGATTGTTATGACTGTTTATAGGTTACTCCGCATCTGTTTGTACTTTCTGCAGTTTGAATGCATGCTGTCCTACACATATAAATGGACTATTACCTTGAATGCTTATGGAGGACACTGGAGTCTCTTCTGACAATCAAATGTCAAGTGTCTACTATATGCCAGGCACTCTGCCCTGAGATCAAAATTAAAATAAAAATCCCTGAAATCAAAGGATTTATGTTTTACTAGGGATTGGGAAGGAAGGAAATAGTAATTTGTTAAATACTTACTATGTGCCAGGAGCTTTACAAATATTATCTCATTTGATCCTCACAACAACTCTGGGAGATAGACACTATTGTTATTCCATTCTCCAGTTGAGGAAACTGAGGTAGACAGAGGTTAAGCCATTTATGCAGAGTGATACAACTAGCATCTGAGGTCATATTTGAACTAAGATTTTTCTGACTCCAGGCTGAGTACTCTATCCAAGTAGGGTGTGGTGGGGTAGGAGGACAGCATGTTCACAGATGAGTACACAGAATGTATATATATATATATATATATATATATATATATATATATATATATATATATACACACATATACATATGCATATATGTATGTGCACAGATATATTGATAACCAATATAACTATACATTTTTCTACCTATCTAATATGTCTATCTCTATCTTTACCAATATTGTTTAGTTGTTTCAGCTGTGTTTGACTTGTCATGACCACATTTGGGGTATTCTTGGCAAAGATCCTGGAGTGATTCGCCATTTTCTCTTCCAGATCATTTGAGAGGGAAACTGAAGCAAACAGGGTGAAGTGACTTGTTCAGGGTCACACAGCTAGCAAGTGTCTGAGGCCATATTTGAACTCAGGAAGAGTCTTTCTGACTCCAGGCCTGGCACTCTACCTATTGTGCCACTGAGCTTCCCCTACTATACAAATACCCATATCTAATCTCTCTGTCTCCTCTCTCCCTCCCTCCCTCTCTCCCTCCCTCCCTCTCTCTCTCTCTCTCTCTCTCTCTCCCTCCCTCTCTCTCCATATATATATATATGTATATATATGGAGATATATAGATAGATATAGATATATAGAGCTATAGATATCTATCTCTGTCTAATATATCTATCAATAACTAATCTAACTAAATATTTACCTAGCATGTCTATCTCTACCTACCAATACCCATCCATCCATACACAAATCTCTCTCCTTCCTTCCCTCCCTCCTTCCTTCCTTCTTTCCTTCCTTCCTTCCTTCCTTCCTTCCTTCCTTCCTTCCTTCCTTCCTTCCTTCCTCCCTTCCTTCCTCTTTCTTTCTTTCTTTCTTTCATCATCTTTCAATCATTTTTCTTTCTATCATCTATCTATCTATCTGTCTGTCTGTCTGTCCGTCCGTCCATCTGTCTGTCTGTCTGTCTGTCTGTCTGTCTGTCTATCTAACATAGCTACCTACATCTACATATATAAATGCAAAGAGCCTGGAGAAGCAGGATACTGAAAACTAGGAGAATAGGCAAAGACTCACTAAGTGGTGTGGCACTTGAGTAGAGTTATCTGTGGAGACCCTCCCCCCGCCAGGGTCATTGTCCTTTTATGACAATGTGGGAGGGACACACGTACAAACCAAGGAACAGCTAGATCTAAGCAGTCTAAACTTTCCTGGGCTTCTTCCTTCAGGCTCTAACCAATGACCATTTTCAATCCCCACTGAGGGGAGTCAAAGCATTATGGATTTCGAGCTGGAAAGAACCTTTCAAGGTCAGTTAGTACAGTCCCTCTCATTTTACAGACAGAGACACTGACGTCTGAAGCAGTTAGGTGACTTGCCAGGGTGGGCATTTGAACCAAAGTCCTCTGATTCTCATACCAAGTACTCTTCCCCCCATATAGAGCTATCTTAACAGGATTGTATAACTGTAAGTCTAAAAACTGTAAATCTGGAAACTTTTAGAATCTTGTAGAAATTAGGACACACTGGAGATTGAAGGGCTACTGTGAATGTTTTGAGTTGTGTGTGGTAGAATAAAGGCTGTCTTGTGTTGGATATATGTGCATTGTTACCATGAATGATTATGGGAGATTCATGGGACCCTCTTACTCACATGCATGTGTTATATTCTGAAATTTCCCAGAGAAAATTTCAGGTGGGGGCATAATGAGTCAAAGTTGATGAACTTGTGGGACAGCCTACCAGACTGAACTCCACCCAAGAGAATCCTGGAAGCAGGAGTAAGAGGCCCCCAGGTACACATAACTGCAAATATTCTTTTTCTTGGTTTTCTTAACACTACATCATACCCTGGTTCTCTTCTTTATCCCATTGAGGGGCCTAATATCAAATGAACTATATGAGTAGAAGGGCAAGATGCAGGGGGGATGAGATTCCTCCACCTATCCTCCATTGTACATTTTCAAGGTATCTCTCTCACTTTTCTGAGGTCTGCTTCTTCCTCCCACAGTGTCACAAAAGGATAATTACCCTCCTTAGTGACCTGGTTCTTCTAATAGGTTTTTCAAGGCTTGTCCTTCCAGCTTCACTCCTTCATGGTCTGCTTCTCTGTACCTGGCACAGGGTTCCCAGGGGGATACCGGCAGCATAACAACAGGCCATTTCAGCATCCGGTCTGTACAGCCCACTCTGCCCAAATTTGGCTTTATCTGAATTTTGTCTGTCTTTATGCCTCGCTTGGGCCTTGCTCACCCTGTCACCTTTCAGAAGAATTCCGAAATGTGGGGAAATGTTCATCTCTCATTAAGGAATTCAGTGAGCAAAATAAAAATGTCTCTAGAAAAGATATCACTAATTTGGGACTAGGGATAATTCCACAGAAAATAGCCTGGAAATTTCCTTTTGCAATCTGGTAGCAATGGGAAAATCACTGGCTTTGGTGTTAAAGGGCCTGGGATTGAAACTGAGTTCTATTTCCTGTCTATATAACCTTTGGGCAGTTACTTCAACTCTGTTCCTTATATTTTATTTAAAAAAAGAGGAATTGACTTATAGATCTAAACCTTGAAGGGCCAACAAATACCATCTAGTCTATCTTGGTCATTTTACAGATGGAAGGACTGAGGTCTAGACATGTAACATGACTCACTCAAGAGTCCTTCCTTATCCTCTCTGATTCATAAGATTCTGATAGTCAGAAGCTGTGGGACTCTGAGAACCAATGCTTATAATCGGCATTTAATAAATAACTGTTGAATAAATTAATTAAAAAAAGTCTTTTCTAGAAAGGGCTTATTTCAGATGCTACGTGTGCCTTCGTGATCTTATAATATGTCAATAATCACAGATAGTAATCAAGCAAAGACATGAGCCTCTAGCCTCTGACTGCAGAAGCAAGGGTCTTTTTACCATACCACTTTCTTAATATCCATGGAAGAAGGTTTAGAATGACAATAATCCAGAACCCAGAAACATGGAGCTCACAAGACAGTAAAGAAAGTCAGCTTTATTGAGGGGGGCAGATACTCCCCAAATGACTGACAGGGAGGATTATGGTATAAGGTCTGCTGGGCAGGGAACTTGGCATTCCCCCAAACCAGTGTAGCATGGGGGCGTTTTTATAGGGTTCTTATCTAAGTTTAGCAGGAGCAAGCATTGGGGGAAAGAATCTAGGAGCCTGGACAGAGAAACAATTGCTAATGTGTGCTGGGAGGGGATTTTAGGGGATAATTAGCTGGTTCATATTCAATCCCCACCCCCCACTAGAAAACTGGCTTTCAGTCATTATTGCTGGTCTTAGTCTGACAGGGTGACTCAGTTTCCTGATAGGATTTTGTTTTTCACTTTCTTGGGTTTCTTCATTTAGTAAGTAGGGGAACCTATGGAATTCCTTACAAGTGATCATGCTATCTCCTTAGAAGACCTTTAAAGTCCCGGCCAAAGCTAAACCTGTGGCATGATTCTATGATTCTAAGATATGTGGCAACAGGAAACCCATGAAACTCCTCCAATGACTATATTATCATCTCCTAGGTTTGGTAAGAGATGCATGTGAGACAATCTGTCATGGAATCATAGCTTTTGAGCTAGAAATGATCTTGGAGCTCACTGAGTCCAATTTCCTCATTTCACAGCTGAAGAAACTAAAGCCCAGAGAAATGAAGAAAACCTCATCCAGGAGGCCATGCAGATGTGAATGTAATTCAAAGCTCTGAAAAGAACCCTCTTCTCTCTCCATAGTATCTCATCTGGAGATCTCATCAATCTCCTTGGTTTGAATCACCATCTCCATGCAGAAGATTCTCTCTATATATCTAGCCCTAAATTCTTTCCTAACCTCCAGCCCAATTGCCTGCTAGAATTCTCCAACTGGCTACCCCAAAGACATCTCAAAATCAACATGTCTAAAAAGGAAGTAATTGTCTTTTCTCCCGGGCCCTTCCTTCATTGCAGTTTCCCTCTTTCAGATGAGAGCACTACCATCCTCCTAGACACCAAGCTCATAATGTCAGCATCATTATCGATTCTTCCTTTGTACCTAGGCCACATATCAGATCTGGTATTAAATCTTGTCATATCTACCTTCCCAACATTTGTCCTATGTGTCCTCTTTTGTCCACTCATACACCTACAATTTTGGTATAAGCCCTTATCACTTCACACCTAGGATAGTGCAAGAGCCCTTTCCTTGCCTTAAATCTCTCTCCATTCCCCACTTTCCCCCACCCCCTGCTTTAATCCATTTTCCAATCAGCTGCCTAAAGTGAACTACCTAAATCTCACAGGTTGTTGTGTTTGTCCTTCATTTTCGAATAGGACCATGGCATTAGGGAAATGATGACATGGCTTGCAGTTGACTTTGATTTGAGTGAGGGAGAGCTGTGCAAAGTCACCAGTCTTACTTTATCCTCCAGAGCCATCTGGGTCCAGTGCCCAGATATTCATCAGGATGACTGGAGATGTACCAGGATGCAATGGGAGACCCTGGTCCTTTTATGCTAAGGCCTTTTCAGGTACTCACTTAGAGTGAGGTAATATGCATTCAGTGAATAGGCCTTTTTAGGAAATGAGTCAAGGGATGGCCCCTTTAGTCAGAAAAAAGAAAAAAAAATCAGTCTGGGAGGGGAAGACCCTCAGGGTTGCTGTTCCAAAGAGAAAGGGTTACCATTGACATTCACTTTAAGCCAGGAGGACCCAAAATATAGCCAGTAAATGGAGCTTGAGCAGGGACTTATTGTGGTCCAATTTATGTTCTTAGGAGTGAACTGGGTTTAAGGTTTTGTGAAAGAAGAAAGAAAGGAAGGAAGGAAGAAAGGAAAGAAAGAAGGAAGGACGGAAGAAGGAAAGAATGAAAGAAACAAAGAAAGACAGAAAGAAAAAAGAAAGAAAGGAAGGAAGGAAGGAAGGAAGGAAGGAAGGAAGGAAGGAAGGAAGAGAACAATCTAGCCAGTAAACCCCAAGTTAAGCGGGTAGCTTCTGACCACCAAAATTTACCTTCCTTTGGAGAGGAGATGGAGAGGGAGAGGAAGAACTGAGTTACCCAACTAGCTGGGTCCTTATTCAGGCAGCTTGGTCTACTCATATGTTGTGTTTGTCCTTTGTTTTTGAAGAGGACCATGGCATCAGGAAAATGATTATATGACTATCAGTTGACTTTGATTTGAGTGATGGAGGGCTGCGCAAGGACACCAGCCTCATTTTTTCCTTTAGGGCCATATGGATCCTAAAGCTCAGGTATGACTATGTCACCTGCCGCCCCTCAACAAACTCTAGTGACTCCCTATTATCTCCAAGATCAAATTAAAAAACCTCTGTCTGCCTTTTGATGCCCTTCACAGCCTAGTCCCTTTCTACCTTGCCAGTGTTCCTTTCTTTGACTTTACTCCATAAATTCCATGATTTAGTCATATTGGCCTACTTGCTGGACTCCACACAGCACTGTCCATCTTCCAGCTGCGTGTCTTTTCATTTGCTGTCCCCTATGCCAGGAACGTTCTCTCTCCTCAGCTCTATCTCTTGACTGCCTTCAAAATTCAGCTCAAATCCCACCTCTTACAAAATGACTTTCCTGGTCCTATTTCTCCCTAGTTCCTTTCTTCTGAGGTCACCTCCCACTTACACTGTATTTAATATTATATGTATTATATGTGTTCAGTCCTTTTCAGTTGTGTCTGACTTCATGACCCCATTTGAGATTTTCTTGACAAAGATACTGGAGTAGGTCTCCATTTCCTTCTCTAGTTTATTTTACAGATGAGAAACTAAGACAAAAAGGGTTAAGTAACTTTCCCAAGGTCTAGTAAATATCTGAGACTGGATTTGAACTCAAGTCTTCCTGACTCCAGGCTGAGCACTCTATCTACTGTACTACCTAGCTGCCCATCTTATATATACATAGTTGTTTTCATGTTGTTGTTCCCACTAGAATGTTAGCTCCTTGACGGGCAGGGCTTTCTTTTATCCCTAGCACTAATCATAGTGCATAGCAAATAGTAACCTCTTAATGAATGCATGATGAATGATCTATTCCAGGCAGAATTCAAACCTAGACCTTCCTGCCCATGGGTTTAATCCTTTGTCCCCAATACTATACTCTTAACCACAACATTTTCTATCAGTATTAAGTATTTATAAAAAGAAATCTCTTTTCTGTGCATGTAAACACAACTGCTTGGGGAAAATGCTTAAATTAAAAGAACAAATTGTTTCCAAGCACTTTAAAGTATCCCTTCCACTACAAAGACAGAATTGATTACAAAGAGCCTTATCTATTAGAGCAGGCCCGCTCCTTAGCAACACTCCATTAGCATGCAGTTGGAGTTACTTTATACTCTAGAAAATAATAAAAAAGCATTCCTGCAAAAACGATCTTTCTCATTTTATATTGCTCCATATTTACCTATTTCTTCTGATTTAGCAATGGACTACTGTGCTGCCTGTACCCGTGGCAATTTTAAAAAATCACCACAGCCTCTTTCATCCAAGGACTTCATAGATCCATAATGGATGGTCTGGGAATTGGAGACTTGACCATTTATGGATGGGTTTGTTCGACCATAGAGATGTTTAGCCTGGAGAACAGAAGAGTGAGGGGGAGGAAGAGCAGGATAGCTGCCTTCAAGTATTTGAAGGACCCATGAGAAAGATTTGATTGGTCCTACTTGGCCAAGAGAATGATGAGAAGGTCCTCAGCATATTAGATAGATTCCCCTCCCCTCATCTTGAAGAACTGAGTTGACACATACCAGAAGTGCACCAGATGAGAAGGTGCCAATGAATTCAGAACTGAATTGTCAGAGGAAAGACATTAAAACTGGAATCTCAAAAAGCATTTTTTTAAAGCTTTCAAACTGTGGCAGATATTGTACCAAGTGCTGGAGATAAAAAAAGAAGCAAAAACAGTGCCTTTTCTCAAGGAGTTAAGCAAGAGACAGTTTACTATAGTGGAAGGAGCAGTGCCTCTAAAGCCACAAGATAAATGGACTCAAATCCCAACTCCAATATTCTGACCTATATGAACATGGGGAAATCACTTCAACTTTCTGGGTCTCAATTTCCTCTTCTGTACAATGGGAATAGACCATATTGGCAATGAGATTCCTTCCAGATGCACATCCATGAACTAAATTAAAAGATAATTTGAAGTATAAGTAGGGCCCTATACAGGGCTGTCTTTTCTCCTGACCACAGGCTCCATAAGGATCACCAATGGAGAACTCGAAGAAATCACGTGTCTAGTCTTTGCATTTAGTAACTAATTATGGCCCACAGAAGGTCACATAGGTAGTATGAAGGATAATTTGCAGTGAAGTTTCCCCATTCTGAAAAATCAAATCTAGAGTGGCTTCAGCATCCACTAGGCCTAAGTTTAGAAGTCACCTGACCTTGCAGGAATTGGACTTAGAGCAATGAATAGCCTCCCCAGTGCCACCTCAGCAGAAGATATGCCAAATAAGGACAGAAGTGCTTTCTCAAATGTACATTGGGTGAGCTCCTGTTTCCTTGTTCCAGTACTTAAGGTAGATCGCCTAGCTTAGATTGTAAACCTAATTTCCAGTCAATGGAAGAAATGGGTCAGGAGGGGGGGTGGGCAGAATTCTGCATTAGGGATTTATAACTTTAACATTTCCTTTTGCAAATTGCTTCTCCTCCCTGACCATTTGTCAGGAGGGTGGCCCTTTCTCAAGATTGTAATAAACCATTCTTTTCTGCTTCCTACCTTGAGAAGCCTCTGAGTATTATTTGGGTAAGGATTTCTGTCGCACAGTTTTTGGGGTGCACACAGTACTAAGAGACAGAGTTGAGATTTGAACACAGGTCCTTGGATACCACTGAGAATAGGCACAGAAATCTTGTAATTCACGGAAGGCATGAATTTCTATAAGGAATATATCATTTTAGGGAGCTAAAAATCAACAACAGATTCATTCCATATATAGATCACCCCCTCACACAACTAAAAGCTAGACTCTAGGACAGAGCAAATTGGATACAGATGTGAAACAGGAGCCTGAGGGATCAGAGAAGATAAAAGGATGTTTGCCTCAGTGTATGCTTCCAAGTAATTAGTAAGTGATATTTAGTCAGTGAGTGATTAAAAGTCAGGTAAGGCAATGGATAGTGAGCTCTGTATTAAAATCTGGCAGTCAGAGTTCAAACTTTTCTCTGATATTCACTAGCACTGTGACATAAGTTACATAACCTCTATGAGCCTCAGTTTACTCATGAAAAATAGGGATAATAATATCTGTAGCAACTACCTTTCAGATTTTGTGTGTGGAAGGAACAAGATAATGTACATAAAGTGCTTTTCATATTTTTTTGTTTTTCAGTCATTTTTTCAGTCATGTCTGACTCTTCATAATCTCTTTTCGGGTTATCTTGGTAAAATTCCTGGAATGGTTTACCATTTCCTTCTCCAGCTCATGTTACAGATGAAGAAACTGAGGCAAGAAAGGTGAAGTGACTTGCCCAGGATCATAGAACTAATAAGTGTGTGTATGGCCAGATCTGAACTAAGATGAATGAGTGCTCCTGAATTTAGGCCTGGTGCTTCATGCACTATGGTGCTGTGAAGCTGCTCTTCAAGCATTAATAAGCCATATAAGTCTTTGGCCTGATCCTGTAATTTGGTCAATGTATGGAGCCTATAGAAAGGAAATTGCCTTTATCAATTGAGATCTACAAAGCTTTTGTAACTTAAAGTCTTAGAGAGTTACCTGGGACACTGAAAGATGAATAACTACCAGGATCACAAGGTCAACTAGGGTTCAGAGTATGGTGCTCTGAACTTGTGAGGAAGAGGTGAGTTTGAATCCTGCCTTGACCACTTACTAACTATGTGACCCTGGGTAAGTCACTTAACATCTTTCAGGATCAATTTCATCATCTTTTTAAAAAATTACATTTAGTTTACAACATTCAGTTCCACAAGCTTTTGAGTTCCAAATTTCCTCCCCTTCGTCCCTCCTTTGGCATCATGCAATCCAATATAGGTTTTACAAATGCCTTTACATTAAACATTAGTCGAGTTGTAAAGAAGAATTACGAGAAAGAAGAAACCAAACAAAACAAAAAAGAGAGAGAGCAAGTAGTTTGCTTCCATCTGCATTCAGACACCACAATCCTTTCTCTGGATGTGGATAGAGGAGTTGTCTTATAGCCTTGCCAATGTCAACTGAGAGGAGCCCAGTCTATCAAAGTTAGTCATCACAGATACAATGTGTCTCATCATCTTTAAAATAGGGACACTAATAGTCTAATAGTCCCTATTTCACAGGGTTGTGATGATTAAATGAGATTATATATATAACTTAAAATGCCATATTCATACTAGTTGTTGGTGATGTTATCATTACTGTATATCTATACATACACTCCACCTCACTAATTTTTCTTTCTGATTAGTCTAAATTTTTACAGTAGTTCAAATGAATTTGATAGGGAAAATGGTTCCAGAGACAAGTCAAGAACACATATTTTTTTGGTAGCATGGTTGGAACAATATATGGCTGGAAATGAGTCAGAAGAGTTTGTCCTTATAAAATGTAACTCAAAAGAAGGGTATGTGTCATGAAAGTAGTGACAGTCAATTCAATTTTCCAATATCATTGGTAGCTGACATTTCTATAGAGCCTTATGGTCACAAAATTCTTTACGTTGATTATATCTATTATCATACAAGTATTGCTGACTCTTTTATTATCTCCTAGTTGAGGAAACACCAATTAAGAAAGAATAAGTTATTTATCTAAGGTCACATAGTTAATAAGTGAAGGTACTGAAAATAAAACACTGATCTTCTGGTTTAAAGCTCAAGTTCTTTTTTCCTTCTTTCTTTCTTAATTTTTATGCATATATTGATATCTCTAATTTTCTTGAAGAGATCTCTTGTCTTTCCCATTCTACTGTGTTCTTCCATTTCTCTTCATGACTTATTTAAAAAACCTCTTTATCTCTCCTCTGTGGAATTCTGGATTCAGTTAGGTATGTTAAAAAGTGATCCAGTGGAGAAGGAAACAGCAAACCACTCTAGTATCTTTGCTAAGAAAAACTCATGGACAGTACTAAAATGATAGAAGAGATAATATTGAAAGATGAACCCCATAGGTCAGAAGGTACTGAATACACCACTGGGGAAGAATGGAGAACAACTTACAAGTAGCTCTAGTACAAAGCTGAAAAGAAGCCCAGTTGCAGATGCATCTGGTAAAGAAAGGATAATATGATGCTGTAAAGATCAAGGTTATGTAGGAACTTGGAATGGAAGACATATGAACCAAGTTAAGGTGGATGTGGTCAAACAGGAGATCAAAAGAAAATATCAACATCTTGGGTGCCAGAAAACTTAAATGGATGGAAATGGTTGAATTTAATTCTGGTGATCACTATATATACTACTATGGGCAAGAATTCCTGACAAGAAACGGAGTAGCCCTCATAGTCAATAAAAATGTGAGAAAAGCAGTATTGGAATATAATCTCAAAAATGATTGAATGGCATAATACAAACATATGCTCCAACCACTGATGCTGAAGAGGCCAAAGTTGATCAGTTCTAGGAAGATCTATACCATCTTTGAGAAATAACATCACAAAAAGATATCACATTCACCATAGGTGAAATTGAATGCTAAGGGGGGAAATCAGAAGATATTTGGAATAACAGTTAAGTTTGGCTTTGGAGTCCACAATGAGATACAGCAGAGACAAAAAGAGTTTTGTCAAGATAACTCACTGGTCATAGCAAACACTTTTTCAACTGCCCTATGGTTGACTCTACATATGGACATCACCAGATGGTCAATAAAAAAATCAGAATGGTTGTATACTTTGAAGTCAAAGTGGAGAAGTTCCATGCAGCCAATTAAAACAAGACCTGGAGATAATGTCACTCAGATCATGAGCTTTTCATTGTGAAATTTAGAATATAATTGAAAAAAGTAGAGAAAACCATCACACTGTAAAAGTATGGTTTAAATAGCATCCCTTAAGAATATGAAGTGGAGATGATTTAAGGGATTAGATCTTGTAAACAGAATCCATGAAGACCTATGGACAGGTTTGCAATATTGTACAGGTGTCAGCTACAAAATAATTCCAAACAAAAAGAAAGGCATGAAAGCAAAATGATTATCTTATGAGGCTTTTCAAATAGCTGAGGAAAGAAGGAAAGTAAAAGGTAAAGGAAAGAGGGAAAGCTACATCCAATTGAATGCAAAAACCCCAAACCATTAATGAAAAAAATATATCATATCAATAAAAGCAAAAAGTTGATAGGATATAGTGTTCATGTTTAAAATATTCAAAAGTTCAAGAATAAAAGTATATTCTTTGCTATGATCAAAAGAATCTAAGATGAGGAACTAGGAGTATTTATGATAAAAAAAAGCAGTAGAAGCTTTGGCAGTAAAATCAGGGGTAAAGTCATTATCTTCATGGTTTCCACTATTATGTGACATCTTATTAGAAATGTTATTTACAGTAATAAGTAAATTTAAGGAAATTGAGGGATGGGCTAAAAAGGTAAAATTTTCTTAAATGGTAATTTACTTAGAGCATCCCAGAGATTCAAATAAAATTTAATCAAAACATTTAACGAATCTAATCATAATTAAAATCCACAAGATACAAAGTAAAATGACAATAATCATTAGTCTTTAAGTATATCAATAAAAAATTCCAAGAAAAGGACACAGAAGGAGCAAATATATTAAAAATAAGGATAAAACCTCCATAAAATAGCTAGAGCTCATGAAGGACTTCTAGAAATAGGAATATAAAAGTCTGTAGAAAAAAAGGGAAGATAATTATAGAATTCATTATTAATGCTTTGTCTATGCAAATATAATTAAAATGATGCTACCTAAGTTAATAGGCAGAATTAATATTCTACCAATTAAAACACCATAGGGTTATTTAATTAACCAGACAAAATAGCAGAATTAATTTTGTCCAAGAATCCTAAGGGAATAATGAAAAATAGGAATTAAGAGGGGTTAACACTATCACATTCCAAACTACAAAGCAATCATTAAAATTATTTGATGAAATAGTATGAATATTATGAAATAGTCTAAACAAGTAAAATACCAAAATAGATGAACACGGCAAACCAGTGTTTGATCAACCTCAATATACAAAATCCATGACAAAAGACTATCTATTTTGCAGGAATTTTTGATATTAGGTAGAAATGATATTTAAACCTCTTGGACAAAGTCACATGGCTGTGTCGAGTGAGACCAGATTTGAACTCAGGTCCTCCTGACTCCAGGTCTGGTACTCTATTCATTGTGCCATCTAGCCACGCCAATGCAAAAGCTTTTACAGAAACAAAATCAATGAAGCCACAAAAAGAGAAATTATTAATTAGGAAAGAATCTTCACACTGAATATCCATGTTAAAGATCTGATGCACATATGTACATACTTCCAGTAATTTAAAATATAACACAGAGTTATTGCCTAATAAATGTGGTAAGAGGATATAGATGATGTTCAAAAGAAGAAATGTGAATGAGCAACAATTTAAAAAATTCTTGGAATAACAGGAAGAGAAATACAAATTAATACAGCTCTGAAGGTTCATCTTACAAAGAACAAATTAGCAAAGCTGAGAAAAAATGGTAAAGCCAATGTTGGAGGGGCTGTGGCAAGATAAGATCATTATCATACTATTTTCAGAGCTGTGAATTGGTCTGATAGTTCTGGAAAACAATTACGAATCATGTTATGAAAGGGATCAAATAATTCATACCCATCAAAACCATTCATGACCATCATAAACTCATGAAGACACTAGTGGACAAATGCCCCAAGGAGGGTAAAAGCTGAGAGAAAGATGCCATACATACCAACACAGGATGACAGTATTATAGATTAAGAATTTAAATGGATGGTGCCCATCATTAAACCCAAATTCCTCAAGGTACAGATGAGGGAAATGAGAACCAGAGAAATTTAAGTCCTCATTACGCAGACAGTAAAGAGTAGATACTGACCCCTTGGTACTCAGTCTATTATACCATGGACTGGAAATAGTAGTTTAAAATGTCAGGAAGAACTACTGAGCCTGCTTAAATATATATAGAAGAAATCTATTCTGAAGGCAACACATAGTTTTCTAAGCACAAAGAGAATAATATTGAATATATTTCAAAAAGAAGATTCCAAAGGATCATGACCACTATTACAATCCATCAGTGTACTCTCTACTTATGCATGCTGTAATGCTTTCTTTGCAACTGTTTTTACATAAATGTTCTTGATATAAAGAACCCATGTTCTTACATAAATCCCCCATAGAAGATTCACCCAGCATGAGGAACACTTTCCTCTGTTTATTTAGTACACTCCCCACCCCCAAGGAAACTGATGTCAACACTTGGGCTGCCCATCTATTAATAGTTTTTAAAAATTAATTATATAAGTTGGGCAGAGCCAAGATGGCAGAGTAGAATCAGTAAATTCAGTGAGCTCCCACAACAACCACCTCCAATACCTGTAAAATATGACTCTAAAATTTTTATAGAGCTACAGAACCCACAAAGAGACAGGGAGAAAAAGAATCTCCCACTGAAAGCAGCTTGGCAGGCTGACAGGAAAGGTCTATTACAGAGTGTTGGTTGCTGAGCACAGTCCCCCATGTGCTGAAGTTCTGGCCCCAGGGAGGCCTTGACCAGCAGTGGCCAGAGTAGACTTTAGGAGAGTGAATCACCTGCAGCTGTGGTGGTTTCCAGACTTTTCAACCCATAAACGCCAAAGAGAAAGTAAAAGGTCAGTCCAGAGCTCTGTTAGAACTGGGTGACAGAAGAGTGCTCTCTGGTCCCTGCCCCCCAGACAAGGGGTGAGAGGTGGCAGAGGTGCTGTGGCTGCAGCTGCTGCCACATAACTGCCTCTGGAACTCCTGGCCTGCAGATTATAGGGGAAACAAGCGACCATTCAGTGGGTAATTGCTCTTGTTTTGACCTGCTTGGATCTGGGTCACTGTCTTGGATAGTGGTCCTGGGGTGAGAAATGCCAGTGTGCCCAGAGCTTGTGGTGGCTGTAGAGAGGTCACCCTCCTCAGATCTCTGACAACATTTACAAAAACCCCAGCAATTTGGGACAAAGCTCTCCTCTCTGGAAGCAGAGTTCTACTGTGACAAAGAGCTCAAAAGTCAAGTAATTGTCTGGCAAAATGAGCAAGCAGAAGAAACATAATCAGACCATAGAATCCTCCTTTGGGGACAAAAATGATCAAAACATGGAACCAGAAGAAGTCAACAAAGGCAAAACTCCCTCATAAAAAACTTCCAAGAAAAATAATAGGGCATGGAGGAGTTCAAGAAGGATTTTAAAAATCAAGTAAGAAAAGTGGAGGAAAAATTGGGAAGAAAATGAGAATGATGCAAGAATGTCATACAAAGCAAGTCAATAGCCTGCTAAAGGAGACCCCCCAAATACTGAAGAAAATAACACCTTAAAAATAGGCTAGCTCAAATGACAAAAGAGATCCCAAAAGCCAATGAGGAGAAGAATGCTTTAAAAAGCTAAATTACCCAGATGGAAAAGGAATTTCAAACACTCACTGAAGAGAATAACTCCTTCAAAATTAGATTGGAGCAACTGGAAGCTAATGACTTTATGAGAAATCAAAATACTGTAAAACAGATCCACACAAATGAAAAAAAAAATAGAAAACAATGTGAAATATCTCATTGGAAAAACCACTGACATGGAAAATAGATCCAGGAGAGATAATTTAAAAATTATTGGAATACCTCCGGGAAGAGACAAGATGGTGGAGTAGTAACAGCACTTCCATGGCCACTCCAGCCCATACCATTTCAAATTTATGTAAAAGGGGGCTCTGAACAACCTCTGGAGCTCCAGCACCCACAGAACAACACAGAGAAGCTAACCTCCTGCTGAGCACAGCCCAGCAGCCTGGCAGGGAGAGGCCAGTGCAAGGCTCTGGGAGCCGAGCCCAGGCCTGTGTGCAGAGGTTTTAGCCCCAGGGAGGCCAGGCCAGCAGCAAGCTGGAGGGACCCCAGAACACCAGCACCTGTGGCTTTTCCAGAATTACCAACACATAGATGCCTAGGACAAAGTGAGAGGTTAGTGCCCTCTGGACTTTGGGGCCAGTATTTGGGAGTGCATCAGCTTCTTCCCCTGGGGGCTAAAAGCCACCGAGGAGTGGCTGCATAGCTGCCATTCTGTAGCTTCAGTTGTAGCTTCAGCTCCTGGCCTGCTAACTGTAGGGGGATCTGGCGATCAGTCTGGGGGGTAATCACTCTTGCTTTAACCTCCCTGGATCTAGATTGTGGTCTGGGGTGGAGGTCTTGGGGTGTGTGTCCAGCTTGCCACAGTGTGTCGGGGCTTCAGGGAGGGCACCTAACTAATACCTCCGGAAGTTGAGAAGACCCCAATGTTTGGGATTGAAGCTCCCCTGTGTGGTGGCAGAATCCTACTGTGGCAACAAGCCCCAAAGTCAAGTAATTAAGTGGCAACATGCCTAGGCAAAAGAAACAAAATAAACAGAAAGATGCAACATTAGACTCCTATTTTGGGGGCAAAGAGGATCGAAGCATGGAATAGAAGGAGGACTGTGGGGTCAAAACTCCTGTATCAAAAGCCCCAAATGAAAATACAAGCGGGTTATAGGCCATAGAGGACCTTAAGAAGGATTTTAAAAGCCAAATAAGAGAAGTGGAGGAAAAATTGGGAAAAGAAATGACAAGGATGCAGGAAAAGTATGAAATGAGGGTCAACAGCCTGACTGAGGAAAATAACAACTTAAAAAATAGACTAATTCAAATGGCAAAAGAGGCCCAAAAAAGGCAATTGAAAGAATAGGAGGCAATGTGAAATAACTCATGGGAAAAACCACTGACCTGGAAAATAGATCCAGGAGAGATAATCCAAAAATTATTGGACTACCTGAAAGCCATAATCAAAGAAAGAACCTAGAAATCACCCTTAAAGAAATTCTCAAGGAAAATTGCCCTGATGTTTTAGATCCAGAGGGTAAAATAGAGGTTGAAAGAATCCACCGATCACCTCCTGAAAAAGATCCCAAAAAGAAAACTCCCAGGAATATTATAGCTAGGTTCCAGAATCCCCAGATCAAGGAGAAAATACTACAAGCAGCTAGGAAGAAACAATTTCAATATTGTGGAAACACAATCAGAATAGCCCAGGACCTGGCAGCTTCTACACTGAGGGATTGAAGGACATGAAATATGATATTCCAGAGGGCAAAAGAGCTGGGATTAAAGCCAAGAATCACCTACCCAGCAAAACTGAGTATCTTGTTTCAGGGGAAAATATGGCCATTTAGTGGAATAGAGGACTTTCAAGCATTCTTGATGAAAAATCCACAGTTGAATAGAAAATTTGACTTTCAAATACATGAAGCAAGAGAAGCACGAGAAGGCCAACAGGGAAAAGAAATCGTAAGTAACTTATTAAAGTTAATCTATTTACATTCCTAAATGGAGAAGTGATAATTGTAACTCATGAGACTTTTCTCATATAAGGATAGTTGATGGGAATATATATGTATACATATATACATATATATATGTTTATATAGGAGGGTGTATGTGTGTATAAATACATATGTGAGTGTGTGTATATATTTGTAGATGTATAGACATAGACAAAGGGCACAGGATCAGTCTAATAGGAAGGTGTGATATCTAAAAAATAAAATTAAGAGGTGAAAGAGGAATAGAATGAGAGAAGGAGAAAGGGAGAGATAGAATAGGGTAAATTATCTCATATAAAGGAGGCAAGAGAAAACTGTTACAATGGAGGTGAAGAACAGGATGGTGAAATTGAATGGGTTAACCTTACTCTCATTGAATTTGGCTTAAGGAGGGAATAACATACACACTCAATTGGGTATCGTGCCCCACAGGAAAGTAGGGGGGAAGGGGATAAAAGTGGGGATTATAGAAAGGAGATCAATTTGTGGGAGAGAGTAGTTAGAAACACAAACTTTTGAAAAGGAGCAGGGTCAAAGTAGAAAATAAAATAAGTGCGGATTGCAATAGGATGGAGGGAAATGTAGTCTTTCACAATATATCTACTATGGAAACGTTTTTTGTAACTACACATGTACAACCTATATTGAATTGCTTATCTTCCCAATGGGGTTGGGTGATGAGGGAAGAAGGGAAAGAATCTGGAAATCAAAATTTTAAAATCAAATGTTAAAAAATTATTATTATAGTTTTTTTTTACATGCAACTGGGAAATTAGATATACAGGCACTGGGGTATAGAAATCCATCTTGCAATACTAGAAAGTCAGAGGGGGTATTGGGGAAGATATAAGAGAGAGCAGACTGGGGGTAGGGGCATTCACTAGGCTTGCTATTTTTGGTTGGGGGTAGGGGAAAGACGGTGAGAAAATTTATAAGTCAAAATCTTGTGGAAATGAATGTTGAAAACTAAAAACAAATTTAAAAAAAATCACATAGTAGCCAGCTTTCCTTTCTGGCCATATATATTCTTCATGCTGTCACTCATGAAACTTTTTGAATATTAGTTACAACTTTAGCTTATTTTCATGATACTATAGGGCACCTGCAAGCTTTATAGTTTTGAGAACTTTATATTCTATAATTCTTGACTACATAACATTACCAATAGCACATCAATCTTTTTTTTTTTTTAAGCAATTGGGATTAAGTAACTTGCCCAAGGTCACAGGGCTAGGTTTTTGTTTCTGTGTGTTGTCTGAGGCCGGATCCGAACTCAGGTCCTTCTGATTCCAGGGCCAGCAATCTACTCACTGCGCCACCTAGCCACCCCAGGACATCAATCTTAATGATACAGTCTTTTACATAAACAGATCAAGGGTCATTGAAAATGAGCCAGTCACCAACCATGTGTTAAGTGCCTAATATGTGCTTGGGACTATGCTAAACTCGGGATGCAAAGAAAACCCAAAACAAACAAACAAAAGGCCAATTCTGGCTCTCAAGGAACTTGCAATCTAATGGGAGAGACAATATATAGTGATAAAGCAATAACTGAACTGAACACAAACTCAGAGGGAAGCAATTAGGCCTAAGGAAGGACTTTATCTAGAATGTGGAACTTTTCCTGAGATTTAAAGAAGTCAAAAAAGTTAGGGGGTAGAGGAGAAAGGATCTTCTAGGCATGCAGAACACCCAATAAAAATGCTTAGTCTTGGGAGACAGAATTTCAAGTTTGAGAAATAGCCAAGAGACCAGTGTCACTGAATAGCAGAGTATATGAAGGGAGTAAAGTGTAAGACAGAATGGTAGGAAGGGGTCCAGATATGGAGAGCTTTCAAAGGCAGGATTTTATACTTAACTCTGAAGGAAACAGGGAGCAACTGGAATTTTTCGAGTAGCAAGATGATATTGTCCCCCTGTAATTTAAGATCAATTTGACAGTTGGGAGGAGGGTGGATTGGAGTGGGGAGAGATTTAATGCAGGGAGACCAACCAGCAGGTTACTGCAATAGTGCATGTATGAAATAAGGGGCTCCATCAGTATTATGACAGTTTCATAGGGAAAAGGGGGGGCATATATGAGAGATGTTATTAAGGGGGAAATAACATAATTTGCCCAGTAGCTGGATATTGGGAGTGAGAGAGATTGAAGGGTCAAGGTGACACCTTTCTTATTATCCTGGGAGACTGTGAGTAATTAAATCCAATCAAAGTCCCCTCTTACTATATTCTAAGTCCAAATGATTGCCAACAATTCAATCAACCAGCAAACATCAATTCAATTCCTACTGTGTGCCATCGAATACAAAGTGAAACAGTATATGTCTTCAAGGACCTTATGTTCCATTGTATGGAACAGTTTATAAACAGGTCTATAAACAGGCATTTACAAAATATATACAAAGTAGATTAAACAGTTATTATATACCAAGCACTATGCTAGGAGCTGGGGATACAAGTACAAATATAAAATAATTCCTACCATCAAGAAGCTTATGTTATCCATCAAAATATCTAAGAAGAAACTATTCCTTCTAGAACTCTTGGTAGAAACCTTAAAGCAAGACTCTTTTCTTTTTCTTTTGTTTTTTGGAGGGCAATTTGGGTTAAGACACTTGCCCAAAGTCACACAGCTAGCAAGTTTGTTAAGTGTCTGGGGGCAGATTTGAACTCAGGTCCTCCTGAATCCAGGGTAGGTGCTCTATTCACTAGGCCACCTAGCTGCCCCTAGCGAGACTCTTTAAAGCTAACTGGCACTGGCTTACCTTTGAAAATTCGAGAAACACATAACTGTGTCCTTAATACCAGGAAAAGAGAGTAAGATGGCTTATTGATTGTACATATTGCAATTTCTCTTAATACAAAGTACCATAAGCTAAAGAAACAGTCAGTCTTCCTCAATCATAATACAGTGTTTACTGCTTCACTCCTAGAACACCAACAAATCCTACTCTGGAAAATCTATTACTATAATCTTTTCCTCCTGACAAGAACTGGTAATAAGTATAGTAAAATCCTAGTGAGTCACTGAATCAAAAATATCCCCAATAGACCTAGGATTTGGCCCCCACACTCTGATGAGGGAAGACATCAGAAGACACTACAGGCCAAAAATGCCAAGTTCAAGAATTTCAATTTGTT
Source organism: Gymnobelideus leadbeateri (assembly GCA_011680675.1). NCBI lineage: Eukaryota > Metazoa > Chordata > Mammalia > Diprotodontia > Petauridae > Gymnobelideus > Gymnobelideus leadbeateri. The sequence goes on along the minus strand of WOXC01007330.1, from coordinate 174,763 downwards.
TATGAATACCATGTACGGTTCCTCCCATGATGTCCCAAGGCAACCAGATTATGGAGATGTAGGCCATAAAGCCTTACTTATCATGGGGGCTACAAGTTAGGATATTCTTTTTTTTTTATTAACTTCTGTTTTACATCATTCATTTCCGCCAGATTTTGAGTTACAATCATTTTCCCCCCATTATTCCCCTACCCAACCTCCCAGAATAGCAGTCCCACAAGATATCGCTTCCTCCAATCTGCTCTCTCCCATACCTTCTCCCATACCCCCATCGACTTTCCATTAGAGGAAGATGAATCTTTGTGTCCCAATGCCTGCACATCTTATCTCCCAATTACAAGCAAAAGAGTATTAATAATAGTATTTATATATATTTGAAACATTTAATCTTAAGACCTCAAATTTCAGATGCATTTCCTTCCTCCCTTGTCACCCATTCCTTCTTGGGATATAAGTAATTCAGTATATGTTGTACATGTCTAGCTATGCAAAACATTATCATAGTAGATATATTGTACAAGGCTGCTTATAATTCCCTCTCACTCATCCCACCCCCCACCTGGTCCATTTCCTACATAATCCTGTCCCTCTTCTATAGTGGGTACTTCCAACCTCCCCTCACCCCAAGGATGCCCTCCCATCCATCATCCCTCCTCTCATCCCCCTTCCCCCTATCCTGCTGCAGGTTGAGATATCCCATTTAGTATGTATGTCATTTTCTCCCTGAACCAAATTCAATGGGAATGTGGTTTTGTCTTTTTAGCCTTCCTTATTCTCCCCCTCCTTTGCAACCACTTCCCCTTGCTTCTTCTACATGGGATAGTTTACCCTACCCTGTCTCTCCCCATCTCCTCTTGCCACTTTCCTCTCTCACCTCATAATTTCATCCCTTGAGTATTCTCCCTTCCCAACAAATTCAACCTATGCCCTCTATCCATATATAACTGTAACCATATACACACACATTCACATGTGTATTCATATGACCACACACCTTTCTTCCATTATTTTCATAGTGAGAAAGATATCATCAGTCACAGTTATTGCTTTTCCATATAGGAATGTAAATAGTTCAACTTTGATAAGTTCCTTTTGATTTCTTTTCCCTGATTACCTTCTCAGGCATCTCTTCCTTCTTGTGTCTGGATGTCAAATTTTCTATTCAATTCTGGTTTTTTCCTCAAGAATGCTTGAAAGTCCTCTATTCCACTGAATGACCATATTTTCCCCTGAAACAAAATACTCAGTTTTGCTGGGTAGGTGACCCTTGGGTTCATTCCCAGTTCTTTTGCCCTCTGGAATATCATATTCCATGCCCTTCGATCCCTCAGTGTAGAAGCTGCCAGGTCCTGGGCTATTCTGATTGTGTTTCCACAATATTGAGATTGTTTCTTCCTGGCTGCTTGTAGTATTTTCTCCTTGATCTGGGGATTCTGGAACCTGGCTATAATATTCCTGGGAGTTTTCTTTTGGGGATCTTTTTCAGGAGGTGATCTGTGGATTCTTTCAACCTCTATTTTGCCCTCTGGATCTAAAACATCAGGGCAGTTTTCCTTGAGAATTTCTTGAAGGGTGATTTCTAGGTTCTTTCTTTGATCATGGCTTTCAGGTAGTCCAATAATTTTTAAATTGTCTCTCCTGGATCTATTTTCCAGGTCAGTGGTTTTTCCCATGAGATATTTCACATTGCCTTCTAATCTTTCATTTGTTTGGATCTGCTTAACAGCATCTTGATTTCTCATAAAGTCATTAGCTTCCATTTGCTCCAGTCTAACTCTGAAGGAATGAATCTCCTCAGTGAACTTTTGAGATTCTTTTTCCATCTGGCAAATTCGACTTTTTAAGGCATTCTTCTCCTCCTTGCCCTTTTGGGCCTCCTTTGCCATTTGAGTTGGTCTATTTTTTAAGGTGTTGTTTTCCTCAGTCAGGCTGTTGACCCTCATTTCATACTTTTCCTGCATCCTTCTCATTTCTCTTTCCAATTTTTCCTCCACTTCTCTTATTTGATTTTAAAGTCCTTCTTAAGGTCCTCTATGGCCTGCAACCCACTCATGTTTTCCCCTGGGGCTTTTGGAGCAGGACTTCTGACCTCACAGTCCTTTTCCCGCTCTATGCCCCCAAAATAGGAGTCTAGGGTTGCATTTTTCTGTTTCCAAGTTAGGCTATTCTTTAAAAAAATATTTTTAAAATTTATATTTTCAGTTCCTAATTCTCTTTCTCCCTTCACCACTCCCTCACTCATTGAGAAGGGAAGGAATATGACACTCATACATATGAAGTCATGCAAAACATTTTCTCACAGTAGCCATGATGTAGGGGAATAGGAAACAAAAAATTAAGAGAAAAAAATCTGCTTCAATTTGCATTTAGAGTTCACCTTTTCTTTCTCTGGAGGCAAATAGCATTTTTCTCTGGAATTGTTATGGTTCATTGTACTCATCAGAACAGCTACATCTTTCATAGTTGGTTAATTGTTACAATGTTGCTGTTATATCTTTCATAGTTGGTTTAATTGTTACAATGTTGCTGTTACTATATACATTATTCTTGTTGTTCTGCTCCCTTCATTTTGCATCAGCTTATGTAAGTCTTCCCAGGATTTTCTGAAAACATCCTCTTCACAATTTCTTATATCTTAATAGCAGTGTTCTATTGTACAATACTAAAACATAACTTGTTCAGCTATTCCCCAATTGTTGGAAATCCATTTAATTTCCAACTCTTAACAACCACAAAAAGAGCTGCTATAAAAATTTTTGGGTCTTTCTCCTTTTTCATTGATCTCTTTAGGCTACAGTCATAGGGGCAGTATTGCTGGATTAAAAGGTGGGTACACCTTTACAGATGGACCTTTGGGCATCATTCCAAATTGTTTCTCATGAGGCCATTCCTATGTTACATTTCAAATGCATACAATTATTAGGCTGGGAGTCAGAGAAGTCCTAGGTTTGAATCTCATCTCTAGCACTCACTAAATCTATGATCTTGCCAACTCAAATTTCTGGGCTTCAGTTACAACATTTATGAAATGGGGATAATAATAAATGTAGTGCCACCCAAATAAGACTGTTGTATCAAATGAGATAGCATAGGAAATTGGATTATAAATCTTAAATTGTTGCATACCAACCCTGTATCATTGAAGAATATATCATAGTACATACAATTTGCTTCTTCTTGACCTCTCCATTGACTTCTCCCAGTTGTAAGTTTCAAAATTGAATGTTCTGTACTTTTTTTTATACTAGTGAAGAAATGGAAAGAAAGTAGTTATCCACTGACTAATAAATGGTTAAAAAGACTGAGATACATGGATGTAATGGAATACTATTACTATGATATAGGAAATGATGAATAGGACAAAAGAAGACAATCATGGGAGGACTTTTATGAACTGATGCAGAGTAAAACAAGCAGAATCAGGAAAACGATATATAGAATGACTACAATGATGAAAATAGCAATAATAGGAACAAAGCAAGGCAAAAATTAATTTTGGTCCCAAAGAAGACATATGTGAAAATTCCTCCTCCACTCTCCCTATTTCTTTGTAGAGGTAGAGGTTATGAGTGTGGAGCCCTGCATATAATTAAGGCCTTTTCAATTTGTTGATTAGTTTTACTGACTTTGCCCACTCTTTTTATTTTTATTTTTGTTTTAAGGGAGGGTTCTCTGGGAGTAGATGAGAGAAGAATAAAAAAATATAAAAACCAAAGATATGAAGAAAAATTTACCTTAAGATTAAAGAAAATAGAATATTCTATAATTATAAATATCAAGATTGTCTCCCAAGAGTAAATACATTAAATACCTCTTATTTCAGTGAAAGTGGGGGTAGTGGCACTGGTAGGGAATATTACATACACTTGCAGGCTTGGTTTGTGTAGTATTTAGTTTTCCTTTACTCCCTCTCTCTTACCTCTGTCCCTCTTTCCATCCTTCCATCTTTTCCATCCTTCCTCCCTCCCTCCCTCCCTCCCTTCCTTCTTTCCTTCCTTCCTTCCTTTCTTCCTTCCCTCTCTCCCTCCTTCCTTTCCGGTTAGGGATATGGGAAAGAATGTGTTCAAAATTAATGTAAAATGTATGACAACAATAAAAACTTAAAGTTTTTATAGCAAATGAAAATGTGTTTCCTTCTCAAAACAAAATTCTAGATATTTTGGTTCCTTTGGTCTGAGTGTGACTCACAATCTGTCCTAGGCTGATGCTTAAGATCTGAGAGTTGTGCAGGTTTGTGGAACCCCTTGTAAATTTCCAGTAATTAGAAAGCCTGGATTACCCCTCTACCTTCACACGATGGCAACATATACAGAGCTTTTTTTCCCTTGCTGTATGAGCTGACAAACTACTGACAGGCACCAGCCAACCTGCCAAATGGGGCACAGCTGCCAGCATATTTTCACCTTGATGTAAAAACAAAGCTCAAATGGAGGAAGAATGTATGTCTCAACAAGATGAGGCAGGCGTTCCCCTCCCCTTAACCTTTTCATAAATTGTCTCTTCTGCTCCCCTCCCAACAGCACAGATTTCTTCCATCACTGAACAGAGACATCAGGAGTCTGATGAATTTGGTTAGGATAAGTCAGGTCTGAAGTTTATTTGGGTTTCATTTCAGCTGTGAAATAAGACATTTTTCATCTTCCATCTATGCTAAGGTAGTTTAAAATAATTCAAAACTATATGGCATGTTTGTTTGTTTTCTGCATTCAAACATTCACAGATGCTTGGTGGAGGTAGGGACATAAGGATCAGTGGGGCTAAGCCTGGGATTTCATGTATATAAGAAAGATTGTTCAGCTGGAGGAACCCCAGAACACCAGGAACTGTGGAGATTCCAGAATTATCAACATAGACTTGCCTAGGACAAAGTAAGAGGTTAGTGTCCTATGGACTTTGGGACCTGTATTTGGGGAATGCATCAGCTCCCTCCCCTGGGGGCTAGAAGCCACTGAGGAGACACGCCATTTTATAGTTTTCAGAGGCAGCTCCAGCTCCCGGCCTGCAAATTGTAGGGAGATCCAGCGATCAGTCTTGGGGGGTAATCGCTCTTGCTTTAACCTCCCTGGATCTGGATTGTGATCTAGGGTGGAAGTTGTGGGTGGGTTTACAGCTTGCCAGAAACGGAAGTTGCCCCCCCACACGTTCGGGACGAAAATTCCTCTAGCTGGCCTTAAAGCCATAGTGTGGCAACAAGCCCAAAAGTCAAGCATTTAAGTGGCAACATGCCAAGGCAAAGGAAACAGAAAAATGCAACCCTAGACTCCTATTTTGGGGGCATAGAGCGGGAAAAGGACTGTGAGGTCAGAAGTCCTGCTCCAAAAGCCCCAGGGGAAAACATGAGTGGGTTGCAGGCCATAGAGGACCTTAAGAAGGACTTTAAAAATCAAATAAGAGAAGTGGAGGAAAAATTGGAAAGAGAAATGAGAAGGATGCAGGACAAGTATGAAATGAGGGTCAACAGCCTGACTGAGGAAAACAACACCTTAAAAAATAGACTAGCTCAAATGGCAAAGGAGGCCCAAAAGGGCAATGAGGAGAAGAATGCCTTAAAAAGTCGAATTTGCCAGATGGAAAAAGAATCTCAAAAGTTCACTGAGGAGATTCATTCCTTCAGAGTTAGACTGGAGCAAATGGAAGCTAATGACTTTATGAGAAATCAAGATGCTGTTAAGCAGATCCAAACAAACGAAAGATTAGAAGGCAATGTGAAATATCTCATGGGAAAAACCACTGACCTGGAGAATAGATCCAGGAGAGACAATTTAAAAATTATTGGACTACCTGAAAGCCATGATCAAAGAAAGAACCTAGAAATCACCCTTCAAGAAATTCTCAAGGAAAATTGCCCTGATGTTTTAGATCCAGAGGGCAAAATAGAGGTTGAAAGAATCCACCAATCACCTCCTGAAAAAGATCCCAAAAAGAAAACTCCCAGGAATATTATAGCCAGGTTCCAGAATCCCCAGATCAAGGAGAAAATACTACAAGCAGCCAGGAAGAAACAATTTCAATATTGTGGAAACACAATCAGAATAGCCCAGGACCTGGCAGCTTCTACACTGAGGGATCGAAGGGCATGGAATATGATATTCCAGAGGGCAAAGAACTGGGAATGAACCCAAGGGTCACCTACCCAGCAAAACTGAGTATTTTGTTTCAGGGAAAATATGGTCATTCAGTGGAATAGAGGACTTTCAAGCATTCCTGAGGAAAAAAAACAGAGTTGAATAGAAAATTTGACATCCAGACACAAGAAGGAAGAGATGCCTGAGAAGGTAATCAGGGAAAAGAAATCAAAAGGAAATTATCAAAGTTGAAATATTTACATTCCTATATGGAAAAGCTATAACTATGACTGACGATATATTTGTCACTATGAAAACAATGGAAGAAGGGTGTGTGGTCATATGAATACATATGTGAATGTGTGTTTATATGGTTACAGTTATATCTGGATAGAGGGCATAGGTTGAATTTGTTGGGAAGGGAGAATACTCAAGGGATGAAATTATGAGGTGAGAGAGGAAAGTGGCAAGAGGAGATGGGGAAAGACAGGGTAGGGTAAACTATCTCATGTAGGGGAAGTGGTTGCAAAGGAGGGGGAGAATAAGGAAGGCTAAAAAGGCAAAACCACATTCCCATTGAATTTGGTTCAGGGAGAAAATGACATACATACTAAATGGGATATCTCAACCTGCAGCAGGATAGGGGGAAGGGGGATGAGAGGAGGGATGATGGATGGGAGGGCATCCTTGGGGTGAGGGGAGGTTGGAAGTACCCACTATAGAAGAGGGACAGGATCATGTAGGGAATGGACCAGGTGGGGGATGGGATGAGTGGGAGGGAATTATAAGCATCCTTGTACAATATATCTACCATGATAATGTGTTGCATAGCTAGATATGTACAACATATACTGAATTACTTATCTCCCAAGAAGGAATGGGTGACAAGGGAGGAAGGAAATGGATCTGAAATTCGAGGTCGTAACATTAAATGTTTCAAATATATATATAAATACTATTATTAATACTCTTTTACCTATAATTGGGAGATAAGATGTGCAGGCATTGGGACACAAAGATTCATCTTCCTCTAATGGAAAAGTCGATGGGGGTATGGGAGAGAGCAGATTGGAGGAAGCGATATCTTGTGGGACTGCTATTCTGGGAGGTTGGGTAGGGGAATAATGGGGGGAAAATGATTGTAACTCAAAATATGGCGGAAATGAATGATGTAAAACAGAAGTTAATAAAGTATTTGTTTAAAAAAAAAGAAAGAAAGATTGTTTTCTTTTTAACCAATATTGCATCTTAGATGTTCAGCCCTCACACTGGCTCAGAGAGCATCCAAGAGTCAGTATTTGAATCCAGACCTTTTTGACTTCAAGGCTGGCTTTCTAACTCTCTCACATTAAAAAAAGAGTATTTAAAGGAAACACTGACTATAAAATAAGTAAAAGGCACCCACATATCTATATTATAAAGATCAATCCTAACCAAAATAAAAATCCTTGCTTAATTTACTGACGTCACCTACTTCTCTATCCTTACTAGTTTTCATACTGTTATGCTCTCAAGCAATACTTTTCCCCAAGTATTGCTGAATCATTTGTCCCAACTACTGTATTTCTGCAACTTCTCCCTTTCCTTTGCTTCCCCCCCATCTCCTTCCTCCCCTCCCTCCCTTCCTTATCTCTGTCTCTCTATCCCTGTCTCTCATCTCCATCATCTGGCACATTCATACTTTCTCATCATGGTCCTATGATGTCAACAATTCAGATCAATCACAAATAGTGATGAAAGTATCATTTTCCATGGGAAACTCAATTTTTTGTATTATCCATGCTCTAAAAATTTGAAACCCAAGTATAGCAAAGCCTTGAAGATTCAGAATAAGCAGTCCATCAGCAGAGGAGTTGAGGGAGGGAATCAGATCAGACACTGGGGAAAGTGACACTATAGTTCAGGGTGGCTGTGAGGACAGTGAAATATAGTCTATTGGTTATCTCCATTATATAAAGAAATATTGTATAAAGAATCTTCAACATGGCCCATCTACTCTTCAAAGCTAACCATTACTGCTATCTTTTCTCAGTAAGACTAGCTTACCTGTCATTAATGGCAACAACACTTCCTGCTAGGAAGACCAAGAAATAATTTTTGGAATTCACATTCCAATCCACAGACTTGTTGGAGGTAGTCTCATAGCAGGCAGTGGTAGAATGGAAACATCTTGGGACCCCAAATCCCATGGTTCAGAAAAGAGGAGCTCTGAGGTACCTTCCAGCTCATAGGATTATAGATTTAGAGCTGGAAAAGATCTTAGCTTAAGTCAAGTCCAGTCCCCTTATTTTACAGATTAGAAAAACAAGGCCCAGGGAAATTAAGTGACTTGCTCAAAGTGAGATGAAAGTAGATCAGTCCTCTGACTCCAAATGCTGTTCTCTTTTCATGGTACCATGCTGATTATATACCCTAAGCCCAGTAATGAATTCTCCCTCATCTTCAATCAAATTTATCTTCATTGTTTCTTTTACTATTTTTGACCTTCCAAATTTTAAATTTATTTTAAAATATTTTATTGCTATATTTTGTTCTTACATAATAGTCACTTCAACTCTTACCTCATATAATCCTTCCCAAGTGGGATAAAAAATATAAAAAATACTACAGTGACCATATCTGACCATGGATACAAGATTCTGCCTGGCAGTCTTCTGCTTCTCAGTGGGAAGAAGGAAATATATTCCATTTATTTATTCTCTTGGATCTTCGTGGATTTTTTCAGTTACTGAGAATTTGGCTTCCTTTTAGTTATGTTTTCAATGATATTAATGTAGTCATCATGTATATTCTTGTCTTACCTCTGTTTTATTTCTGTTCCTATTATTTTCATGGGGCAAGTAGGTGGCACAGTGGACAGAACACTGAGCCTGTAGTCAGGAATACTCATCTTTGCGAATTAAAATCTGGCCTCATACACTTACTAACTGTATGACTCTGGGAAAGTCATTTAACCTTATTTGCCTCAGTTTCTTCATCTGTAAAATTATTTGGAGAAGGAGATGGCAAGCTGCTCCAGTATCTCTGCCAAGAAAATCATAAATGGAATCACAAAGAGTTGGACACGACTGACCACCAACACATTATTTTCACATCATGAATCACAAAGTCATTTTGAAGGTTCTTTTTATGCTGTTTGCCTTGGGCAGTAGTTGCCCTAGGCACTAAAACTGCTGGCAGCAGCTCTGTCTAAAGTATTTGAAGGACTTTGTTCTTACTAAGAGTCAACAGTCAATCATTCATCCAAGAGTACCTACTGAACAGACATGATGCAAGAAATGTTGTATTATGTACTTAGGACAGATGGGGATAGATAAAAGAAAGAGAGAGAGTTGTTTTGGAAGTAAAAATGTCATCCAACAGAGATAACCCCAAACTCCCACTAATAAAAACCCCAGATTTATATTTGAAGGATAGCTAGACATGTTATAGAATATATGTCTGGCAGGGTTTGGGCCATGAACTTGAATATCACTCTACAAGATGATGACAGAAATAAAGTATACAATTGGCTCATCCATCAGCTAATGAATCCTGGCTATTATGTCATGGTTTTTAGGATAATAGGAGTGGAATCATGACATTACTGGAAACAGATTGTGTGTTTGAGGGAGCAGGGGAGGGCTATGTTCATGTAGCATTGAAGGTTTGTCTGAATATCCACTATATTATTGCAAAAAAGAAGCTTTGGTCAGCATAAGGAAATGTAAGTACTTTAAACTAAATCTTACAACAAATGATTGGTATAATTACAAAATATAATCTATTCTTTTACCTTTCTGATTTTTTTAATTGAGGCTTTCTGCCAAAAATGCATGGTTGTTGGCTTGTAAGAATTTGTTTCAATCAGTTCATTACAGAGACTGATTTAAAAAAATGACTGTAAAATTTTAGGGCTGTTGTTCCTCACAAGCACGATAATAACTCTGCCAAGAAAATAAGTGATTATGTTACAATGTCATATTTTTTATACCATTTTATATTATATCTGCAGGTTAACTTAAAACAAGGTACGTTTTGCCTACATATATATGTATATATATATATACATATATACACACACATATATATGTATATATATATATACATATACACACACACACACACACACACATATATATGCGTATATACGTACAAATGCATTCGTGTTTATCTTATACTGGCACTATATAAAGGCAAGTAAATAAAATTTATACATTGAAGAAAGACAAAGAGTTAACTTAGCCCAAGATGGAAAAATCAAAACACTAGTGGGTATATCTGGTCTTGGTTAAATAATTTCACACTTAATGGGAAACATTTTTTGTTGTCTTACCAGTTGAGCCTGGAAAAAACACTCAATATCTGATATTTGAATTTTTCTTTATAATTTTTATCATTCTTCTGGCATGAGATATTTTTTAGCAATTTTCTTTACAAATAAAAAATATAAGATTGTTACAAAAGTCTTACCAAAAGGTACCATAATACCAATGTATGTTTTTCTGCATAAGACATATCTTTTGCCATATAAGAAAAACAGAAACAACAGGAAAATTGTTAAAGAAAGCCTTCCCTTCTCAGTCAAATTCCTTGAGTAGGGTATCTATAATTGGTGCCTCCACATTAGCTCCTGACACTCCTTCTGCACGCTGCCTTCTGACCTCATCATTCAACTGAAGCTGCTCTCCCCAAGTAACATCTTACTTGCTGCATTTAATGGCCTTTTCTCAATCCTCACCATCTTGACCTCTCAGCCTTTGACTATCTTCTCCTAGTTCCTCTGTTTGCTCTAGGTTTTTTATAACACTATTTTCTTCTGGTTTGCACCCTACTGGTCTGAATATTTTTAGTAACCTTTGGTGATTCTTCAGCCAGGCCACATCTGTTAACCATGGGTGTCTCCATTCAGTACTCTCTTCTCTTCTTCCTTTTTATGGTCTCACTTAGTGATCTCATCAGCTCCCATGGGTCCAATGATCATCTCTATGCCCATAATTCCCAATTCTATATATTTAATCCTATCCTTTCTTTCAAGTGCTGGTGTGTTCTTGGAAATTTTGAAGTGAATGTCCCACAGACATCTTAAACTCAACACATCCCAAACTGAACTCATCTTTTCTCTAAAGATCTTACTTTTTAAAACTTTCCCTATTACTGTACTTCTGAGTCACCAGGCTCATAACCTCAGTGTCATCCTCAGGTCCTCACATGCATTCATTCAAATATTCATCTTGCCAAGCTTGTCATTTCTACCTTCCTGACATCTCTCTTACATGCCCCTTTCTCTCCTCTCCCACAGCTACCATGTTGGTACAGGGAATAATCACCTCACACCTGAGATACTGTAATAGCTCCATAGTTGGACTCCCTATGTCAATTTTCCCTTCAATCCACGTTCAACTCAGCTACCAAAAGTTAAAGCTAAAAATTATGTCATCATCCTAGTCAATAAACCCCAATGGCTCTCTAATAGCTCCAAGATCAAATTAAAAACCCTCTGTTTAACTTTAAAAGCCCTTAAAATCTAGCATCTTCCTCTCTTTCCAGTCTTCTTCCCTTTAACTACTCCATACATTTTATGATCTAGCAGTACTAACTTCCTTACTGTTTCTTGTATAAGATATTCAATCTGCCAATTAAGTGTCTTTTCACATGCTTGAAGTACAAGAATTTCATACATGGAAAGCCTTCCTTCCTTACTTCTCCCTCCTGATCTCTAGCTTCTTTCAAAACTCAGGTCAAAACCTATTTTTTTTTTGTAAGAATCCTGTCCAGATTCTCCTCTGTAGCATCTTCCTTCTAAGATCATTGCTCTCTCTCTGTCTCTCTCTTTCTCATATATGCATATATATATGCATGTATGTATGTGTGTATATATATATGTGTGTGTGTGTACACACACACATATGTCTATATATGTATTTATACACACACATCTATGCCTGAAAATGTGTACATAAATCAGTTTGAGAACTTTACAGTGCCATAAAAATAGTAAGCTACCATTTAAATATCTTACTACAGACTTTAAGTCAGGTTTACAGGAACAGCATGGCTCTGGTAAGACCATTTCAGGGATATTAGGTCAAATTCTGGTGGGGTTACATTTTAAGAAGGACACTGAGAAGCCGGGGTGGATGTGGAGGGAATGAGTAGGAGGGCAAAGAGACTGAAAACCAGTCTATATGAAGAAGAGAAGAGGGGACTGCAGAAGGTTATTGGATAACTCAGATAGTAAAAGTCCTAAATGTTTGAAGGTCATGATAACTTTTTTCAAATGTTAACAGGGAGAAGTTGGGTTAAACTTACTCTTTGTGTAGCTAGAGAGTAGATCTGAGTCTACTGGGTAAAATTATAGGGTAATTTATTTTGCCTCAATATAAGGAAAAATCTCTAACAATGCTTTTTGTCTAGAAAGGGAATGGCCTACCATGAAAGATGGTAAGTTCCTACAACAAATAAGGCACTGAGTCTGTTGCTAGACCTCTCAACATCAAGAATGTTATAAAGGAGACTCCTATGTTGAGTACTGGATTGAATTACATACCCTCTAGGGTTCCCTTGAAGTCTATAATAACATCATGTAAAACTGACATCAATCTTTTCTCTTCTTTTAAAGCCATACTTTTGATTTCATTGGTAGAGTGAACTTATAATGATTAATATTTCTCTCAACACAAATGGAAAACTCCTCTGTAGTTTATAGCCTTATGAGAATTTTGGGGGGCTGATGGGAGGTTAAGTGACTTGTCTGGGGTCACCTTGTCAGAATGTGCCAAAGGTAGATCTTGAATCAGTTCTTTCTTACTCTGAGACTGGTTCTCTATTCGTTTCACCAGACCCTATCTCTAAATCATCATTAGCATCAATAAATATCATTTTCTTAAGTGGTCTGCTATCCATGATGGTGAAGAAGGTGAGAAACAGAAATGATGAAACAAATCCTTCTGGAAAGACATACAGACACACAGGGTAAGGAAGAACGAGACAGAAATTTGAAGAAAAATAATGAATTCCTTTCCTGTGACTGATAATGGAATCCTGGCTATTCTTTTTTTTTAAACAAATGCTTTATTAACTTCTGTTTTATATCATTCATTTCCGCCAGATTTTGAATTACAATCATTTTCCCCCTGTTATTCCCCTACCCAACCTCCCAGAATAGCAGTCCCACAAGATATCTCTTCCTCCATCTGCTCTCTCCCATACCTTCTCCCATACCCCCTTCGACTTTTCCATTAGAGGAAGGTGAATCTTTGTGTCCCGATGCCTGTACATCTTATCTCCAAATTATAAGCAAAAGAGTATTAATAATATTATTTATATATATTTGAAACATTTAATGTTGAGACCTCAAATTTCAGATCCATTTCCTTCCTCCCTTGTCACCCATTCCCTCTGGGGAGATAAATAATTCAGTATATGTTGTACATGTCTAGCTATGCAAAACATTATCATAGTAGATATATTGTACAAGGCTGCTTATAATTCCCTCCCACTCATCCCACCCCCCACCTGGTCCATTCCCTACATGTTCCTGTCAATCTTCTATAGTGGGTACTTCCAACCTCTCCTCCCCCCAAGGATGCCCTCCCATCCATCATCCCTCCTCTCATGCCCCTTCCCCCTATTCTGCTGCAGGTTGAGATATCCCATTTAGTATGTATGTCATTCTCTCCCTGAACCAAATTCAATGAGAATGTGGTTTTGCCTTTTTGCCTTCCTATTCTCCCCCTCCCTTGCAACCACTTACCCTTGCTTCTTCTACATGAGATAGTTTACCCTACCCTGTCTCTCCCCATCTCCTCTTGCCACTTTCCTCTCTCACCTCATAATTTCATCCCTTGAGTATTCTCCCTTCCCAACAAATTCTACCTATGCCCTCTATCCATATATAACTGTAACCATATACACACACATTCACATATGTATTCATATGACCACACCCCCTTCTTCCATTATTTTCATAGTGAGAAAGATATCATCAGTCACAGTCATTGCTTTTCCATATAGGAATGTAAATAGTTCAACTTTGTTAAGTTCCTTTTGATTTCTTTTCCCTGATTACCTTCTCAGGCATCTCTTCCTTCTTGTGTCTGGATGTCAAATTTTCTATTCAACTCTGTTTTTTTCCTCAAGAATGCTTGAAAGTCCTCTATTCCACTGAATGACCATATTTTCCCCTGAAACAAAATACTCAGTTTTGCTGGGTAGGTGACCCTTGGGTTCATTCCCAGCTCTTTTGCCCTCTGGAATATCATATTCCATGCCCTTTGATCCCTCAGTGTAGAAGCTGCCAGGTCCTGGGCTATTCTGATTGTGTTTCCACAATATTGAAATTGTTTCTTCCTGGCCGCTTGTAGTATTTTCTCCTTGATCTGGGGATTCTGGAACCTAGCTATAATATTCCTGGGAGTTTTCTTTTTGGGATATTTTTAGGAGGTGATTGGTGGATTCTTTCAACCTCTATTTTGCCCTCTGGATCTAAAACATCAGGGCAATTTTCCTTTCAATTTCTTGAAGGGTGATTTCTAGTTTCTTTCTTTGATCATGGCTTTCAGGTAGTCCAATAATTTTTAAATTGCCTCTCCTGGATCTATTTTCCAGGTCAGTGGTTTTTCCCATGAGATATTTCACATTGCCTTCTATTCTTTCATTTGTTTCAATCTGCTTAACAGCATCTTGATTTCTCATAAAGTCATTAGCTTCCATTTGCTCCAGTCTAACTCTGAAGGAATGAATCTCCTCAGTGAACTTTTGAGATTCTTTTTCCATCTGGCAAATTCGACTTTTTAAGGCATTCTTCTCCTCATTGCCCTTTTGGGCCTCCTTTGCCATTTGGGTTAGTCTATTTTTTAAGGTGTTGTTTTCCTCAGTCAGGCTGTTGACCCTCATCTCATACTTTTCCTGCATGCTTCTCATTTCTCTTTCCAATTTTTCCTCCACTTCTCTTATTTGATTTTTAAAGTCCTTCTTAAGGTCCTCTATGGCCTGCAACCCGCTCATGTTTTCCCCTGGGGCTTTTGGAGCAGGACTTCTGACCTCACAGTCCTTTTCCCGCTCTATGCCCCCAAAATAGGAGTCTAGGGTTGCATTTTTCTGTTTCCTTTGCCTTGGCATGTTGCCACTTAATTGCTTGACTTTTGGACTTGTTGCCACACTATGGCTTTAAGGCCAGATAGAGGAATTTTCGTCACGAACATGTGGGGGGCAACTTCCGTTTCTGGCAAGCTGTAAACCCACCCATGACTTCCACCCTAGATCACAATCCAGATCCAGGGAGGTTAAACAAGAGCGATTACCTCCCAAGGCTGATCGCTGGATCTCCCTACAATTCGCAGGCCAGGAACTGGAGCTGCCTCTGAAAACTACAGAATGGTGTGTCTCCTCAGAGGTTTCTAGCCCCCAGGGGAGGGAGCCGACACATTCCCCAAATACTGGTCCCAAAGTCCATAGGACACTAATCTCTTACTTTGTCCTAGGTATGTCTATGTTGATAATTCTGGAGTCGCCACAGCTGCTGGTGTTCTGGGGTTCCTCCAGCAGGCTGCTGGCCCTGCCACCCTGGGCCTAAAACCTCGGCTAACGGAGACCTGGGCTCCGCTGGCCTCGAATCTCCCCGCTCTGCGTGCTGCACCCTGCCGGCGCCCAGACTGCTGCGCTGGTCCTTCCTGCAGGGCTGCTGGGCTGTCCTCATCAGGAGGTTAGCTTCTCTGTGTCGTTCTGTGGGTCCTGGGGCTCCAGAAGTTGTTCAGAGTCCCCTTTTACATAGTTTGGGGGGAATCTGGGGGCAGAGTGTCTTGGATGAGCTGTTTCTACTCTGCCATCTTGGCTCCGCCCCAATCCTGGCTATTCTACAGCAGAGAATAACACAGCGGAGGAACTTAGTAATAAATTCTTTTCAGGATGGATTCTCTAGGCAGAGTTTTATAGTAGAAAAAAGCACTTCTTCTGAATTCACAAGTTCTGAGTTCAAAGCTAGTAATGCTGTTTAGTGGTGTGTGACTTTTGATATGTCACTTATTCTCCCTGGCTCAAAGTTTCCTCATCTGTTAAAAATAGGGGGTTAATAGGGGAGAATGATGTAGAAAGGTAGTTTTTTGGCTTTGCATTGGAAAATAGACTAGATGACTTCTAAGAATATATGGAATAGTGATGGACCATATCTCTATATACCAAGTGTCAGTTTATGTAGCAAATAAGCATGTTTTGACCATTCCAAAAACCCATAAAGACCATCTACTACATTGTTTGCATTGTGGGTGGGGAGGGATGATCTGTGTCCCTGAAGATAGAGAAGAAGACATACCCACAGTGATGCAGCCACATATCTTTTAAAACATTGAATTAAGTGCTAGCAGCAAAATATCAACTGTGGTGGCTTCTAAATATTTGTTAATTCATTTTAATTTCCTAGTTCACGAAAAAGACAAATGGTTTGGTTGACTGAACTCTCTATCTGGAGTAGAATTAGCTAATTCCTGTCATCTTAAAAATTGCTGTATTTTACATTTACATGCTGATCTTCTATTATTAATGGATAACTTTGATTTGCCTACCTGGTAAAATATAGATAAGCCGTGTAAGGAAATGTTATACAGTATCAAACAAGTCTAAAGATAATTAGCAATGGCCAATCAGGACTACAGGGGATTACTGATGAAGCATGCTACCCACTCTTGGAAGAGAAGTTATAAACTGAAGAAAAAGATAAGCATTTTGAATGTGGGAATTTGTTTTGCTTGACTATGCCTATTTGTTATAAAATTTGTTTTTCCTTTTTCTATTCACTGGACTGCAGGGGGTGGGGGATTGGAGGGAAAGAAAATAAATGCTTGTTATTTTAAAAATAAAACAGAATTTAAACCAAGAAAAGGTAGAATGACATGTTTTTATGCTAACCTATCTACTAGTCTTTCTTACTTTATTTTTCTAGATAGTTCTATTTAAGAATCATTTGTGAGCAACAAATAAAAATAAAAAAGACCCTACAGTACAACTAAAAGGGTTTTCTATTTCAAATTTTACTGCTCATGAAAATGACTAAATGCTGGAAAATCTTATCCTTTAGAAAATCAATGTAATCCATGGTTATTAGAGTTAATTTGTACATTACTTCAGGGAATTATGAGATACCCTGGGCTGGTCCTACCACTCCATTTGTATATATGCCCCCTGAGCCCTATGGGGAACACATGAAGAAGAATTTAAAAGTGTTATCTATGCCTCTATCTAAATGAGTTTAGGCATCGAAGGTAGATCCTGATGTTATCTATTTTAGCACATTATAAAAGAATATGTTTAGAGAATATGAGAACTCACCCACTACTACAAAAATAGTTTTTATTACACTTGTTTCTTACATCAAGAGAAAGCTGAAGAGAGTTGAGGAAGCAGTTAGAATGAGATATTAGGGGCATGCTATCTTACTGAAATTCTAAAGAATTTTGATTTAGTTTTTTTTTCCCCAAATGCTTTATTAACTTCTGGTTTACATCATTCATTCCCGCCAGATTTTGAGTTACAATTTTCCCCCCCATTTTTCCCCTACCCACCACCCCAAAATGGCAGTCCCATAGGATATCCCCTCATCCAATCTGCTCTCTCCCATATCTTCTCCCATACCCCCTTCGAATTTTCCATTAGGGCAAGGTGAATCTCTGTGCCCCAATGCCTGCACATACTATCTCCCAATTACATGCAAAATAGTATTAATAATAGTATTTATATATGTTTGAAACATTTAATTTTAAAGCTTCGAATTCCAGATACATTCCCTTCCTACCTCATCACCACCACCACAGGGAAGATAAGCAATTCAGGATATGTTGTACATGTATATCTATGCAAAACATTACCATAGTAGATATATTGTAAAAGACTGGCTATATTTCCCCCCCCCCCACCACCCATTCCACCCCTTACCTGGCCCAATCCCTATTTTGATCCTGTCCCTCTTCAAAAGTGGGTGCCTCCTACCTCCCTTCCCCCCACCATGTACTCCCCTCCATTATCCCCCCTCTCATCCCCCTCCCCCCTACTCTCCTGCATGGTGAGATATCCCATTTAGTATGGATGTCATTCTCTCCCTGAGCCAAATTCAATGAGAATATGGTTTTGCCTTTTTGCCTTCCTGTTCTTCCCCTACCCTCCAACCACTTCCCCTTGCCTCTTCTACATGAAATAGTTTACTTCCCCATCTCTTCCCATTTCCTCTTGCCACATTCCTCTCTCACCTCTTAACTTCACCCCTTAAGTATCATCCCTTCCCACCAAATTTGACCTGTGCCCTCTATCCATGTATACCTGCAAACATACATACACACATTCACATATGTATTCATATGCCCACATACCCTTCTTCAACTATTTTCATTCTGAGAAAGGTTTCATCAGTTACTGTTATTGTTTTTCCATGTAGGGATGTAAATAGTTCACATTTTGATTTCTTTTCCCTGTTTACCTTCTCAAGCATCTTTTGCTTCTTGTGTCTGAATGTCAAATTTTCTATTCAACTCTGTTTTTTTCCACAAGAATGCTTGAAAGTCCTCTATTGCACTGAATGACCATATTTTTCCCTGAAACAAGATACTCAGTTTTGCTGGGTAGGTGATTCTTGGTTTTAATCCCAGGTCCTTTGCTCTCTGCAGTATCATATTCCATGCCCTTCAATCCCTCAGTGTAGAAGCTGCCAGGTCCTGTGTTATTCTGATTGTGTTTACATAATATTGAAATTGTTTCTTCCTGGCTGCTTGTAGTATTTTCTCCTTGATCTGGGAACTCTGGAACCTGGCTAAAATACTCCTAAGAGTTTTCTTTTGGGGATCTTTTTCAGGAGGTGATCTCTGCATTCTTTCAACCTCTTTTTTACCCTCTGGGTCTAAAACATCAGGGCAATTTTCCTTGAAGGATGATTTCTAGGTTCTTTCTTTGATCATGGCTTTCAGGTAGTCCAATAATTTTTAAATTATCTCTTCTGGATCTATTTTCCAGGTAAGTGGTTTTTCCCATGAGATATTTCACATTGCCTTCTATTCTTTCAATTGCTTGGATCTGTTTAATAGCATCTTGATTTATCACAAAGTCACCAGCTTCCATTTGCTCCAGTCTAACTCTGAAGGAATGAATCTCCTCAGTGAGCTTTTGAGATTCTTTTTCCATCTGGCAAATTCGGTTTTTTAAGGCATTCTTCTCTTTGTTGCCTTTTTGAACCTCTTTTGCCATTTGAGTTATTCTATTTTTTAAGGTGTTATTGTCCTCAGTCAGGCTGTTGACTCTCATTTCATACTTTTCCTGCATCTTTCTCATTTCTCTTCCCAATTTTTCCTCCACTTCTCTTATTTGGTTTTTAAAATCCTTCTTAAGGTCCTCTATGGCCTGTAGCCAGCTTGTATTTTCCTTTGGGGCTTTTGGTGCAGGAGTTCTGACCTTACAGTCCTCCTCCTGTTCCATGCTTCCATCCTCTTGCCCCCAAAATAGGAGTCTAGTGTTGAATTTTTCTCTTTATTTTGTTTCCTTTGCCTAGGCATATTGCCACATAGTTACTTGACTTTTAGCCTTGTTGCCACAGCAGGACTCTGCCACCAGACTGGGGAGCTTCAGTCCCAAACTTTGGGGTCTTCTCAACTTCTGGAGGTATTAGTTGGCTGCCCTCCCTGAAGCCTCCGCACACTCTGGCAAGCTGGTCACACACCCCAAGACCTCCACCCCAGATAGCAATACAGAGATGAGAAGGTTAAAGCAAGAGTGATTACCCCCAGACTGATTGCTAGATCCCCCTACAGTTCACAGGCCAGGAGCTGAAGCTCCAACTGAAGCTACAAAATGGCAACTGTGCTCCAGCTCATCAGCAGCTCCTTGCCCCTAGGGGAAGAAGCTGACGCACTCCCAAATACTGGTTCCAAAGTCCAGAGGGCACTAACCTCTCACTTTGTCCTAGGCATCTATGTGTTGATAATTCTGGAAATGCTACATCTGCTGGTATTCTGGGGTCCCTCCAGCTGGCTGCTAGTCTGGCCACCCTAGGGCTAAAACCTCTGACTCATGTGGTCCTAGGCTTTGCTCCCAGGGTGCTGCGCTGGCCACTTCCTGCCAGACTGTCACACTGTCCAAAGTGGGAGGTTAGCTTCTCTGTGTCATTCTGTGGGTTCTGGAGCTCCAGAGGTTGTTCAGAGTCCCCTTTTACACAACTTTGAAGTTGTGTGGGCTGGAGCACTGTGGAAGTGCTGTTTCTTCTCCGCTATCTTGGCTCTCCCCTGATTTAGTTTTTCAGCGTGCGCGCGCACACACACACACACACACACACACACACCACACAGAGCACTCTTGGCTAGAAACATGTAACATCGTAGCTATCAGACTCCTGATACAAACTCACTCATGAAAATGAAACTACTTGGAAGGTATTGTCAAGAACAAAGGTGCTATTGACCTTGACTCACAAAGTCAAGCTCTTTCAAATCTTCTGTGCCTAAACATTTGTACTGCTTATAGATTAATTCAACACAACAGGAAGGCTAGGAATATTACTTACCAGAGACTACATTACTATTCACAAAAAGGCATTATATGGCTCTTTTCGTCAAAGAAAGTATGCAATTTTACAATTATCCCATAAGGAACAGTTTAGGAACACAGGTCTAGAGAACTGGACTCTCTTTATTACTTTTTACTGCTCACAGGCAGCCTCAAAGTAAAAGATTGTACCCTGTTTAGAACTTAAATTTATAAAAAGAACATATATGATAAAAAAAGTCTTCAGAGTGGACATTTTTTAAACTTACTGTCAGCAGCTGCTATGTTCCCACTCACCTAGTTACCAAGTCCCTGATGGTAGCTACAAGAGGGACAGAACTACCAGCCTCTCTTTAGAAGAATTTTAGTGGAAGAAGAATGAGCTATCCAACTTCTGAAATATTCAGGAGCTCTCCAGCTGCTAAAAGATAGAGGAACTGGAGATGTTAAAAGATCTAGGAGCTATATGAAGAGATGATGGATTCTATTACTGGAAGCTGGCACCTATTTATCACTGAATTTAATCATTCCTGAGAGAAAATTATTCCTCATAGAATCTCAGGAAAAGGCAGGACCTCCAGAATCCTCTATTCCAATTTGTACCCAAGAAGAAATTCCTTCTTTGAGATCTCTGAACAGGCATTATCCTGAAGCTTGAAGCCTCCCATTTAAGCAGCACTCATCATCCATTTCACTTCTGGACAGCTCAAATTGTTATAATGTGTTTTCTTTTCTTTTCAAGAAGCCTAAAATCTGCTTTTCTATAATTTCCATCCATTGATCTTGTTTTTATCTTCTGGAGCCAAGAAGAACAAGTCTAAGTCCTTCAAATACTTGATGACAGCTATAATGGTCCTTACTTCAGCACTGACCTTGGATTCTTCTCTTTTCAGTTTAAATATGTCAAGTTCTTTCAGCAGATGTGGCTTAGTATCCAGTACCCTCGCCATCCTGTTCATCCTCCTCTTTATATCCTCCAGGTTGTTAATGCCTATACTAAAATGTGGCAGGCAGAACTGAACACATTACTCCAGATGTGGAATGGCCAGGACAAAGAATAACAAAATTATCATTTCCCTTACTCTGGATATTCTCTCATTATCATATGGGGATGGAGGAAAGAAATAAGTAGAGATTGTTCTACTATATAAGAGGACAGTGATTCTCTAAAGTGAATGATTGTGATTAGCCTTTCAAAAACTCCAGATGAGGGTTATAGTCAGCTGTAGTGATTTGTCTAACACACTGCCTAAATTCCCAGTTTAGGCTGTAGCCTTGGAAGGAAGGTAATACTGACCAAAAAAAGTCCAGTAGCATATAATTGGAAAAAGCACTGAGCTGGAGCCAAAAGAAATGAATTCAAACATCTCCTTGGTTTCTTTCATGTGAGTTTCAGAGCCTTGTTCCATCCCTCTGCAATTCAGTCCTCTCATTATTAAATGAGTTTAATGTTGTTGATGATGATGATAACCAGCATTTGCATAGCACTTTAAGGTTTACACAATATAACTTACAAATATACTTTAAAAACTTTAATTATGTAAAACTGCACTAAAACTTTTAGGATAGCTGGTATTTTCTCATTTAATCCTTACAACAACCATGAAAGGAAGGTGTTATTATTATGCTCATTTTACAGATGAGGAATCTGAAACAGGTAGAGGTTAAGTGACTTGTCAGAAGTCACAGAGCTGAGCTCTTAGTGCGCAGGCGCGTTGAGCCTGAGGTGATTGTGTATCCATCAAAGATGGCTCCCCTGGGACACCACAACCTGCTTGTCTGCTCTGTCACTGGTTTCTACCCTGGGGACATTGAGGTCAGGTGGTTCCTGAATGGGCAGGAGCAGACAGCTGGGGTTGTGTCCACAGGCCTGATCAGCAATGGAGACTGGACCTACCAGATCCTGGTGATGTTGGAAATGACCCCCAAGCGTGGAGATGTCTACACCTGCCAAGTGGAGCACTCCAGCCTTCAGAAACCTGTCATCTTGGACTGGAAAGCACAGTCTGAATCTGCCCAGAGTAAGATGCTGAGTGGAGTTGGGGGCCTGGTGCTGGGGCTGATCTTCTTTGGGGTTGGCCTCATTGTCCACAAGAGGAGTCAGAAAGGGCTCCTGAGCTGGTCCTGAGGCTTTGTCCCCTGACACTGTTGCATCCCCTCCTCTCATGTTTGGGAGCCCCTGTTTGTGCCCAGATCTCCAGGAATTAGCTCTACTGCCTCCTTCCTTGGCATAGCTCCTTCCATGTACCCTCAGCTGTCTGGATTCTTTGGCATTTCCCCAACAGAGCTCCAAAGATGTCCTTCACCCTTCTTTGTTTCTATGCCTTTGTTTTATCCATTTTTGTCCCTTGAACCTTCACCCTAAGAATTAGAAGATT
Source organism: Gymnobelideus leadbeateri (assembly GCA_011680675.1). NCBI lineage: Eukaryota > Metazoa > Chordata > Mammalia > Diprotodontia > Petauridae > Gymnobelideus > Gymnobelideus leadbeateri. The sequence continues at coordinate 151,824 of WOXC01007330.1, read as the reverse complement.
GAGAATCAACTGATCATTTGTGACATGGAGACAAGGTGAGGGAAGCAAAGGAGGAAACTTCATCACTTGGGACTTGTAGAGTCTGTCACAATGTGAAATGTCTCCAGAGATATAGATTGTTATCCATCCACACCTTTAATTCTGGGTGCCTCTTATCTATTTCTTCCATAATTCCTACAGAAGTTGATTAATCAGCCTGTTGGTGGCCTTCCTCTACATTTCCTGATACTACATAGATACCAATGGAAGTCACTGACTGTCTGCCCAGAAATCCTTAACTTTTGCACTGTGATGGGCCCCCACAGAGATGTGACACATCTCTGATGACTTTCTTCTATCATTTCTGCTCAGTTCTTCTTTAAAGATATACTGTAGTGTGTGCTTGCCTATCATGTACCTCTCCCTTGCACTTTTAAAAAATTAAAGTTTTAGTAATAAAAAAAAAAAAAGAAGTCACAGAGCTAGCATCTGAGGCTAGATTAGAACTCAAGTCTTCTTGACTCCAGGCCTGTATCACAGATTTGTTGTTATGAAAAGATTTTAAAATGTAAAGTATAAAACAAAGAAACAAAAACCCAAACTGAACATGGGACAATTATAATGACCAAAGTTAGCTCCAAAGGAGATGTTTTATTGTATTCTTTTCTTTTCTTTTACTTTCTTTTATTTTATTTTTTAGTGTTAAGTAATTTACTTGCTCCATGTAGGGAAACTATTGGGATAACAGAGTTTTTCAGCACAACCAGGACAGGGAACCTTAAAGCATCAGAGTAGGAAAGGATCTTAAGGGGCATCTGCTTCAACCCCCTCAATTTAAAAAGGAGAAACTGAGACCTAGAGGAGCAAAGTGACTTGGCCAAAGTTACGCAAGTAATTGAAGGATTAATAGTTTGAAAAAAAATAACCAAGTCATCAATAACTGAACATATTTTCACAGGATACACTTTTATTATTATGCTATGTAACAGCAATGCATACACTAGAATGCCACCTTAATATATTATGCATAAAAAGAGTGAATGCTTCTTTTGATAATAAAAGTTACCATGGTGATATTTAATGATTATTGGACTCAGAGTTAGGAAACTTGGATTCAAATCCTACCATAAAAAGCTCTTATGACCCTGGCCAAATCACTTTACCTTTAGTGATTCAGTTTCCTCATTTGTAAAAGGATGATAATACTACTTGTTGAGGGCCCCTTTTCCTAAAAATTGAGACATTCGTACATCTGCAATACTATGGCATCTCTCCCATTTTCTACTGTCTTTTTTTCTTTTTTTGTCCTTTATTAATTTGTTCATTTACTTTGAGTTTAAAAGATTCAGTTCCATAATTCTTTGAGTTTCAAATTTTCTTTCCTCCCCACCGCATAGCAGCATACAATCAGATATAAGATCTGCAGATACTTTCACATTAGACATTGGTCAGGTTATAAAGAAGGATTGTATCAGATGGAATGAACAATGGGAAGGAGGAAACAAAAACAAACAAGAAAAAGAAAAAGAGCACATAGTTTGCTTCAATATGGATTCAAACTCTGTTTTTTCTAGTTCTTTCTGTGAATGTAAACATCTTTCTCCATCATGAGTCTTTTGGAGTTTACTTATAGCCCTGCATTTCTGAGAAGAGTCCAGTCTATCAAAATTGGTCATCACACATATGTTGTATCTGTAATTGTGTACCAATTGTTCCTGGTTCTGTTATTCTCACTCAGCATAAGCTCGTATAAGCCTCTCCAGGTAGACATGAAGTCCACCTGCTCCTTGTTTCTTATAGCGCAATAGTATTCCATTACATTCATGTACCATAACTTGTTTAGCCCTTCCCTGGCTGTTGGGCATCCCCTTAATTTCCAATTATTTGCTACCACAAAAAGAGCTGCTATAAATATTTTTGTGCCTATGGGTCTTCCTCTTGCTTCTATAATCTCTTTGGGATACAACCCTAGAAGTGGTATTGCTGGGTCAAAGAATATGAAATTACTTGTAGCCCTTTGGGAATAGTTCCAGATTGCTTCCCAGATAGCTGGATCAGTTCACAAACCCACCAGCAGTATATAGTGTTCCAATTTGTCCACATCCTCTCTAGCATTTATCATTTTCCTGTTTTGTCATCTTAGCCAATCTGACTAGAAAGATGTGGTACCTCAGAGTCATTTTGATTTGCATTTCTCTAATCAATAGTGATTTAGAGCATTTTTTCATATGTGTATAGATATCTTTAATTTCTTCCTCTAAGAACTGCCTGTTCATATCCTTTGACCATTTATCAATTAGGGAATGACTTGTATTCTTATAGATTTGACTCAGTTCTCTGTGTATTTTAGAAATGACACCTTTATCAGAGACATTGGTTGTAAAAATTCTTTCCCAATTTCCCACTTCTCTCTTAATCTCAGTTATATTGGCTTTGTTTGTACAGAAGCTTTTCAGTTTCATGTAAGTTATCTATTTTGCATTTTATAATGCTCTCTAATTCTTGTTTGGTCATGAAATCTTCCCCTCTCCGCAAATCTGACAGATAAACTATTCCTTGCTTTCCCAGATTGCATACAGTATCATCCTTTATACCAAGATCACACACCCATTTAGACTTAATTTTGGTATAAGGTGTTAGATAATGGTCCATGCCCAGTTTCTGCCATATTATATTCCAGTTTCACCAGCAGTTTTTGTCAAATATTGAGTTCTTATCCCCAAAACTTTGGTCTTTGGGTTTATCAAAGAGTAGATTATTATAGTTATTGACTGCTGAGTCTTGTGTTCTCAATCTATTCCATTGATCCACTGCTCTATTCCTCATCCAGTACCAAGTAGTTTTGATGACTGCTGCTTTATAATACAGATTAAAATCTGGTATAGCTAGGCCACCTTCCCTAGCATTTCTTTTCATTAATTCCCTTGATATGCTGGATCCTTTGTTCTTCCAAAGGAATTTCCTAATTCTATAAAGTAATTTTTTTTTCTAAATTGATTGGTATGGCACTAAATATGTAATTTAATTTAGTTAAATTTTCATTTTTATTATATTAGCTTGACCCAGCCATGAGCAATTGCTGTTTTTCCAATTAGATCTGATTTTATTTGTGTGAAAAGTCATTTGTAGTTGTGTTCATATAGGTCCTGGGTTTGTTTTGGCAGGTAGATCCCCAAATATTTTATAATGTCTACAGTAACTTTAAATGGCATTTCTCTTTCTATCTTTTGCTGTTGGATTTCATTAGAAACATACAAGAATGCTGAGGATTTATGTGGGTTTATTTTATGTCCTGCAACTTTGCCAGTTTTATTTATTGTCTCAAGTAGTTTTTTACTTGATTCTTTAGGATTCTCTAAGTACATTATCATATCATCTGCAATGAGTGATATCTTGGTCTCTTCTTTGCCTAATTTGATTCCTTTGATTTATTTTTCTTCTCTAATTGCTACTGCTAACATTTCTAGTAACAGATTGAAAAAAAGGGGTCATAGTGGACATCCTTGTTTCACCCCTGATCTTATTGGAAATGCTTCTAGCTTATCTTCATTACATATAATATTTGCTGATGGCTTTAAATAGATACTACTTATTATTTTAAGGAAGGCTCTATTTATTCCTATACTTTCTAGTGTTTTTAATAGTAATGGATGTTGTACTTTGTCAAAGGCCTTTTCTGCATCTATTGAGATAATCATGTGGTTTCTGCTAGTTTTATTGTTGATACGATCGATTATACTGATGGTTTTCCTAATATTAAATCATCCTTGCATTCATGGAATAAATCCTACCTGATAAAAGTGTATTATTCTTGTGATAAGTTGCTGTAGTCATTTTGCTAATATTTTATTTAATTTTTTTGCATCTATATTGATGAGGGAAATTGGTCTATAATTTTCTTTTTCTGTTTTATCTCTTCCTGATTTAAGTATCAGTACCATGTTTGTGTCATAAAAAGAATTTGATGGAACTCCTTCTTCACTAATTTTCCCAAATAGTTTGTAGAGTACTAGAATCAATTTTTCTTTAAATGTTTGATAGAATTCACTAGTAAATCCATCTGGCCCTGGAGATTTTTGCCTAGCATTGTTCCCTGATGGTTTGTTCAATTTCTTTTTCTGAGATGGGGTTATTTAAGTAATTTACTTCCTCTTCAGTTAATCTGAGCAGCTTATATTTTTTGTAAATATTCATCCATTTCACTGATTGTCAAATTTATGTGCATATAATTTGGCAAAATAATTCCTAATTATTGTTTTAATTTCCTCTTCATTGGAGGCAGATTCACCCTTTTCATTTTTGATACTCATATTTTGGTTTTCTTCTTTCTTTTTTCATCATATTGACTAAAGGTCTATCAATTTTTTTGATTTTTTTCATAAAACCAGCTCTTAGTTTTATTTATTAATTCAATAGTTTTCTTAATTTCAATTTTATTGATCTCTCCTTTGGTTTTTAATATTTCTAATTTAGTATTTAATTGGGGATTATCAATTTGTTCTTTTTCTAGGTTTTTCAACTGCATGCCCAATTCATTGACCTCCCTTTTATCTAATTTATTCCTATATGCACTCAGGGATATAAAACTTCCCCTAAGAACTCCCTTTTGCTGCATCCCACAAATTTTGGTATATTGTCTCATTATTGTCATTCTCTTGAATGAAGTTACTGATTGTTTCTATGATTTCTTGTTTGACCCACTCATTCTTTAGGATTGAATTGTTTAGTTTCCAATTAGTTTTTAGTCTGTCTTTTCATGCCCCTTTATTGCATATGATTTTTATTGCATCATGAATTGAGAATGATGCATTTAATATTTCTGCCTTTGTGCACTGAATTGTGAGGTTTTTATGTCCTAGGACATGGTTGATTTTTGTGTATGTGCTATGTACCTCTGGGAAGAAGGTATATTCCTTTTCATTCCCATTCAGTTTTCTCCAGAGATCTATCATACCTATCCTCTCTAAAATTCTGTTCACCTCCTTAACTTCTTTCTTATTTATTTTGAGGTTGGATTTATCAAGTTCAGAGAGGGGAAGATTAAGATCCCCCACTAATATAGTTTTGCCATCTATTTCTTCCTCCAATTCCCTTACCTTCTCCTCTAGGAATTTGGATGCTATACTGCTTGGTGCATATATGTTAAGTAATGATATTGCTTCATTCTCAATGGTGTCTTTTAGCAGGATATAGTTTCCTTCCTTATCTCTTTTAATTAGATCAGTTTTTGCTTTTACTTTATCTGAGATAAGGATTGCTACCCCTGCTTTTTTTACTTTAGCTGAGGCATGATGTATTTTACTCCAGCCTTTTATCTTTACCCTATGTGTATCCCTCTGTTTCATATGTGTTGTAAACAGAATACTGTAGGATTATGATTTTTAATCCACTCTGCTATCTGCCTCTGTTTTATGGGAGAGTTCATCCCATTCATGCTCACAGTTATGATTACTGTCTCTTTCCTTCCATCCCATTCCCTTCCCTGTTTATGCTTTTATTTTTCTCCCCTTCTCCCTTCCCCTCCTTAAGAGTTTTCCTTTTGACCACCACCTTCCTCAGTATTCCCTTCTTATTAGCCCCCCTCCCTTTTCCTCCCTTTCCCCCTTATTTCTTCCCTCCATTTACCCCCCCCCATTTTAGTCCTTCCACCTCCTACTACTTGTAGGATATGATAGGTTTTTATAATTAATGTAGTATGTTATAGCTTCTTCAAACCAACCTTGACAGAAACAGATTTCATGCAAAGCTTCTCTCCTTCCCCTCTTTCCCTCTTTTATGATACATTTTGTGTCTCTTCTTGATAGAGTCTTATGCTTAACTGGTTGTGTTATTCCCTCCTTGCACCAGAACCAATGAGGCAAAAGCTCATATAATGCTCATATACCTCCCTTCTTTCCCTCTGCTATATTGTTTTTATGCCTCTTTGTGTGGCATAATATACCCTTTTCTGCTTCATTCTTTCCTCTTCTTCCATTGCAGTCCCTTTGTAGCCCTCAATAAAGTTTTTATTTTATGATCATTTTGTGTAATTTATACTCATACCTTTTACTTGTCTATAAACAGTTTGCTCTTATTAAAAAACAGGGTGTGTGTGTGTGTGTGTGTGTGTGTGTGTGTATGTGTGTGTGTGTGTGTGTTTTCCTTGTTTACCTTTCTATGTCTCTCTTGTGTCTCATAATTGAAGGTTGAATTTTCCATTGAGCTCTGGCTTTTTCATCAAGAAGGTCTGGAAATCCATTATATTGTTGAATGGCCATCTCCTTACCTGGAAGAATATGTTCAATTTCACTTGGTAGGTGATCCTTGGTTGTAACCGGAGCTCTTTTGCCTTGCGAAAAATTGTATTCCACTTCCTCCAGTCTTTCAGTGTAGAGACTGCCAGATGCTGTGTGATCCTCACTGTGGTTCTGTGATATTTGAATCGTTTCTTTCTGGCTACTTGTAGTATTTTCTCCTTTACCTGGTATTTCTGGAGTTTGGCCACAACATTTTTCGGACTTTTCAATTTGGGAACTTTTTCAGATGGTGACACATAGATTATCTCAATTTCTACTTTACCATCTGGTTCTAGTATCTTGAAGCAGTTTTCCTTCATGAGCTCTTGGAAGATGATGTCCAGACTCATTTTTTCATCATGATTTTCTGGTAGGCCTATGATTGTCAGATTATCTCTCCTGGATCTGTTTTCCAGGTCAGTTATTTTTCCATTGAGATATTTTACCTCTTTTTCTAATTTTTCATTTTTGATGTTTTGTTTGACTAATTCTTGGTTCCTCGTAGAGTTATTTGATTCAATTTGGTTCATTCTAGTTTTTAGTGAATTATTTTCCTTGTTTAGTTTTTGGAGCTCCTTTTCCATATCACACATTTTTCTTTATAATGAACTGTTTTCTTCATTGTAATGTTTTTCTAATTTTGCAATTTTGATTTTAAAAGAATTATTTATTTTATCTTCTATCTCATTTGTTTTTTAAATTTCCTTTTGAGCTCATCTAAGAATGCTTTAGGTGTCTTAGACCAGTTCCCTGTTGAGGCTTGAGCTGTGGGTGTGGAGTCAACACCATCTCCCTCTGAATTTGGTTCCTCCCTCTCACCATAGTAGGACTCCAGTGTCTTTGTCTTTGCAGTCTGCTTTTTACCCATTTTGAGGCAAGGTCCTAGCCACACCCTTTCTCTAAGGTTCCCAAGCCTTTACTGCTTAAGAATTTTCCCTGGGGTAATAATTACTATGTTTTCAGGGTCAGAGGGGGGGATTGGAGCAGCTGGGGTTCACTCTGCCATCCTGTTCCCTGGAGGTCCAGATAGGGGCTTTTTAAATTTCTGGGCTGTGTATTGGTAGTCCCAGGAGTAGCTGCTGCCCCTGCCAGGGGCCCTGCATTTGACTCTTACCCTGCTCTGTCCAGTCCACACCCTGTAGTGATAGGCCTGGCAGTGGCCCTCGTGGTTGGTGGATCAACTTGCCACCATGTTTATCAGGCCACTGCACACCGCAGTGTCAGGGTCTCTAAGCCGTCTGGGGTCACTGCCCAGGATTGTCTCAAAGGAGATATTTTAGAAAGCTCCATTCTCCTTTCCTTGCAGAGGGAGGTACTATATGGGATCAAGCCAGAGCATTGTGGAATACTGCATAGAATGTCAGAGGTGGCTAACATTGTTAGTTTTACTGAATTCCTTTCTCCTCTAACTTTTAAAGTCTCTCATAAGGGATGGAATTCTGGGTAAGGGACAGGATTAAGTGATAAATTGGTAGAGGAAGGTAATATTAAAAATAAAGTATAGCATCAATGTTTTTTTTTTTTGAAAATGTAGTGTTCTGGAAACATGAGTTACCCAAGTTCTTCTTTCATATTAGGCCTGTGATTTCATCAGTGGAGAGAGCTTCTGGTGAAGAATTTCCTATATGAATGTAACTTCACACTTGCTCTTAACATTTTAGAGTGCTGCCTGGGGCAGGGAGAAGTTAAGTAACTTATCTAAGGTCACACAGTCATATGTGTCTGATGCAGGACTTGAACCCATGTCTTGCTGATGCCAAGGTCAATTCTATCAACTACACTATACTGCCTCTCTTTGATATGATTACTATACAATAACAGATGCTGGCTCTCAAGTCCACTTATTCTGCTAAACATAATATAACCAAAACATCATTTTACCATCTGTATTCTTTACATAAATCTTTAGAGCTACACATAAATAGCTTTAAATCATAATCGCTATTTAGATTCTACATATTTATTGATTAAAGATAGGTTTCAAAACAATGACCAATATTTTTTTTATCTCAAGAGTTCTAGAAAAAACTATTTTTCTCTCCTTTATAATACATTCTTAACTGACTACCACTTCAATTCATGTGCTTGGAATCAAGCTAGGCTAGCCTAAACAACAGATTGTTAGAGATTCAGAATCAGCCCCAGGCTTTCTTAGAAATGCTTGAGTGTTTTGAAGGATGATTTAATACCACTGTAGCATAGGGGCATTTGATAAGACTTGGCACAGATGGAGTTGTGTGGTGATGAGCATGCCCTGTCAGCCCAGCTATTTTCCTTCATTTCATTTCAAAGAGGCCAAACTGATTCCTTTTCTTAGAAATGAAGATAATCTGAAGTCACTCCAGAAAGAGTGCAAGGATTTCTGATTTAATAGAGTTTGCTTTGGGCACAATGAACAGATATAATGGGGATGTTGGACAGGTGGGGAGGATGAAAGTATATGGTCTATGACAATTTCATCCTGGGTGAGTGGATATGGAAGATGTTCCCTGGAGCCTCAGTTCTTCTTCAAAACATGGGGTTTCTAGAAGATTAAATACTGAATTAAATTTCTGCTTTCCTAATAGAAGGTAGGAGGAAGCATGATACCATGCAAAGAGATTGGTTACAATCAAAGGACTTGGGTTCAAAACTCAGTTCTGATACTTATTAGCTGTGTGACCTTGGACAGTAATTTAACCCTTCTGGGCCTAAGGGAGTTAGACTACATAGCCTTGGAGTCTTTTCTAGGGCTAGATCTAAGGCAAGTAAGTGACACAATGAAGAGAACACAGGTTTGGAGTTAAGAAGACCTGAGCTACTATCCTGCCTCACTTACTTATTACCTGGGTGAACTAGGCAAGTCATTTAAATTCTCTGAGTCTTCGTTTCCTCATCTATAAAATGAGATTGTTGGATACCTTGACCTCTGAGGTCCCTTCTATCTCCAAATCTATAATCATGAGAGCAATGATTCTATGATTCTTCCTCCCCAGAATTTCTCCATATTCTAGGGCTGATAATAATATCTCCTCTGAGGCAACTGCTGCTGATCTTCCTATGGAGAGATATAAAAGGAAATGATATACCACCACATGACCTTAATACCTTATTCCTTGCTTCCCAAGGAAATGGAGTGAGTCCCTTAGTGACACCTGACATATACTCTGCTTTTATCTGTCATAAGCATCCAAGCCACATTAGCATTCTACCTACATGGTATTTGGCTGCAAACACACAACAAGCTATAATTTACCTCTAGCTTCTTAGTGCCCCTACCTAAGCAATCACCGGTCATTACTAATTACTAATCGGTGATCTGACAGCTGGCATGTACAGGATCATCAATTCTGCTGATAATTACTGCTTTTCTACTGATCCCCTGAAGTCCTTTGGCCTTTTTCTCTTGCTCTTACATGATTTCTTCATTCACACAGCATTTATGGGCTTTGGGTATGCAGAATATGGTGTTAGGCAGTGGAGGAAATACAAAACTCATGCAACAAGCAAACATTTAAAGACCTGGTATGTGCCAAGTATCATGCTAGGAATTAGGGATAAAGAGAGAAAAAAAATCCCTTCTCTTAAGGAGGCTATATCCTAAAGGGGGAAAGGAACATGTGGTCTAGAGGAGGCATCACCAGGCTCTGTGTGAATCCTACCTCACCTTTGTCAAATAACTTAATAATTGTAGGCTTCAGTTTCTAATTTGTAAAATAAGAGTCAGACATGAAAACCACCAAGGTTCCTTCAAATTCTAAATCTACGACTGTATGTATACAAATGATCAAAACCAAAATATATGCAGAGCAAATTCTAAGTAATATCAGGGGGCACCAGCAACAAGGGGTTTCAAGAAAGGTCATGGGCAAAGAATGCCACTTGATCTGAATTGTGAGGAACAGAAAGGATTCTAAGAAGCAAAGAAAAGGGGAAACTCCAGTCCAGACATGAGAGACAGCCTATGAAAAGGCATGGAGATAAAAGAAGCAATATGTGCTACAAGTAAAGATGGGAAATCTAATCTCATGGACCTTGCAGTCTAGGTAGGAAGGAGACATGGCTCCAAAGGAGATAAGGGTAATATGTAATTTGACATAAATGCATCAGAGAAGCACAAAAAAGGATATAGAAAACCTGAGGGCAAATGTCCACAGCAACAGGAGGGGGTATGAGGGAAGTCTCTATGGAAGGCATGGCTCTGGAGTTGGGCTATAAATGGTAGGTAAGAATCTCATAAGCAGAGGAGGAGAAAGGGCTTTTTTAGGAGCACTGAGAGCAAAGGCATGAAAGTGGGGAGACTCAATGAATGATGAGGGAAAGACAGAAGTCAAATTTCATATAATGCATGAAGGGAAGTAATATAAGAGAATCTAGACAAACCAAATGGAATCCAGTCATGGGGGACAATGAAAGGCAGACAAGGAAGTATGAATGTTATTTGCTAATAATGAATCACTAAAGATTTTAAAGATCAGAAGAGAGATGTATATTAGATATATGCATAATAAAGTTACAAAGGGGATAACATTGTATGGTATGGAGAGCAGAGATTAGAAGATCTATTAGGAGTCTATTGGAAGATGGCAAGTGGATGTGAATGAAGGTGTGCACTAGAGGAGAGGAATATAAAGGAAGAGATGGATGTGAGAGATAAGGACATGGATTGAAAATGATATGGACACTGATTGGATACAAAATGTGAAGAGGAAAAGACAAAGATCACCCCAAAGGTATGAATATGGTAGACCAAATGAATCATATTTAATTCACAAGGAAGAACAAGTTTAGGGAGAAGGATAAAAAGGTTGATTTGGGACATGGTGTGTTTGAGTTACTAATAGGAGGTCAGAGTAAAGATGGTGATGATGATGGTAGAAAACATGTTGGACTAAAGAGTCATAGGCTCATAAATATTAAACTAGGAGCACCATCTGAAACCCTCTAGTCCAGGGGTGCGGAACCTACGGATTGCAGGCAACATGGGACCTTCTGGGTACTTCAGTATGGCCTTTCCACTGAGACCAAGTGTTACAGAATAAATCCTTTTATTAAGGGGGTTTGTTCTGTGAAGTTTAGATTTAGTCAAAGGGTCATACTTGAGAACCTAGAGGTCACATGTGGCCTTGAGGCCCCAGGTTCCCCACCCCTGATCTAGTCCAATGCCCTCATTTAATAGATGAGGAAACTTAACGCCTAGAAAAGTTAAGCAGCTTGCTCAAGATTATGTAGGCAAGGAAATGTCAGAGGAGGGATTTGGGCCCAGGTACTAACTTAAGAGCCAGTGCTATTCCCAGTGGATCATGATAACAGGGTTCAAAGTTCATCTCAGACACATGTTGGTTTTTCAACTGTGGGGAAAGTGGTGGGAAATGTGGGTTTGGAACTCAGACGGGAGTGTTTCCCCCACACCGTAGCATGTTGAAATGTGAATATGGACAACTCTACAATCAAAAGCTGGTATGGAATCACATTGTGCTGTGAAAGGAGAAATGGGTCACAGAGACATCATGTGCAAAGTAAGGGAAAATGAGAGAAGGATGAGGGGGGTAATGAAAGGGTCAAAATGAGAAATACTGTCAGCAGTGGTCATATTCCAAGAGATGGTGAGGTTAAAATTATGCCAGTGTGTAACTGTAGTATGAATCTTATGGCTTTCCTTTCTTTCACTACCATTCAGCCCTGAGAACTTCCTTGATTCTTTCCTTTTCCATTTCATTCCACGAGTAGAAGAGGTGTTAGTTAATGCAGAGACACAATGGCATAGTGAACAGAGTACTAGACACCAGGGAAGCAGCTGTTGAGACAAGTGACAGGGAATAGGTCATTAGACTTAGAAATAGGAAGATGTGAGTTCAAATCCTGTCTCTGATAGCTACAAGCTATGGGGCCATGAGGAAACCACCTCACTGAGTTTCAGTTATCTAACATGCAAAAAGGGGATAAAAATGAATGTAGCTGGGGGCAGCTAGGTGGCTCAGAGAGCACTGGCCATGGAGTCAGGAGCACCTGAGTTCAAATCCAGCTTCAGACACTTGACACTTACTAACTGTGTGACCTTGGGCAGGTCATTTAACCCCAATTGCCTTGCCTTCCCCCTCCAAAAAAAAATAATGCCTATCATTTTCACCTCGTATGGTTACTGTAAGTGTCAAGTGAGTTACTACGTACAGAGCACTTGGCATTATATACTACATCCTTTCTCTATTAACAGTTCCCCAGCACTTCTCTCCTTCATGGTGTCTGTCTGTTGGCTGGGAAATGAAAGACAGTCTGCCACTACTCTACGACCTTGGTTCCATGCCAGAATTCAACATGTAGGAAAAGGAAGAATTAAAAAAAAACTTCTTTCTAGAATATAAATCCAAAAGCAGGATGAGGATCCACTAAGAATTGCTTACTTCTTGGACACATGCAGTATGCTGGGAGATGTGGAAACTCTCTCCTATCATTTGTTGAGGTCCTTTGAAGAGTGGAATAGGTTGGGAAAACAGATGGTATGTTATTAAACTCTTCGACAATACCTTAATAGAGTAAAACAAAATTTATATGACTGAAAATGATCAGTTATGGGGTTTTAAAGCATCAGATATGATTGAAAAGTTTGTGCCTTGTAAAAATGGTTTTCACACATTGTGAAATCAAGTTTAAGTCAATGGGTTCTACTGAAATCAATCTGGTTCTTCAATATATTCATACCAACAGATGGGTGAATGAATAGGAGCATGTCCACAGAAAAGTAAGTAGGATAGTGAAATGATGGTGAAAATCATGGCACATGAAGACTGACTGAAGAATATAATGATGCGTAACCTCAATAAGAGAGGCTAGGTGTGGGACAGGGGTTAGGAGTATAGGACTATAGGTTTAGGACTATAGCAGCACTGATTTACAGCCAGAAAGGACCAGAGAGTATAACACACCTATTTTTACAGATGAGGAAACTCAGGCAGAAAGGTTAAAGGTAGAACTCATAGCAATGCATTATTACAGTGGATAATATTTAAAGAGCTTGTTGCTAATTCATTTCAGTTGTGTCTGACTCTGTGACCATATTTTGAAGTTTTCTTGGCAAAGATAGTGGAATGGTTTGCCATTTCCTTCTCCAGATCATTTTACAGTTGTGGAACTGAGGCAAACAGCATTAAGTGATTTGCCTAGTGTCACATAGCTAGTAATTGTGTGAGGCTGGATTTGAACTCATGAAGATGAGTATACTTGATTTTGAGCTCATTGCTTTATCTGCTGTGCCACCTAGCTTCCCTTATATTAAGAGCTATAATGTGTCTTAGAGATCATCTACTTTAATTCTTTATTTTACATATGAGGAAACTGAGGCCTGAAGAAGTTAAATCCACATCATAATAAGTGACAATGGTGGGATCTGAACCCTCTCCAAAATCCTATGACTTTTCTAATGCACCCCTGACTTGCACCAATTACTATATAGTTTGATAACAAAATACTGTCTTTCAAGGTTGGTGAAATCTTCACTTTCTTGTCACTCAGTGGCCCCACACTATAGCATCTTTTGAGTTGCTGTGCTTTTAGAGTTACTATGTCTAATTATTATAGGTTTTCCTCTTTTCCTTGTCAAGCTTTTATTTGTGACTATTCTTCAGTGACCCTGTAATTGAATTAAATGGGTTTTCTTCCCTCATAATTTGATTTTCCTAAACTGACATGGGCTAGAACATCAGATCACCAATTTTGTTAGAATTCTGTAAAAAAATAGAAGTCAGCTGACTCTGAGCTTCTCTCATCTGAATGCAGTACATATCCTTTAATGTACTGAAATTGTGACATCCATTTTGGTTGTTCAGAGACCTCTTTTCATTTACTTCCTAGATCTTCGACATGGTTTGAGCTGTTGGATAATCAACCACTTGGATAAGTAAAATGTTTACCGCAAGTATATAAATATTGTGGGAATTAAGCATACCTAAAGGATCATTGTAGGGTAGTATAATTCAGGGAAAGTTTCATGTAAAGGTGAGACATAATAAGATCAAATTATTAGAAAGAATAAGTTCCTTAAGGGTGGGGACTATTTTTATATTTCTCTGTACATATAGCACTTAGCATAGGGCCTGCCACATAAGAAACATTTAATACATGCTAGTTGATTGACTGATTATTATGAATTAGGGAAAAAATAAGCTCTTTGATAAAAGACAAACAAAAAAAACCAAACACTTGATACTATAAGGCATGCCCAAAGTTGTAAGATACATCACTTCCCACCACCACCACCAATACATAGTGTGGAAATCATGGGAAATTCCCTGCTGATTTTCTATTGATAAATGGTCAAAGGATATGAACAGGGAACAGGGAGTTTTCTGATAGAGAAATCAAAGCTATCTATAGTCATATGAAAATTATGCTCTAAATAACCATTGATTAGAGAAATGCAAATCAAAATAACTCTGAGGTGCCATGACTGTCAGATTGGCTAATGTGACAGAAAAGGAAAATGATAAATGTTGGAATGGATGTGGGAAAATTAGGATATTAATGCATTGCTGGTGGAGTTGTGAACTGATCAAATCATTCTGGAAAACAATTTGGAACTATGCCCAAAGTGTGCATATCTTTTGATCTAGCAATACCACTTCCAAGTCTGTGTCCCAAAGATATTTTTTTTGCCTTTTTTTTGGAGGGCAATTGGGGTTAAGTGACTTGCCTAAGGTCACACAGCTAGTTTTTGTATTAAATGTCTAGGCCAAATTTGAACTCAGGTCCTCCTGACTCGAGGGCTGGTGCTCCATTTACTGTGCCACCTAGCTGCCCCCCCAAAGAGATTTTTTAAAAGGGGAAAGGGAGGACCTATTTGTACAAGAATATTAATAGCAGCTTTTTTGTGCTGGCAAAGAATTGGAAATTGAGGGGCCTTCATCAATTGGGGAATGGATAAACATGTTGTATATGATAGTAATGAAATACTATTCTTCTATAAGAAATGATGAGCAGTCTGATTTCAGAAAAAAATCTGGAAAGACTTACACAAACTGATTGATACAAAGTGAAGTGAGCAGAACCAAGAGAACACTGTACACAGTAACAGCAACAGTGTAAGATGATAAACCCTGAATGACTTAGCTATTCTCAGCAATACAAGATCCAAGACCTTCCCAAAAGACTCATAATAAGAATGTTATCCACCCCCAGAGAAACTATTTTTCATTTTATTTGTGTGTGTGTTTTCCCCTTTTGCTCTGCTTCTTCTTTTACAACATGACTAATATGGAAATGTGTTTTATATAATTGCGCATATAAAAACTATATCAAATTCCTTACTACTTTAGGGAGTGAGGTGGACAGGTAGGGGAGGAAAAAGATTTGGAATGCTACATTTTAAAAAACTGAATGTTAAAAATTATCTCTACATATAATTAGAAAGAATAAAATATTCTTTCAAAAAAAAAGAGAGAGAATTCCCTGCTGACACTTGTAAAAATGCTTTAGTCAACAAACCTCTGTGCTTTCACTCCTTGACCTACTGTCTGAGCTTAACTCAAAACATAATCATAAAATATTCTTACAAAAACATGCAGCTTTCTTAAAACCAAGCACAACACTTGACTCAGTGGTATTCTGAGGCAAGATCCCAGAGATGTTCTCTGAATAATGGAGCATTTCCTCCCTTGCAGCCTAAATTTGTCTTCCATTAATTTCACCGAGCATCAATCCTGCTATCTTACAATGAAACAGAATATGGGGGAACAAGGAGGGGACAATCAAGTTTCACCATAATCATGTAAAATATTTTAATCATTCATCCACTAAATTCTCTTTTCCAAAAGAAATAATCCTAAATATGATTCTCTGTCCCCTTGAGTCTTTGCTTCCCTTAATTTCCATATCCATGAAATGCTTTTTGCTATATCAAAATTTAACTTTTAGGACCTATAATTAATAATAGCTCTCACATAGTGATTTAAGATTTGCTTTAGTAGAGCGTCGGCCCTGGAATCAGAAGGACCTGAGTTCGGAGCCGGCCTCCGACACTTAATCCGCACAAACAAAAACCTAGCCGTGTAACCTTGGGCAAGTTACTTAACCCCAATTGCCCTAAAGGGGCGGCTAGGTGGCGCAGTGAGTAAGAGTGCCGGCCTCGGAGTTGGGATGACCCGAGATCAGATCCGGCCTCAGAAAATGAGCACCCACGCATAAATCAAATGACTAGCCGTGTAACCTTGAGCAAGTTACTTAACCCCAATTGCTTAAAAAAAAAAAAAAAAGATTTGCTTTAGGGGGCATTGTGGTGCCATGGGTAGAGAATTGGCCTTGAAGCTGGGAAGGCCTGGGGTCATGTCTTGCCTCAGATATAAACTGGCCATGTGACCTGGAGAAGTACCTCTAGGCAATTCTCTTAGAGAATAGGTGTTGATCTGCCTTGGTAAAGGGAGGCTCCCCATTCAGGAGTTACTTAAACAATCCTGGTTCCATTTAACATATGAAAAGCTCTTTCTGTACCTCAACTTATTTGATCCTAAGAGGAAAATGCTATATTATTGCCCAATTATTAATATTATTTGAGTCTAGCTTCATGTGCTGAGAAATTGTTTAACCCAGAAGCTTTCTATAGAGGTCAGAGATGCTCCAGGGAAACCTAATGGTTTTAAGGACTGTTTAGATCCCACCCAGTGCTTATTTTGGGTCCACCTAAGTCTTGCTTTGGGCCCAATTAAAGCTTGTGTTTTGAGTTCCCCAAATTAGAATATTTGTACTTGGTTTTGTTCAGTTGTGTCCTACTTTTTTTGATCTCACTTAGGATTTTCTTGACAAGGATACTAAAGTGGTTTGCCATTTCCTTCTTCAACTCATTTAAACAGATGAGGAAACTGAGGCAAACAGGGTTAAGTGACATGTTGAGGATCATACAAATCTGAGGCCAGATTTGAACTCAGGAAGATGAGTCCTTCTGACTCCAGGGCCAACACTCTATCCGCTGCACCACTTATCTGACGTTGCTGATATACATTTAAAACCACCCATTTCAAGAAATTATTTACTGCCAATATGAGGTTAATCAAATAAATGGCCTTACACATTGTCTGAATTAACATAACTTCAAAAGGACCAAGTAGGAAACCACACCTTTTGGGTTTCTCCTTTGACAAATGACTTAATAAAATCCTTTCTAAAAGTATTTCATGTTTGGGGGTTTATTTTCATGACCAGCAATCCTTACTAAACCATTGTGATGAAGGTGATTTTGTCTTCACAGTGTCTAAAGAAAAAGATAATTATATATCTAATAATTTGAGGAATGAGAAAACACCAGAACTTAAGAGGGTTGAGAAGGTTTCTGTGAGAGATGGGACAAAAGCTAAGTGTTGCTGGAAGATGATAATTCCAAGAGGCAGAGATGAAGAGGGACTGTATGCTAGGAAAGGAGGAGGAAGGATATTTTGTAGATATGAGAGACTGAGTTCTAAGGTCAAACTCATTGTGATCACATGACATCACTAGTATCACACAACAAATAAGTATCTGAAGTTCTGTAAGGTAAGCAAGCAAGATCTTATTACTCCTGCATTACAGATGACAAGGGCAGAAAGGGACCTGCTCAAACTACTAAGTGCCAGAAACAGAACTTGAACCCAAGTCACACAATTATAGATCCAGAGAAGGAACTTTTAATCCCTTTTGTGTCCTGGACCTTCTTGGGTGACATCTGGTAAAGCCTACGACTCCCTAGTAAGAGTCATGTTTTAAAATATAGACAGGATTACAAAGGAAACTAATAAGTGCACATGCATGTGTGCACACACTCTAGAATTTAAAAAGCAAATTCCCCAGGTCCCAGGTTTAGTACCACTATTTTAGAGGATTGGACTATCTGACTAAAGATCCATTTCCTGGGGTGGTGGAATTGCATACAACATTTAAATAGGTAATTATATACATGAGGATTTCAAGAGAAGGAATGGGTTACTAACACCTAAGGGAATTGAAAAAGGATACCAGAACTAAGGGCACTAGAAGGTAGGTGCTGCATGAGGAAAGCCTTAAAGAAGCCTAGGGATTGTAAACAGTTATCTATTTCAATTCCTTCCTTTTCTAGATAAGGAGACTGAGATTGAAGGAAATTTAATAATTTACCCAAGGTCATACAAGGAATTAGTAAGAAAACTAGGACTGGAATCTAGATCCTGTAGACAACAAATGTAAATTCAGCTCCTCTGATTCCATGTTCAGTGTTCTCTCATGGTACCACAGTATTTCTCTTCCAATCCAACGCACATTCCAAGTCCTCCTCAAGCTGATTCCAACCAACCTTTTTAGCCATCTTCTATCTTACTTCCCTTCCTACATGGTGTGATTCAACTGAAGTAGCTGAGTTTCCATTTGCTGACCTTAGCACTCAGTTTGTCAGCTCTATGAGCTGTTCCTCTATTCCTAGAATTCCCATCTTCCAACAAGGCTTGCACCATTTCTTACAAGAAATCTTCACCACCCCCTTAGGTGCTAGTGTTTTCATACCTCTCAAATTATTAGATATATAATTTTCATTTTTGTATAATGTTACTTCACAACATAATATAATCTTGGGGATAGGACTATTTCTTTCCCCATTTATATTTGTATTCCTAATATCCTTTAGATCCCTAATACCTACTGGAGTGCCTTGTACAAAAGTGAAACAAAGTAAAAAGTAAACAAAGTACTTTATGAAGTTCAAGGGGAAAGACCCTTACCCACTGGGGAGGTAAAGGGAATCATAGCAGAGGGAGTTATATCTGAGTTCGGATTTAAAGAATGGGAGAGAGCAGAGCCAAGATGGTAGCATAGAAGCAGGAAAAGTCCATGAGTACCCCCCCCACAACCCCCTCAAATACCTATAAAATATGACTCTAAACAAATTTTAGAGCTACAAAACCCACAAAGTGACAGAGATAAACAAATATCCTGCTTCCAGCCCAGAAGGCAGATAAGAAGGGTTCATGGCACCAGGCTGGGAGTTCAGCCCAGCCCTTCACGAGCTTGTGGTTTTAGCCCCAGGGCAGCCCTGACCAGAAGTGGCTGGAGGGGACTTTGGGAGAGTCAATCACTAGCAACTGTGCTGGTTTCCAGAAATATCAACCCATAAATGCCAAACATAAAGAAAAAAGTCAGTGCAGAACTCTGTTGGAACTGGGGGGGGGGGGGATGATGCCGCTGCACCCTGGAGCAAGAAGCAGTGGAGATGCAATGGCCTTGTAATTGCCTCCACATGGCTGCTTCAGAGCTCCTGGCCTGCCCATCGTAAGGGAAACAAGTGACCATTCAGAGGGTAATTGCTCTTGCTTTAACGTGCCTGGATCTAGATCTCGAACTTAGGTGGTGGTCCTGAGGTATATGGCCAGTGAGCCAGAGTTTGTGGGGGCAGCAGAGATGGCACCCTATTAATAGCTCTGGCAGATGCAAAAGTTCCAGTGATTTGGGACAAATCTCTCCCCTCTGGAAGCAGAGTACTACTATGGCAAAGAGCTCAAAAATTAAGTAATCGAGTGGCAACATAAGCAAACAAAGGAAGACAAGCAAGCACAGCAATCCAACTTTAGATTCCTTTTTGGGAGACAAAAAGTATCAAAGCATGGAATGGGAGGAAGACAATGAAGTCAGAACTCCTGCACCAAAAGCTTCCAAGAAAAATATGAATTGGTTATAGGCCATGGAGAAGCTCAAGAATTTTGAAAACCAAGTAAGAGAAATGGCAGAAAAATTGGGAAGATAAATGAGAAAAATGCAAGAAAATCATGAAAAATGAGTCAACAACATGACTGAAGAAAATAACACCTTAAAAAATTGACTAACTCAAATGGCAAAAGAAACCCAAGAAGCCAATGAGGAGAAGAATTCCTTAAAAAGCCAAATTTGATGGATGGAAAAGGAATTTCAAAAGCTCACTGAAGAAAATATTTCCTTCAGAATTAGATTGTAGCAAATGGAAGATAATTACTTTATGAGAAATCAAGACACTATTAAACAGATCCAAGCAAATGAAAAAAATAGAAGGGGATGTGAAATATCTCATTGGAAAAACCACTGACATGGAAAATAGATCCAGGAGAGATAATTTAAAAATTGTTGGACTACTTGAAAGCCATGATCTAAAAAATAACCTAGAAATCATCCTTCAAGAAATTCTCAAGGAAAATTACACTGATATTCTAGAACCAGAGGGAAAAATAGAAATTGAAAGAATTCAACCAATCACCTCTTGAAAAAGATCCCCAAAATAAAAACTCCTAAGAATATTATAGCCAAATTCCAGAGTTCCCAGGTCAAGGAGAAAATACTGCAAGTAGTCAGGAAGAAACAATTTGAGTATTGTGGAAACACAATCAGGATAACACAAGATCTAGCAGCTTCTACACTAAGGGATTGAAGGGCTTGGAATATGATATTCCAGAGGTCAAAGGGGCTAGGATTAAAACTAAGAATCACCTACCCAGCAAAACTGAGTAAAGCTTCAGCAGAAAATATGGTCATTTAATGAAATAGAGGACTTTCAAGCATTCTTGATGAAGAAAACCAGAGTTGAATGCAAAATTTGACTTTCAAATACAAGAAACAAAAGAAGCATGAGAAGGTAAACAGGGAAAAGATCATAAGGAACTTATTAAAGTTGAACTATTTATATTCCTATATGGAAAAATGATAATTGCAACTTATGAAACTTTTTTCAGTATGAGGATTGTTGAAGGGAATATAAATGTGTGTGCATGTATGCATGTATACATATATATGTTTATTTAGGAATGTTTATGTGCATATAAGTACATATGTGAGTGTGTGTATATATGTGTACATGTATACATAGACAGAGATCACGGGATCAGTTGAATGCAAAGGATGATATCTAAAAAATAAAATTAAGAGGTGAGGGGGGAATATAATAAGAGGAGATAGGAAAAGACAGAATAGGGCAAATTATCTCATATAAAAGAGGCAAGAGAAAATTGTTACAATGGAGGGGAAGAACACCAAGGCAAAAGGGACTGGTTCATTGAATTTGACTTAGGGAGGGAATGACATACACACTAAATGGGGTATCTTGCCCTACAAGGGAGTAGGGGGAAGGGGAAGAAAGGGGGTATGATGGAAGGGAGAGCAAGTGGGGGGAGGGTCATTAGAAGCACACACTTTTGAAAAGGGACAGGGTCAAAGTAGAGAATAGGACAAGTGAGAGGGTGGGATAAGATGGAGGGAAATACAGTGAGTCTTTCACAGTATATCCACTATGGAAATGTTCTGTGTAACCACACATCAACAACCTATATTGAATTGCTTATCTTCCCAGTAAGTGTGTGTGATGAGGGAAGAAGGGAAAGAATCTGGAATTCAAAGTTGTAAAAGCAAATGTTTTAAAATTATTATTATTATTATTATTATTATTATTATTTTTACACGCAACTGGGAAATAAGATACACAGGCACTGGGGTATGGAGATCCATCTTGCTCTACTGGAAAATCGGACAGGAAGTGGGGGAGGATATAGGAGGGAGCAGATTGGGGGAGAGAGTATACAGTGGGATTGCTGTTTTGGGAGGATGGGTAGGGGAAAGATGGGGAGAAAAATTGGTGACTCAAAATATTGTGTAAATGAATGATGTAAACTAAAAATACACATAAAATTTAATAAAAAAATAGAATAAAATAAACACACACACAAGAATGGGGGAGCAACGTATACAAGCCCCCCAAGAAGTGAGAGAGAGGGGTGTTTATGGGAGATACACAGTCTTCAATTGTCAAATTCAATATTTTCCCCATGAATTCCCATAAATTTGTTTTTTACAAATACAACTTTGGGTTTAATATAATAAAATAGTTTCTTAAAATAACAGTGACAGAGCATCCAAAAGTGGAATGGTTTAGGGAAATATTAAAATGATCCCTCCTTATAGTTCTTTGAGCAAAGACTTGTCTAGGATGTTGGAGAGAGGATTCATAGTCAAAGTCTGTTGGACTAGACAGCCTCTGAAATCTGTCCCCATTCTAAGAATCTGTGATCCTGGTACCCTTAAAAAGAGACCCGTTAGGGGAGGCTAGGTGGCGCAGTGAGTAGAGTGCCGGCCCTGGAGTCAGAAGGACCTGAGTTCGGATCCGGCCTCAGACACTTAACGCACACACAAACAAAAACCTAGCCGTGTGACCTTGGGCAAGTTACTTAATCCCAATTGCCCTCCAAAAAAAAAAAGAGACCCATTACATGACAGGACTGCCATGAAGGCATGTGGGCAACAGTGATGGTCTCTCCTCCTGAGAGATTTTGAAGGAAAGCTTCTTGTTTGGTTTAGAATAAGGAATTCTCAGTTAAGGCAGAAGTTGAAATGCATGGCAGAGGCTCCTTTCAACTTATTGTCTCACTGACTCAGAGAGAGAAGGGAGAAGTTTTATGTAATCCATCTAGTTCAACTCCCTCGTTATATAGTTGAAGAAAGTGATGCCCACAGAGATTAAGTGACCTACACGACATCACACGGATGGTAAGTATAAGAAATGGTATTTGAACCCACCGTCCTCTGACTCTGGAGTCAGTGTGTTCTCTATTATACCAATTTGACATCATGTCAAATTTGAAAGCCTTGAGAGAATCTGTCTGGATGCCTCAGGACAATGGACAGTTGTACTCCTTACTTCTACTTTATAGAATCCTTCACTTCAGTCAAGTCTTAGCTAAAGTATAAGCTACATGAAGCCTTTCCTGATGTCACTTCCAGTACTCTCCCACCCAAAGTCACCTTTCATTTATCTGATTTATATTTAGGTATGCACATGTTGGCTTCCCCATTAGATTATATGCTCCTTGATGACACACTGGGGACCCAACTGGAACTGTCCAATTGGATAAAACAGCATGCTTGCAGGCCCCCCTCCTCTCTTTTTTTCTTTCCTTCTTTCTTTCCATTTCTTCTACTGACATAGGGTATCATTACCGTATCTGTGGGTGCCCAGAAAAATGTAAATTTGATTCCTGAAACTTTTTTTTAAGGACCACACCTTAAAGCCAAATTATTCTGATTCTTGTTGATTGGCCAACAATAGATCCTAGGCTACATGCCAATTGGTCACTGTTTGGGCCCTGGATTGGCTCATAGTAAATGTAAATAACGATTATTTCTGTTTTGGTCAGAAACCCTGAGGACCTTTCGCTCCTAGATTGATTTTTTTGACTAGGTAAAGAGGTTATTCTCTGCCTCATTTCTTACCTATCCTTAATCATTGAATGTGATTAAGTCTCAGTCAAACTGAGACCTGTTAAAAACTTTAGCTTAAAAAGGTCAAGGTGTCCCATTGCAACCAGGGCCACCTCCAGTCATCCTGATCTATATCTTGCCACTGGACCCATATGGCTTTCATGGAGGAAGTGAGGCTGATGACTTTGCACAATCTCCTTCACTTAAATCCAATTCACTTGAGTATCATGGCATCACTTCCCTGAAGTCATGGCCCCTTTCCAGAATAAAGGACAAACAAAAACATACTCCTTGAAGGCAAGGGCCATTCTATTTTTGTCTTGTATCCCCAGTGACTAGCACAGTCCTTGGTACAAATAGTTACTTTAAAATGAGTAAAGGACAGAGAAAGATTATTACCTATACAGTACACATATTAAGGAATCCACATGTTCCACACAATAGCAGCTGCTAATAGAGGTAAGAATGAGGCATTATCCTGTAGGGGAAGTAGCATGTCCTGTGTAGTTTGGAGTCTGGAATTGGGAGTTGACTCTCTGCTCTACTTACTAGCTGTGTGACATTGGGCAAGTTTCTTTGATTCTCAGACCCTCAATTTATATTCATATCAAATGAAGACTGTTGGAATAGAAGGCCTGTAAATGTCATTCCAGGGCTAAATTAATACTTCTATAACTTATTGCTAGTTCAAGAAATCTTCTGGCCTGAACACAAATGTATAGTCCTGATAGATGCCCATCGTATAGCTTAACTATGTACATGGTTAGGAGGGAGTCATGTGTGTTCTAGAAGGGCTGGTCTCCTGAATGACCCCCCCATCATTAGACCAGGCACTTCATAGAGAGCATTAGTAGTACCCATTTACTGATACTCTTTTATAACAGGAATGGGGAGATCCATTAGGAGCCATACATCCTTGTTCCTTCGCCTTTAACAGGCACTAGATTACAAATTCCTTGAGAATGGAACTTACATCATTTTTCACCTTGCATGTCCATAGTCAAAAACTCATTTATGGCTAAACTGTGTCCAGACTCTTCCTCTTGCTCTTCTCTTACTGCACTACACTACCAACTCTTTCCCCTCCTTTCCAGATCTTTTCTATGTGCTTCTATTGTTCAGTCATTTTCATCCATGTCTAACTTTGTGATCCTCTTTAGAATTTTCTTGGCAAAAATTCTGGAGTGATTTGTCATTTCCTTCTCCAGCTTATTTTACAGATGAGGAAACTGAGGCAAACAGGGTTAAGTGACTAGTCCAGGACCACAAAGCTAGTAATCTGGTGCCAGCTTTTAACTCAGGATGATGAGTCTTCCTCACTCCAGGCTGGACACTCTATGTACTGTGCCACCTAGGTGCCCTTTATGAGCTATCTTGCCGCATTACAGCATAACTTTCTTGAGATCAGGGACTGTGTTATTGTTTATATTGTTATCAGCAATACTTAGCATCGCATCTGGCCCACAATAAGTGCATAATTTTATCTATCTAAATATACTGAAATCAGCAACAATCTCTTGGCTTTGTCTTGCTATGTAGGGTTCAGAATTAAATGAAAGTAATTTATACATGTCCCCCATGGTCCAGCCAAACTGGTGGTCTTGCTATTCCTCAGATATAACATTCTACCTTCCATCTCTGATCCTTTGCTTGGAAAAGGCATTCTCTCCTCATTTGTCCCTCTTAGGATCCCTCATTTTCTTCAAAGTTCAGTTTAAGCACCACTTTCTGAATGGGGCTTTTATTGATCCCTCCCCTCACTACTACCTTCACCTATAAAATTATCTTTTATTGAGACTACATATTATATATATATATATATATATATATATATATATATATATATGTGTGTGTGTGTGTGTATATATATATATACATAAACATATATGCAAGTAAATGGTCTCTTTCTCAATAGAATGTAATATCTTTAAGGGAAGGGGATATTTAGTTTTTATTATTGTATCCCCAGGGCCTAGCACAATGATTTACATACAGAAGGTGCTTAATAAATATTTAGAGAGGTAATGCATGCTATGATGTAGTGGATAAAGACTTGGAATCAGGAAGTACTGGTTTCAAGTTCTATCTCAGATTTCTAATTAGTTGTGTGACCCTGGACAAGTTATTTAAATATTCTATGCTTCAGTTTCCTTAAAATGAATGGGTTTACCTTCTAAGTTCCCTTCTGGATCTAAATCCATGATTCTTTAAACCTGCGAGTGATAGTTTACCACTGCATTTTTAATTTCTGTTTTCTCTAATAGTTTGTGTCCTTAAAAATTAAAATGTATGATATAAACTTTGAAATGTCTGCTTCTGGATTGGGAGTTAGTCCTTGTTAGCTATGTGACATTGAGGTAGTCACAACCTCTCTGAGCCTCAGTTTTTTCACATATAAACGAGAAAGTTGGATTAGACAATCTGGAAGATCTCTTCTAACAAAGGATACCATACTCCAATGTTAATGGGGGACGTAAAAGTTTAGATATTGCATAGTACCTTACATTAAGGAGCTTATAATCTATTAGGATGATTTGAGATAGAAATTAATAAAATACATCATATTATATGATAAAAGAATTAGAAAGTTTCAAAGTCAAATGGGATTTTAGAAGGAAAGTCCTTTTTGACTGTGATATCAGTAATAGCTTCCTAGAGGAGGCAGCATTTCACTGGGCTATAAAAGACTGGGTAGGAATTGAGTAGGAAAAAGGCAAAGAAGATATTCTAGGCATATGGAATGGTATGAGCAAAGGCATGGAAATAGGAGACTACAGAGTGTGTTTGCAGGACTAAGAATAGCCCAGTTTTGCCAGATCATAATGCTTCTGGAAGGAACTTGGAAACTAGCTAGGCTACTTCTGGGTCATGTAAACAACAAGATGGAGGACTAGCAACTTTATTTGATCCCCACAACCTCTCAAATCCCTCCCAAACAAATTATGTATTAAAGACAAAGCAACTCCAGCTATCTTCATGGCATAGGATACCAAGAATCCAAAAGAATGTTAAAAAAAAAGAACACATGCTTACTCACCCTGATTTCACTCAGCACCTCTCCCTTACCTCCCATGTGATTGGCACTGAGGCTATACTAGCAGACTCAAAAACCCACAACAAAACACAACCCCACACTCTGGCCCACTCCCTTTTCAGTACCCATGGAGACACTGATTTTGGATTATAGAAGTGTGTTTGGGTTTCTGGTCAGACAACTCCATAGTACTAGGGCTCTGGAGCTCAGAAATATCAGTGCTGAGATGAACAGTTCCATAGTACCAGTGTGACACATTTGAATTGTCAGTGCTGCTCCTGAGAATTGAGAAGCAGAGGAAACAGGTTAAGATACCATGGGTGGGGGGAAGAGAGCCTGAGAGAAAGAGTGCAACACCCAGTTGGGCCAATTCTATCCATCCAAAAGTTGCACAGGGCAGAGACTCAGATTGGTGAATCATGAAATGCTCAGTGTGGGAGTAAACTGAGATGCCTTGAGATCTAGCCCCCAAGGAAGTCACTATCACCAGAAAAGAAAGCATCAGAAAGTCCAAAAAAGACTTAAACAACAAAGATCTCCATAAGAAACCACCCAGTCTAATTCCCTTGTGTTCCACTTAAGGAATCAGAGCCAGAAAGAGAAAGTGAGCTGTCCAATGTCATAACCTAATTAGTTGTAGAAAAAAAAAATCTCCACACCATTGTTACAGAACCCCTTCTACCACAACATTAAAGCTAAGTAACATTTACTTGGTGAGAGTCAAGTGTATTTCATTGATGTTCCTAGGTTTTTCCATTATCTTAAAGACTAGCTGATAAAACTGAATCTATTATGCCAATTTACTTTTCAACCAAGCAACATCTATGGACATATGCAACCACATGTCCATATATGTATGTAGGCACACATAAACAAATATATGTACATGCTTATGTATATATTTATATGCATATGTCTGTGTACAATAAGGCATTGTGGAAAGTACAGTGGAATCATAACATCTAGGTTCAAATCCTAATAACTATTCATCACATGACTTTCAATTCTTTGGACTAACATTCCTTCTCTATAAAATGAAGAGACTAGACTAGAAAATATATAAGGTATTTCCAATCCTTTCACTCTAATTGTATGTTATCCAATAATGTTGCAATGAAGACACAGGGGCCCACAGAGATGTCAACTCACCTCAAGGGAAGTAACACAAATTTGAATGGGAATAGCATCAAAATGGCAATACACTTAGGCTGGACAGTTTCATTTACTTTCTCAGTCAAGAACAGGTAGGACAAGATATAGAAAGTAGGAGATGAAGTGGAAAAGATCCCTCCTGGACCAGGTTCCTTATCCTTGTCAAAGTTTACAACACCTACTTACTACTAATGATCTGGCACTTATGGCACAGTAGATAGAATGCCTGACCTGGAATCAGTGAGAAGAACTCAAATCTGGCCTCAAACACTTACAAGCTTTGTGATCCTAGGCAATTCACTTAACCTATGTTTACTTCAGTTTTCTTAGCTATAAAGTGGGAATAATAATAGCATTTAACTTCCTGGGGTATTATGAGGACCAAATGAGATAATATTTGTAAAACAATTAGCACAGAGCCTGGCATATAGCAGATGCCATATAGATGTTAGCTAGCAATAGTAGCATGTTACTACTACTACTACTACCCACTACCATCTGGCAGTCTCCAGACTTCTCAACCCATAAACACCAAAGACAAAGTAAAAGGTCAGAGAGAACTCTGTTGGAACAGAGGTGGATTGAAGAGCACTTTCTGGCCCCTGCCCCCAGGTGTGGTGGCTGCACCACATGGATGCCTCAGGAGTTCCTGGCCTGCAGATCATAGGGAGACCAAGCGACCAATCAGAAGGTAATCACTCTCACCATAACCTGCTTGGATCTGGATCATGGTCTTGGTGGAGGTCCTGGGGTGCATGGCCAGGTACCAGAGCTTATGGGGATTGCAGGGAGGGCACCTCCTAATTGCTCTGGTAGCTGTGAAAACCCCAGCAATTTGGGACAAAGCTGTCTCCATTCTGAAAGCAGAGCTCTACCGTGGCAAAAAGTTCAAAAGTCAAGTAATTGAGTGGCAACATGAGCAAGCAGAGGAAACACAATCCTACCATAGATCCCCTTTTTGGGGGGACAAAAAGGATCAAAGCATGGAATAGGAGGAAGACAACTAAGTCATAACTCCTGCACCAAAGGCTTCCAAGAAAAATATGAATTGGTTACAGGTCATGGAGGAGCTCAAGAAGGATTTTGAAAACCAAGTAAGAGAAGTGGAGGAAAAATTGGGAAGAGAAATGAGAATGATGCAAGAAAATCATGAAAAGAGAGTCAACAACATGACTGAAGAACATAACACAGTAAAAAATAGACTAACTCAAATGGCAAAAGCCACCCAAAAAGCCAATGAGGAAAAGAATGCTTTAAAAAGCTGAATTTGCTAGAGGGAAAAGGAATTTCAAAAACTCACCAGAGAGAATAATTCATTCAAAATTAGAATGGAGCAAATGGAAGCTAATTATGTTATGAGAAATCAAGATACTATAAAACAGATCCAAACAAATGAAAAAATAGAAGGCAATGTGTAATATCTCATTGGAAAAATTACTGACCTGGAAAATAGATCCAGGAGAGGTAATTTAAAAATTATTGGACTACCTGAAAGCCATGATTAAAAAAAGAGCCTGGACACCATCTTTCAAGAAATTACCTACCCAAACTGACCTGATATTCTAGAACCAGGGGGCAAAATAGAAATAGAAAGAATTCACCAATCACCTCTTGAAAACAATCACAAAAAGAAAACTCCAAGGAATATTATAGCCAAATTCCAGAGTTCCTAGGTCAAGGAGAAAATACTTCAAGCAGTCAGGAAGAAACAATTTGAGTATTGTGGAAACACAATCAGTATAACACAAGACCTTGCAGCTTCTATATTAAGGGATTTGAAGAGCTTGGAATATGGCATTCCAGAGGTCAAAGGAGCTAGGACTAAAACCAAGAATCACCTACCCAGTAAAACTGAGTATAATGCTACAGGGGAAAATATGGTCATTCAATGAAATAGAGGATTTTCAAGCATTCTTGATGAAAAAAAAAACCAGAGCTGAACAGAAAAATTTGACTTTCAAATACAAGAAGCAAGAGAAGCATGAGAAGGTAAACAGGAAAATGAAATCATAAAGAACTTATTGAAGTTGAACTATTTATATTCCTACATGGAAAAATGATAATTGTAACTCATGAGACTTTTCTCAGTATGAGGATAGTTGAAGGGAATATATATGTATACATACATATATATGTATGTATAGAAGGATGTATGTATATATAAATATATGTGAGTGTGGGCATATGTATGTTCATGTATACATAGACAGAGGGCACAGGATGAGTTGAATATGAAGTGATTATATCTAAAAAAATAAAATTAAGAGGTGAGAGAAGAATTTATTAGGAGAAGGAGAAAGGGAGAGAGAGATTAGGGTAAATTATCTCATATAAAAGAGGTAAGAGAAAACTGTTGCAATGAAGGGGAAGAGCAGGAAGGTGAAAGGGAATGGGACAACCTTATTCTCACTGAATTTGGCTTAAGGAGGGAGTAACACACACTCAATTGGGTATCTTACCCTACAGGATAATTGGGCGGTAGGGGATAAGGGGGGGATGATAGAAGGGAGGGCAGAATGGATGAGAGGATAGTTAGAAGCAAACATTTTTGAAAAGGGACAGGTCAAAGGAGAAAAATGGAATAAGTGGGGGGGTGGGATAGGATGGAGGCAGAGTTAGTCTTTCACAACTACAATGGAAATGATTTTAGTAACACATGTACAGCCTATATTGAATTGTTTACCTTCCCAGTGAGGGTGGGTAAGAAAGGAAGAAGGGAAAGAATCTAGAAATCAAAGTTTTAAAAACAAGTGTGTATAAAAAAATAACATTTACAGTTACTGAGGTATAGAAATCCATCTTTCCCCACTAGAAAGTTAAGGAGGTGATGGGGGAGGATATAAGAGAGAACAGACTGGGGGAAGGGGTATTCAGTAGGCTTGTTATTTTGGGGTGAGGGTAGGGAAGAGATGGGGAGAAAAATATTGTAACTCAAAATCTTGGAGAAATCAATGCTGAAAACTAAAAATAAATAAATAAATGTAAATTTAAAAAAAAGAGAAAATTAGACTGTGAGACATTAAATGGCTTGTCCCAAGACACACAGTAAGAAAGAGGCAAAATTAAACCACAACTATATCCTGATTCTAAAACAAGGTCAGGAAGTCCAAACTGCTCACTCCAGTACCTTCTAAAAGTAATTTTTATCTTTCTCTTTAAAATCACATCACAATGTTGAATCATTTTCTACAGGAATTAATCTCAGTATCTCTAAGTGTTTGACTGCCAATGATTTCACACCACTTCTATGTAGAGAGAAACAGGACAGGATCCAGAGAGGCAATGTGTAGGGATGGATAGAGACATGGTATCGGAGTCAGGAAAGCCTAGGTTCATCCTTGTCTCTTACCCATATTGATTATTTCAACCTGAATAAGATTCAATCTCTTTGAGTCTCATGAAATACACCAAGAATACAAGGAGTATTTTTTTTCTTTTCTTTTCTTTTTTTTTTGGAGGGCAATTGGGATTAAGTAACTTGCCCAAGGTCACACGGCTAGGTTTTTTTTTTTTTTTTATTTGTGTGTGCATTAAGTGTCTGAGGCTGGATCCGAACTCAGGTCCTTCTGACTCCAGGGCCAGCGCTCTACTCACTGCGCCACCTAGCCGCCCCGAATACAAGGAGTATTAAAAGAATTGCCATTCTCCACAAATGCAGGGAATTTCCTCACAGGAATCAAATTTTCAGTTGGGAGTGAATTTAGAAGTCATTTGGTAAAAATGTTCTCATTTTATAGAGATAGAAATTGGGGCTAAGAACGGCTTAGTGACTTAGCAATTGTCAAAAAGGTAGTAATTGACTCTTGATCCAGTATTTTTCACTGTGTAATGTTGCCTCTACAAAGAAATCAAA
This sequence comes from Gymnobelideus leadbeateri, assembly GCA_011680675.1. Lineage (NCBI taxonomy): Eukaryota > Metazoa > Chordata > Mammalia > Diprotodontia > Petauridae > Gymnobelideus > Gymnobelideus leadbeateri. The sequence continues at coordinate 120,356 of WOXC01007330.1, read as the reverse complement.
GGTGAAATTAAATGATGATGAGGATGATTATTATGATAGTAATAGGAGAACAGATACAGAAACAACTTTAGAGTCCATCTATTCAACCACTTACATTTTACTAATGAAAAAACAGAGGCTCAGAAAAGTTAATGCCTTTCTTCAGTTTCCACCTATCATGAGAGTGGTAGAAGTGTGGCTGGAAGACAGGTTTTCTGACTCCAGGTTAACTTCAATTATGCCAATTCTTCCTGTGAACACCATTATTTTTCTGAACATGAGTTAACAGGAGAAAGGCATCATCTGCCTACCATAACACATATCCCTCCCTCTGAAACCCTTTTAAGAAAGATGCTGAATCTCTTTCAGCCCCATCTTACAGCACACAGTAGAGGGTTCTACATGTATGTCAAGATGTTGTTTGTCCTTTGTTTTGGAAGATAGCTAATGACATCATTGCACATGTATTGGATTTAAGTGAGGCTGGTTGCACAAAATCATCAGCTTCACTTTCTCTTCTTGAGTCACCAAAGTCCAATGGCAGGAGAAAAGTTAAGATGACTGACAATGGCCTAGGATACATGCTATGAAGTGAGGTGAAAGTTCCCATCTGAAATAATCAGGCCCAATCAAAGGGACCTGAGACTGGGTCAACTTTGCTCTATCTGAAAAGGTCTCTATCATCAGTAGGGATATCTCTGTGACACTAATTGGTGATAAGAATTAATAAGAAATTAGGATCAACAAAACACTAACAATATAATTACTGCAGCATGAGCAATAACTGAAACTAAAGACCCAGAACTCCCAATGACTTATGCTGGAACAAAAGAACATAATTACCCACACTCTTTCAATTTCTTAAGCACTTTCATAAGTGAGCTCAAAGCAAAAATTACACAAGTTGGTATTCTGTGTGTTTATTTACAAGAATGAACAAGAATATTTTTATGTCTTGCTTTTTTTCAAAATGTATGAATAATTACTGACCATCCTACGCATAAGTTTTATCCTTGATACAATGAGGGGGTTAGACTAGATATTTTGGCCAGCTCTTTTAATGTTGTGATTGTAAGTAAATGCTTTGAGGGAAGGAATATTAGAAAGAAACACAACGTTTTGGAGCTGTAAGGGATTCATTGATGTTCTACTCAATTTATAACTGGAAAAAGAATACCTTTTATTATACATACTACACATTGTAATCTGCTTTTTACTTGAGGACCTCAAAGGAGCAAGAGCTCAGTACTTTCCAAGGCAGGCCTTTGGAATAATGGTAGCTATTCTGAAAAGGAATCATGATTTGTTGTTGCTATTTAGTTGTTTCAGTCATGCCTAACTCTTTGTAACTCCATTTGGGATTTTCTTGCTAAAGATACTGGAGTGGTTGTCTATTTCCTTTTCCAATTCATTTTACAAGTGAGGAAACTGAGGCAAACACCGTTAAGTGACTTGCCCAGAGTCATGTAGTTAGTGTCTGAGGTCAGATTTCAATTCAGGTCTTCCTGACTCTAGGCCTGGCACACTATCTACTGCACCACATAGCTATCCCATGATGCCTTCATGGCAATTATTTATTTCATTTTCATGCTTGTGAATAGCTATGTCATTTATCTCTACAGTATAATGCCATTACAAATAATATTTGGATTGCATTATCTGTTCGCTAACATGATTCCAGCTATTGTCACTTTGAAGAAAAAAATAAAGAGTAACCCCAAACACCTCCATTGTACTGGGGCCTGTGAGGATTTTTAATCTGTACTATTAGATAGCATTGTCAAGAAATTTTTCATTATATCAATCCTTACATCAATTTTCCTAAAAGCAGATTGGATGTTGACTAATATATCAAAGTTTTGATTGTGTCCTTGTAAATCCAAAACCTAGTACTTTGTGACCATAGGAAGTGCTTAGTGAATGTTTTTCTTTAATTGAATCTAATTAGATTACATATATTTCTTTTTTTAAAATTTGTTTATTTTTAGTTTTCAACATTCATTTCCATGAGATTTTGAGTTACAAATTTTCTCCAAGTCTTTCCCCTACGCCCTACCCCAAAATAGCCATCCTACTTTCCCGTACCCTTTCCCCCAATCTGCTCTCTCTTACATCCTCCCCCTTGCCCTCTCTAACTTTCTAGTAGGGCAAGATGGATTCCTATACCCCATTGCCTGTATATCTTATTTCCCAGTTGCATGTAAAAAATAACAATATATATTTTTTAACATTTGATTTTAAAACTTTGATTTCCAGATTCTTTCCCTTCTTCCCTCATCACCCACTGCTTCTGGGAGGAAAAGCTATTCAATAAAGCTTAGAAATGTGTAGTTACCCAAAACATTTCCATAGTAGATATATAGTGTAAGAATGACTATTTCCCTCTATACCATTATCCACTTATTATATTTTCTACTTTGACCCTGTCCCTTTTCAAGTGACTAACCTTCTAACTACCCTCCCCCCCAAATCTGCCCTCCTTTCTATCATTCCCCATCTTGTCCCCTTCTCCCCTACTTTCCTGTAGGATAAGATACCCAATTCAGTGTGTATGTTATTCCCTACTTAAGCCAAATTTAATGAGACTAAGGTTGACCCATTCCGTTTTGCCTTCCTGTTCTTCCCCTCCATTGTAACAGTTTTCTCTTGCCTCTTTTATGAGGTAATTTACCCTATTCTGTCTCTCCCTATCTCCTCTCATTATATTCCTCTCTCACCTTTTAATTTTATTTTTTAGATATCATCCCTTCCTATTCAACTGATCCTGTGCTTTCTGTCTATGCATACATGCACACATATACACACACACTCACATATGTATTTATATGCACATACACACTCCTATGTAAACATATGTATGCATATACATATATATTCCCTTCAACTATCCTCATACTGAGAAAAGTCTCATGAGTTACAATTATCATTTTACCATGTAGGAATATAAATAGTTCAATTATAATAAGTTCCTTATGATTTCTTTTCCCTGTGTACCTTCTTATGCTTCTCTTGCTTCTTGTATTTGAAAGTCAAATTTTCTATTCAACTTTGGTTTTTTCATCAAGAATGCTTGAAAGTCTCCTATTTCATTGAATGACCATATTTTCCCCTGAAACATTATACTAAATTTTTCTGGGTAGGTGATTTTTGGTTTTAATTCTAGCTCCTTTGACCTCTGGAATGTCATCTTTCAAGCCCTTCGAAGAAGCTGCTAGATCTTGTGTTATCCTGATTATGTTTTCACAATACTCAAATTGTTTCTTCCTGGCTGCTTGTAATATTTTCTTTTTCACCTGGGAACTCTAGAATTTGGCTATAATATTCCTAGGAGCAGATTACATATATTTCATCAAATAAGAAATTAACTATTCTATTTAATGCTTAGACTCAGTGCCTTGTACGGTCATGTACCTAATATTATCTGCAGAATCCCAATAAAACTGTGTTGACTGACTCAATACAACAGAATCTGGATAAAATTAAACTATAATAACAATTTTAAACCATTATTTTTATGAATTATCCCTTGTCATTAAGCGTAGTAGAAGTTTTGAAACTGTTGAACTTAACTGAAACCTATTGAGGTATAGTTTCTGTAAAAGTGAAGGAAATTTTCAGTACAGTTATTACAATAGAACACAAAAATGCTATTTTCCCCCTACAATTCAAGCTTAATGAGCTAAAGGTCAGCACTAATTTAAGGTGTTGTTTTTACCACATTTTCATTTAAATAACACTTAAAGGGAAAGGTTTCCTTACTTGTTATATCATCATTCATCTCTTCGAGCTCATTGTGGATTCCAGCATCTATGGAGCTCATTATTTTATCAATCTATAAAAAAAAACAAAAACAGTGAGAAGAACTCATTAAACATCTCCATTGCATCTGATAATTTCCCAAACACAAAAGCAGAACATTTTTAGTATTGTGAATACAACAATACCACAATCAAGAAAACTTTATAGTACAGGGACAGCTTTAGAGAAAGGTCTATAATACACTGGATCATATTATTAAAAATAAAATCATACTTTTCTGTGGAAATTGGAAACTGACATATTTTCCTTCATGCTTTAATAAATTTAATTTAAATAAATGTTTATGACAAGATTTTATGTAATTTTTCATATACATATCATATATGCATATATACATATATGTACACACATACACACACACACATATATATGTATATATATATATATATATATAGAGAGAGAGAGAGAGAGAGAGAGAGAGAGAGAGAGAGAGAGAGAGAGAGAAAGAGAGAGAGAGACTCATCAGTAGCAGCATGTTTTTCTAGTTGTTTCCCTATAAAATATGAAGTATTAACAAATCAGAGAAACACATCATTGGAATGGACCTTAGAAACCATCTAATCCAATCAAAATATGAAAAATAATTCATTGACTGTACCCCTAAGAAATGATTATTCAACCACTTCCTGAAGGCCGCCAATGAAGAAGGAACCTAGTATGTCCTAAAGTGCCATATTACCCTTTGTGCAACTCCAATTTTGTGTATTTTTCCCTTACAATCAAGCTTGAAACTTCATCTCTGCAACCTCCAACCATTACTCCCAGTTTTATTCCTGGGAGTCAATCAGAGAAAGTTCAGTATACTTTCCAGGAGACTGCCCTTCAAATATTTGAAGGCTGGTTTAATGTCCTCACTGGGTCTTCTCTTTTATAGCATAAACATTCCTATTTCCTCCAACTAATCTTCACACATTATGAACTCAAGGCCCTTACACTATCTTCACACATTTTCTCTGCAAGTTCCACAATTAACATCTATCTTAAACTGTAATGTCCAGAAATGAACACAGTGCTCTGCATGTGATCTGACTAGGAAAGAGGTCTATTGCCTTTGTATTCCTGGCAAACTATGCTTTTCTTAATTCAGATTAAGAATGCCTTAGCTTCCTTGGCTGCCTTATGTTATGTTTAAATTTCAATACACTTTTGAGTAAAAATCTGTCTAAGCACATTCCCCTATCTTGCATTTGTGAAATCCATGCTTGAAATCAATTATCAGATTTGTTATTTATCCCTATTCAACTTAAAATTACTAGATTCAGCTCAATGTTTTGTCTTGTTCACTTTGCACCTTGACTCTGTAATTCTGTTACAGTGTTAACTGTTGCTCCTAGGTTTGTGTCTATTGCAAATGTGACTCATTTTTGCAAAAGTTTTCATCTATGACTTTAAACAGGTCATTTATAAAAAAAATGTTAAATAGCACAGGGCCATGCATTTTCCTTGGAACACTGGAGACTTTAAAAAAAGTTGATATTGAATGATTTAGCATGAGATATTCATACTCTCGCCTCTACTCATGACCAATGGCATGCCTTTTGTGAGATTATTTATGATAATGAATCAGTCAATGGCCACACAAAAAGCTTATTCCTGCCAAACATTAACTGAGTTCATGACATTGGCTACATGTCCTCATTAAGGAAGCTAACTAATTCTAAACCCTCATAGCCAAGTGCTAACTGGTGATTTTGTAGGTCCATAGGCATGTGTATGTGTATATGTTGGTAAGGAAGGACAAGAGCAAGAATTTCATGGCTATATGGAATTCCTTATGAGGGAACTCCCACTGTCAATGTCACTGAATATCACTGTCTTAGAGCATTACCGGAAGAATTGAGAGGTTAAGAGATATGTGATTTGTCCAGGCTCACTCAGCATATGTCAAGGGCAGGTCTTGAATTCAACCCTTTCTGAAGATTTACTTACTACACCATACTCTCTTATAACTAGTGACAGAGAATACAGATGCAGAAAATTGAAAAAAAAAACACCCCTGTCACCTGCTAGATGAAAGCATGAAAATAGTTGGAATGTTGATTAATAAGAAGATGACTGATCACATAAGAAGTCAAAATTTGCTATTTAACTATCTTTACCATGTCCCTGCAATGGTGGGAGATCCTCGACATAGCAAGAATGGTGCTGGTCTAGAAACCAAGAACCTGGAGTACAGGCTTTTTCTAAATCTGTCACCATATGCAATTCTCTTGCTCTCTATGAACCTCAATTTCTACAACTGTAGAATGAGAATGCTAAAATATGTTCTACCTACCTCATGGGGTTGTTTGGAGGAATGAAATTTACAAATTGTAAACTTCATAAACACTAAAATGATATATACTTTTCCCCCTAAATTTTGTACCATATAGTTAGATGGGCATCAATTCCTATGGTCATAAAAAACTTCTCTTTATGGGCAGAACTATGGTTGATCTAAGATGCTAGTTGTGAAATAGTAAATCATTTCCATCAGACATCCTCTCTGCCTTCTGTGGTGAAGATACTCTTCTTTTTACCTTAAAAAGTATAAGACATTTAAAATCTGTCCCTTCCCCAACTACCCAATTCCACTGTCTTGTTTAATAAATAATAAAAAGATTCAACTTACTTCTTCCCATTCAGAAGTGAAGGAAGGAGTCCTCTCAGAATTCCCTTTAGAACTGGGTTCAGTTGTTGAGGATTCACTCCAGTTCACCCTTGAAGTTTTCTCAGTGGATGGGTAGGCAATGAGATCAGAATCAGATTTGGAAACATTTTTGGACAAATGCAAATCAAGAAGGGCCTTTGGCAAAGACCGTATCCTTCCCAGAGTACAGGCTCGCTCCACGAATCCTCCTGTACTAACACCCCACTGCTCCCCATTCCCATTTCTGGTTCCATTTCTTGTTGTTCTTGTGCCAACAAGGGTGTGATTTTCTAATGGATGGCTTTTTGTGTGAAAAATGGTTCTACTAACCACTTTGGGCTTAATTTTCTTTACTGGAGCTCCTGGGTTATTTCCTGGTGGAGGCTGCTGATAATGGAGAGGATTATTCATCAAACTAATTTCTTCCTGTGCTCCTCCACACATTTTTGCTTTGCTATAGAGACGAAGTGGATTATCAGGGGACTCACAGGCTGGAGAAGATCCATGAAGCAGGCCAGCAAATTGCCCAGGATCATGTTCCTCTGGAGGGTCATTCTCTTCCTGTTGACAGGGATCTGCAAAAGTAGAATAATGGAACCAGTTTTTGTGTTTGTTTCAACTTTGTCAATAAATGTCACCAAAAACATTAATAATTGCTCTATCATTCTTAATCTAAGAGTTTGGGTTACCATGTCTGATTGATTTCTATGTGGTCTTATCTCACTTTGCAATGGATTTGCTTCTGATTTGTGGTGCACATAATATATATTTGTAAATGGAAGACTTTTAAAATAAACTAGGGGAATATTTATCTTTTTCTACTTAAAAGTATTTTTTTCAATTCCACATAAAGATAGTTTCCAACATTCATTTTTGTAAGATTTTGAGTTCCAAACTTTTCTCCCTCCTTCCCTCTCCTTTCCCATCCCAAAGACAGCAAGAAATCTGATACAGATGTAGATATACAATCACTTCAAACATATTTCCACATTAATCATATTGTGAAAAAAATCAGAACAAAAGGGAAAAACCAAGGGAAAAAAGAACCAAAAAAGTGAAAATAATACGCTTTGATCTATATTTAGACTCCATAGTTATTTCCCTGGATATGGATAGCATTTTCCATCATAGGTCTCTTGGAATTGTCTTGGATCATTGATTGTATTGCTGAGAATAGCCAAATATATCATAGTTGATCATCACTCAATGCTGCTCTTACTGTGCATGATGCTCCCTGTTCTGCTCACTTCATTTAGCATCACTTCATTTAAGTCTTTTCAGTTTTTTTTGAAATGCACCTGCTAATCATTTCTTATATCACAATAGTATTTCATTACATTCATATACCAGAACTTGTTCAGTCATTTAATTTCCAATTCTTTGCCACCATAAAAAGAGCAGCTATGAATATTTTTGTACACATTTTGTACATTTTCCTTTTTTAATGATCACTCTGGGATACAGACTTAGTAGTGATATTGCTAGAACAAAGGGTATGCAGAGTTTTATAGCCCTTTGGGCATAATTCCAAATTGCTCTCCAGAATGGTTAGATCAGTTTACAACTCCACCAATAATGCATCAATGCCTCAATCTTCCCACACCTTTTCCAACATTTGTCATTTTTCTTTTCTGTCATGTTAGCCAATCTGATAGGTATAAGGTAGCAACTCAGATTTGTTTTAATTTGCATTTCTCTAATCAATGGTGATTTAGAGCATTTTTTCATATGACTATAGATAGCTTTAATTTCTTCATCTAAATAATCCCGGTTCATATCCTTTGACCATTTTTTCAATTGGAGAAGACACTGTATTCTTATAAACTTGACTCAGCTCTCTATATATTTCAAAAATGAGGCCTTGATCAGAAACATTGACTGTAAAAATTGTTTTGCATCTCTCTGTTTTCCTCTAATCTTGGTTGCATTGGTTTTGTTTGTTGTAGCAGCAAGCACCCTAGCATACTCAGGGTGACTGCCAACACAGGTTCTTAGATCAGCTTTTCTAAAGGAAAACAACTCAAAATGGGTTAACAATCTTGCTTTAATCAAACATATGTTTCTGTCACACTATTTTCCAGTTTTCTCAGCAGTTTTTGTTAAATACTTAGTTCTTATCCTAGAAGTTGTAGTCTTTGTGTTTATTTAACAGCAGATTACTATAGTCATTTACTACTATGTCTTGTGTACCTAATCTATTTCATTGATCCACTCACTGAGCAAGTACCAAAGAGTTTTGATGACCACCACTTTATAGTATAGTTTTAGATCTGGTACGGTTAGGTTACCTTCCTTTGCACTTTTTTTTTTTATTAATTCCATTGATATTCTTGACCTTTTCTTCTTCTGGATAATTTTTTTATTATTATTTTCTCTAGATCTATAAAATAGAATTTTGGTTGTTTCATTGATATGGCACTGAATAAACAAATTAATTTAGATAGAATTGTCATTTTTATTATATTAGCTCAGCCTACCGAGGAATTATTGATATCTTTCTAATTGTTTAGATCTGACTTATTGTTGTGTGAAACATGTTTTGTAATTGTGTTCATATAGTTCTTGGGTTGTCTTTGCAGGTAGACTACCAAATATTTTATATTATCTACAGTTATTTTAAATGGAATTTCTCTTTCTATCTCTTGCTGCTGAGCTTTAGTGGTAATATATAGAAATGCTGATGATTTGTGTGGGTTTATTTCATATACTACAACCTTGATAAAGTTGTTATTTCAAGTAATTTTTTAGTTGATTCTCTAGAATTCTTTAAAAAACACCATCATATTATCTGCAAAAAGTGATAGTTTTACCTCCATGTTGTCTATTCTAATTCCTTCAATTTCTTTTTCTTCTCTTATTGCTAAAGCTAACATTTCCAGTAAATTACTAAATAATAGTGGTGATAATGGGCATACTTGTTTCATCCCTGATCTTCTTGAGAAAGCTTCTCACTTATCTCCATTAGATATAATGCTTGCTGATGGTTTTAGAGAGATACTACTTATTATTTTAAGTAAGACTCCATTTACTGTTATACTCTTTGGTGTTTTTTTTTTTAAATTAAACAAATGCTTTATTAACTTCTGGTTTACATCATTCATTTCCACCAGATTATGAGTTACATTTTTCCCCCATTTTTTCCCTACTCACCACCCCAGAATAGCAGTCCCACTAGATATCCCCTCATCCAATTTGCTCTCTCCCATATCTTCTCCCATACCCCCTTCGACTTTGCCATTAGGGCAAGGTGAATCTCTGAGCTCCACTGCCTGGACATCTTATGAAACATTTAATTTTAAATTTTCGATTTTCAGATCCATTCCCTTTCTCCCTTGTCACCCACTCCTTCTGAGAAGATAAGCAGTTCAGTATGTGTTGTACATATATAGCTATGCAAAACATTACCATAGTAGTTATATTGTAAAAGACTGACTATATTTCCCTCCCATCTGTCTCACCTCCCACCTGGTCCATTCCCTACTTTGATCCTGTCCCTCTTTGATAGTGGGTACTTCTAACCTCCCCTCTCTCCAGAATGCCCTCCCCTCCATCATCCCCCCTCTCATCCCCCTTTCCCCTACTCAGGAGAGTGAGTGAGGGTAAGATATTCCATTTAGTATGTATGTGTTTCTCTCCTTGAGCCAACTTCAATGAGAATATGCTTTTGCCTTTTTGCCTTCCTGTTTGGCCCCTCCCCTGCAACTACTTCCCCTTGCCTCTTCTACATGAGATAGTTTGCCTTACCCTGTCTCTCTCCATCTCCTGTTGCCACTTTCCTCTCTCACCTCTTGACTTCACCCCTTAAGAATCATCCCTTCCTTGGGGCGGCTAGGTGGAGCAGTGAGCAGAGAGCCAGCCCTGGAGGCAGAAGGACCTGAGCTCGGATCTGGCCCCAGACACCCAACACACAAACAAAAACCCAGCCACGTGAACCTGGGCAAGTCACCCAACCCCAATTGTCCTCCAAAAAAAAATAATCATCCCTTCCCATCAAATTCAACCTGTGCCCTCTATCCATGTATACCTGTGAACATATGCCATGTACCCTTCTTCAATTATTTTCATAATGAGAAAGGTTTCATCAAACACAGTTATTGTTTTTCCATATAGGACTGTAAATAGTCCAACTTTGATAAGTTCCTTTTGATTTCTTTTCCTTGATTACCTTCTCAAGCATCTCTTGCTTCTTGTGTCTGGATGTCAAATTTTCTATTCAATTCTGGTTTTTTCATCAAGAATGCTTGAAAGTCCTCTATTCCACTGAATGACCATATTTTCCCCTGAAACAAGATTCTCAGTTTTGCTGGGTAGGTGACCCTTGGGTTCATTCCCAGCTCTTTTGCCCTCTGGAATATCATATTCCATGCCTTTCTATCCCTCAATGTAGAAGCTGCCAGGTCCTGGGCTATTCTGATTGTGTTTTCACAATATTGAAATTGTTTCTTCCTGGCTGCTTGTAGTATTTTCTCCTTGATCTGGGGATTCTGGAACCTGACTATAATATTCCTGGGAGTTTTCTTTTGGGGATCTTTTTCAGGAGGTGATCTGTGGATTCTTTCAACCTCTATTTTGCCTTCTGGGTCTAAAACGTCAGGGCAATTTTCCATGAGAATTTCTTGAAGGGTGATTTCTAGGTTCTTTCATTGATCATGGCTTTCAGGTAGTCCAATAATTTTTAAATTATCTCTCCTGGATCTATTTTCCAGGTCAGTGGTTTTTCCCATGAGATATTTCACATTGCCTTCTATTCTTTCATTTGTTTGGATCTGTTTAATGGTATCTTGATTTCTCATAAAGTCACTAGCTTCCATTGGCTCCAGTCTAACTCTGAAGGAATGAATCTCCTCAGTGAGCTTTTGAGATTCTTTTTCCATCTGGCAAATTCGACTTTTTAAGGCATTCTTCTCCTCATTGCCTTTCTGAGCCTCTTTTGCCATTTGAGTTAGTCTATTTTTTAAGGTGTTATTCTCCTCAGTCAGGCTGTTGACTGTCATTTCATACTTTTCTTGCATCTTTTTCATTTCTCTTCCCAAATTTTCCCCCACTTCTCTTATCTGCTTCTTAAGGTCCTCTATGGCCTGTAGCCAGCTTGTATTTTCATTTGGGTCTTTTGGTGCAGGAGTTCTGACCTCACAGTCCTCCTTCATGCTTTGAGCCTCTTTGTCCCTAAAATAGGAGTCCAATGTTGAACTTTTTTGTTTATTTTGTTTCGTTTGCCTAGGCATATTGCCACTTAATTACTTGATTTTTGGGCTTGTTGCCACAGTAGGACACTGCCACCAGACAGGGGAGCTTCCGCCCAAACGTGGGGTCTTCACAACTTCCACCAGTTGGGTGGCCTCTGTAAAGCCTCCACCCACTATGGCAAGTTGGATACCCACCCCAAACTTCCCCTCCCCCAGACCACAATCCAGATCCAGGCAGTTTAAAGCAAAAGCGATTAACCCCCAGACTGATTGCTGGATCTTCCTACAGTTCGCAGACCAGGAGCTAGAGCCACTACTGAAGCTGCAAAATGGCTTCTGTGCAGCTGTTTCTTCAGCAGCTTTTTGCCCCCAGGGGAGGAAGCCACGTGTTCCCCAAATACTGGTCCCAAAGTCCATAGGGCACTAACCTCTCACTTTGTCCTAGGCATATCTGTCCTGATAATTCTGGAATCGCCACAATTGCTGGTGTTCTGGGGTTCCACCAGCTGGCTAAAGGCCCAGCCACCCTGGGGCTAAAACCGCGGACCTGGGCTCAGCTCTGCAGGCTGCGCTGTTGGTTCCCAGCGCACTGTGCTGCCTGCTCTCAGAGCGCTGCACTGGCTGCTCCCTGCAGGGCTGCTGGGCTGTCCTCAGCAGGAGGTTAGCTTCTCTGTGCCGTTCTATGGGTGCTGTGACTCCAGAAGTTGTTCGGAGCTCCCTTTCACATTGTTTGAAATTTGTGTGGGGCAGAGCACATTGGAAATGCTGTTTCTACTCCTCCATCTTGGCTCCGCCCCCTAGGTCCTCTCTTTGGTGTTTTTAATAAGAGTAGGTGCTGTATTTTGTCAAAAGCTTTTTCCACATCTACTAAGATAATCATGAGATTTCTGTTTTGTTCTTTATGTGGTCAATTATGTTGATAGTTTTACTAATTTTTAACCAGTCCTGTCTTCCTCATATAAATTCCATCTGGTCATAGTCTATTACCCTTGTTATAAATTGATATAATATCTTTTGCTATTATTTTATTTAACATTTTTGGATCAGTATTCATTAGGGAAATTGGGATATAATTTTCTTTCTCTGTTTTGGTTCTTCCTGGTATAGGTAGGAGCATAGTGTTTGTGTCATAAAAGAAATTTGGTAGGATTTCTTCTTTATCTATTTTTTCCAAATTATTTACATAGCCTTGGAATTAATTGTTTTTTAAATTTTTAGTATAATTTACTTGTGAATCCATCTGGCCCTGGAGATTTTTTTCTTGAAGAGTTCATTGAAGGCTTGTTCAGCTTCTTTTCCTAAAATGCAGTTAGGTATTTTATTTCTTCTTCTCTAATCAGGACAATTTATATTTTTTGTAAATATTCATTCATTTCACTTAGACTGTTAGGTTTCTTGGCATACCTTTGGGCCAAATATCTCCTAATTATTGCTTTAATTTTATCTTCATTGGTGGTAAATTTACCCTTCTCATTTTTGATGCTGGCAACTTGACTTTCTTCTATTTTTTAAAATCAAATTAACCAAAAGTTTATTTTATTGTTTTTTTCATAAAACCAGCTCTTAGTTTTATTTACTAGATAAGTAGTTTTCTTAATTTCAATTGTATTAATCTGTCCTTTGAGTTTCAAATTTTCTAATTTAGTATTTAATTGGGGAATTTAATTTATTCTTTGTCTAGAGTTTTTAGTTGCATGCCACATTCATTGATCTCTTTTTTCTCTATTTCATTCATGTAAGCATTTAAAAATATAAAATTTCCCCTGAGTATTGCTTTGACTGAATCCCATAAATATTGAGATTTTGTCTCATTATTGTCATTCTCTATGATTAAATTATTGTTTTTTAAAATTTGTTGTTTGACCCACTGATTCTTTAGGATGAGATTATTTAGTTTCCAATCATTATTATTATTATTATTATTTGCCTTGGAGGGGCAATGCAGGGCAGTTGGGGTTAAGTGACTTGCCCAAGGTCACAGGGCTAGTAAGTATTAAGTGTCTGAGGCTGTAATGGCAAGCAAAGAAGTAGTTAATACCTTGTTTAAGGTATTGAATTAACACCTTGTTTAAGGTATTGAATTAACAATTTGTTTCAGTCCAAGTTTCTTTTGAGCCCTTTATCAAGTCTGTTAAGAAACAGAATATGTGGGGGTGGAGCCAAGATGGCAGGTAGAAGCAGGAAAACTCCCTGCACTTCCCCCATAACCACCTCAAATACCCATAAAAATGACTCTAAACAAATTTTAGGGATACAGAACCCACAGAGTGACAGAGAGAAACAAATCTCCCACTGAACACAGCCTGGAAGTGGACAGGAACTGTCCATCATGGCAATCTGGGAGCAGAGCCCAGTCCAGAGTGAGCCTGTGATTTTAGCCTCAGGGTGGCCCAAACAGCCATGGCTAGAGGGACATTGGGAGAGTAGATCACCAGGAGCTGTGGCGTTTCCAGAATTATCAACCCATAAAGGCCAAAGGCAAAGTGAGAGATCAGTGTAGACTTTGGGAAGAGGGATTCTGGGGGTGAAGTCCAGCCTCTGCCCCAAGAGGGAGAAGTGGTTGAGGAGTGGCAGCTGCAGCTGCATGGCTGCTTCAAAGCTCCTGGCCTGTAGATTGTAGGGGGACCAAGCAACCATTCTGAGGGGTAATTGCTCTTATGTTAACCTGCTTGGATCTGGATTGCTGTCTGGGGTGGAGGTCCTGGGGTGTGTGACCAGTGAGCCAGAATGTGTGGAGGCTTCAGAGAGGGCAGCCAATTAATAGCTATGACAGCTGAGAAATCCCCAGAAATTTTGGACAAAGCTGTCCTCTCTGGAAGCAGAGTTCTACTGTGGCACAAAGCTCAAAAGTCAAGTAATTTAGTGGCAACATGAGTAAGCAAAGGAAGCAAAGCAAGCACAGCAATCTGACTTTGGATTCCTTTTTTGGGGACAAAAAGGATCAAAGCATGGAATGGGAGGAAGACAATGAGGTCAGAACTCCTGCACCAAAAGCTTCCAAGAAAAATATGAATTGGTTGCAGGCCGTAGAGGAGCTTAAGAAGGATTTTGAAAACCAAATGAGAGAAAAGGAAGAAAAATTGAGAAGAAATATGAGAACAATGCAAGAAAGTCATGAAAAGAGAGTGACCAACCTGACTGAAGAAAATAACACCTTAAAATAGACTAATTCATATAGCAAAAGAGGCTCAAAAAGCCAAAGAGGAGAATGCCTTAAAAAGCCAAATTTGCCTGATGGAAAAAGAATCTCAAAAGCTTACTGAAGAGAATAATTCATTCAGAATTAGATTGGAGCAAATGGAAGCTAGTGATTTTATGAGAAATCAAGACACTATTAAACAGATCCAAACAAATGAAAAAATAGAAGGGAATGTGAAATGTATCACTGGAAAAACCACTTACCTGGATAATAGATCCAGAAGAGATGATTTAAAAATTATTGGACTGCTTGAAAGCCATGATCAAAAAAAGAACCTAGAAATAATTCTTCTAGAAATTCTCAAAGAAAATTGCCCTGATGTTTTAGAACCAGAGGGCAAAATAGAGGTTGAAAGAATCTACCAATCACCTCTTGAAAAAGATTCCAAAAAGAAAACTCCTAGGAATAATATAGCCAGGTTCTGGAGTTCCCAGATCAAGGAGAAAATATTACAAGCAGCCAAGAAGAAACAATTTAAATATTGTGGAAACACAATCAGGAAAACAAAGGATCTGGCAGCTTCTATAAAGAGGGATCAAAGGGCTTGGATTTCAATATTCTTAAGGTCAAAGGAGCTAGCATTGTAACCAAGAATCACCTACCCAGCAAAACTGAATATGATGTTTCAGGGGAAAATATGGTCATTAAATGTAATAGAGGATTTTCAAGCATTCTTGAGGAAAAAATCAGTTGGATAGAAAATATGACATTCAGATACAAAAAGCAAGAGAAGCATGAGAAGTTAAACAGGGAAAAGAAATCATAAGGAACTTATCAAAGTTGAACTATTTACATTCCTACATGAAAATGATAATAATAATTTTAATTTGTGAAACTTTTCTCAATATGAGGGATAGGTGAAAGGAATATAAATGAATACACACTCACATAAGTATTCATATGCCCATATATCCTCCTATATAGACATATGTGTGTGTGTGTGTGTATATGTGTGTGTGTGTGTGTGTGTGTGTGTGAGTGTGTACAGGTATACATAGACAGAGGGCATAAGATCAATTTAATAGGAAGGGATGATATTAAAAGGTGAAATTGAAAGGTGAGAGGGGAATGTAATGAGAGGAGATGGGTGTGAGACAGAATGGAGGAAATTATCTCATATAGAAGGGGCAAGGGAAAATGGTTACAATGGAGGGGAAAAACAGGAAGGCAAAAGGGAATGGGGTTACTCTCTTTGAATTTGGCTTAAGGAGGGAATAACATGTATACTAAATAGGGTATCTCATCCTACAGGAAAGTAGGGGGGAAGGGGATGAAAGGGGGGATGATGGAGGGGAAGGCAGGTGGGTGGGGGAGGGAAGTTAGAACCGAACACTTTTGAAAAGTGACAGGGTCAAAGTAGAGGATAGAACAAGTGGGGGACAGGATTGGATGGAGGGAAATATAGTCAGTCTTCCACAATATATCCACTATGGAAATGTTTTGTGTAGGTACACATGTAAAACCTATATTGAACTGCCTATCTTCCCAGTAAGGGTGGGTGACAAGGGAAGAAGGGAAATAATCTGGAATTCAGAGTTTTAAAACAAAATGTGCTCTCTCTCTCTCTCTCTCTCTCTCTCTCTCTCTCTCTCTCTCTCCATATATATATAAATTTATTATTATTTGCATGCAACTAGAAAATGAGATATATGGGCACTGGGGTAGTGAGATCCCTTTTGCCCTACTGGAAAGTTGGAGGTGTGATGGGGGAGGATATAGGAGAGACCAAATTGGGGGAGGGGGTTATTCAGTGGGATTGCTGTTTTGGAGTGGTTGGTAGGGGAAAGACAGGGAGAAAATTTGTAACTCAAAATCTTGTGGAAATGAATGATATAAACTAAAAATAAATATAAAATTTAATTAAAAATAGGGAAAAACCAAAAACAATAATAGCAACAAAAAAGAATAAAGAAAAAACAGAATTTGTGAACCCTACAACATGTGAACTCCTAGGGAGGAGCTGTGCCATATATAAGGAAGGCACAAGCTGGACAGAAAGAACTTCTTGGGATAAGCAACATGGAGGCAGGGCAGCTGCTGCTGGACTGAAGCCTGAACTAAGAACTGAGAAGAACTGAGAAGAGGAATGATAATTGAGAACTGAGACAGAATTTCTTGGAATAAGTCACATGGATTTTGATTTTGAGAATGGAGCTTATGGTGTTGAAAACTTCTAAGGGTCAGCTGGAGCTGCTGAGGATTTCCTAGGGTCAGGTGGAGTTGCTGAGGATTTCCCAGGGCCAGCCAGAGCTGCTGAGGATTTCTGAGGGCCAGCTGGAGAGGTCAAAGACTGAGGAAGCATGACTGCTGAGCTGGTACTTTGTATAAATGTTGTTGTGACTTCTTTAATGTGCATGAATGTTCTTGTGGCTTTGTTAAGCCTTGTCTTCCCATGAACAGCAGCTGTGAAGGATTTGAGATGGACAAGGAACTGGATGAAGAACTGGACAAGGAGCTGGACAGGAAACTGGGAGCTGCCTGCCTTTGAAGCCAGGTGAAAGTTGGATGGATTCAGATAGGAGCTGGGACAATGGAAGAGGAATCATGGAAGCTGAGAGCCAGCCTTGAGTCAAAATGAAAGAAGACTTTACTTAGATACTGTGTACTGACTAAGATTATGATTTACCATGACCTAAGGGTGGAGGACTTTGACTTTTGTACTTTGTGATTGAATAAGTGAATGTGCTTTGCTTAAAACTATGTGACCACATTGGTGAAAACTACATGGCCATTTTAGCATCAAGTTGTTGAGTTGTGAACATTGTGAAGGAATGTACTTTGTCTTCTGTGAATGTTTTGCTCTGATTTGTTATTGAATAAAAAGAGAGCTCACTATACTATGTAATCAAAACCTTGAAAGCTGTTCACAGCAGCAGTCCTCTGGAAAGCTCCTCGTGCTTGGCTTTACAGAGGCCAGATGTGAACTTAGGTCCTTCTGACTCCAGGGCTGATGCTCTATTCTCTGTGCCACCTAGCTGCCCCATCCACTTAATTTTTAATCTATCCTTCCATAATTCCTTCATTACATGCAATTTTTATTATATCATGATCTGAAAAAGTCACATTTAATATTTCTCCTTTTACACATTTGATTGTGGGGTTTTTATGTCCTAATATATAGTCAATTTTTGTGTAGTTGCCATGTACCCCTGAGAAAAAATTTGGAACTCTAAGTTTTAAAAACAAATGTTTTTTACATGAACTGGGAAATTAGATATACAGGCACTGGGGTATAGAAATCCATCTTGCCGACTAGAAAGTTAGGGGGGTGATGGGGGTGGATATAAGAGCAAACAGATCAGGGTAAGTGTTATTCGGTAGGCTTGTTATTTTGGAGTGGGGTGTAAGGAAAAGATGGGTAGAAAAAATTTTACCTCAGAATCTCATGGAAATGAATGTTGAAAACTAAAAGTAAATAAATACTTAAAAAAAGAAACATACTTTTCAAACTCCAGAGTATTATTAAAAGGGGGTGGAATTCATGAAGCAATGAAGAAGCAAATAAAATGACAACAATTTGTTTTTCATATCAAAACATTTCTTATTGAGGGGCGGCTAGGTGGTGCAGTGAGTAGAGCGTCAGCCCTGGAGTCAGAAGGACCTGAGTTCGGATCTGGCCTCAGACACTTAATGCACACACAAATAAAAAACCTAGCCATGTGGCCTTGGGCAAGTTACTTAACCCCAATTGCCCTCCAAAAAAAAATTCTTATTGAAAACTAGATTGCATAAAAGCTTGGTTTAATGTCTCCTCTAGTAAACAAATATAAATATATTATTATAGTGACAATTATGGTTAATTTTAGTTTATAGATTCTGATGTCACCTTAAATACATAATTGAGAAGAATTTTACATACATTTGACCACTCATGGACTCATGGAATGTTTTAGCTAGAAGAAACTTCAGGAAGAAAGTCTTCAAAACAAAGCTGGGCATATATACTTGATATAGTATTACATTCTTACATTTTAAGATGGTCATTTATAAGCTTACTGAAAGGCAGTCTCCATTCTTGTAGATGTCCACTGGCTAAATAATCACCATGCTTTTATTCATAAAATTATTTTTTGTCATTTTTAGTTTATTCCAAAGCTACAGAAAAAGTAACTTATAGTTAGGGAAAAATAGAAAAGATGGAATTTTATTTATTTGGAATCATTCTTTTTTTATAGAATAGAAGAATGAATGGTGATGACTGAGATAAGTTGTTCAATGAAAACTAGGATGCAAATCTTGCCTCTTTAACTACTACATGACCAGAACAATTCATTTACCTTCCTAGGCTTCAATTTCCTCACTTGTAAAATGGTTTTACTCAATGACCTGTGAGGACCCTTCCAGGACTAGATTTATTATTTATTTACTAAATGACTATGTAACATATGTGGAAAAACAGGAGAATCAAATAATTAACATGAGCAAAAGTTATATAAACTGAGTAGTTGGCTTGAATTCCCCAAGAATTCTAAAGGTATGTGATTTTAGAACTCACTCCATTAATACTCATCCACAAGATAGTAAAAAAGGCCTAGAAGATCCCAAAGTGGAAGTAACCTGCTCAGAGAAACACAGCTACAGTGTCAACAATGACAGATGCAATTTTTAAATTGAAGTCTTTATATCTTCAAGGTACAACGTGCTATCCAATAGACTGCTGCTTCTATTACATATCTAAAAGTCACTAAAGATTACATGAGCCGTATGTTACAGAAGTAAAATTTCAGAATCCTTTTCTTCTCCTATTTGTTAAAGTCAACAGTTAACACTGAACTCAATACTTTAAAATGTTTATGTATTAATAATTGCTGTGTAAGGCTGTACATTATTCTTTTTTTAATTAGAGGAAAACAGGTTGTAATTCCTCTATAGCCCCCATGATAGAAGCTCAGAGTTCTGTCGTGCGTTAGATCTATAAAGCACTTTTAAGTAAATAGTCGTAGGAAGTAGCTAGCAGAAATATTATTATCAGCATCTTACAGATGATGAAACTGAGACTACACGAAAGCAAACTAATCGCCCAGGACCACACAACTAGAAGCATGATTGAAGAGAAGAGAAATAGGAAGTTTAATAAGCATCTTTATAGTGCCTGTGTGCCAGACAATGTGGTGAATCACTTTGACAAATATTGTCTCATTTGATCCTCACAACAATGCTGTGAGATAAGTGCTATTACTATTTAGACTTTAGAGTTAAGGAAACTGAAGTAAACAGAGATTACAATGACTTGGCTAGAGTCATGTAACTAGTAAGAGTCTGAGATCACATTTGAACTCAAGTTTTCTTCTGCAGGCCCGATGCTCGATATATCTACTGTGCCACCAAACTGCTTCAATGGATGCATTTCTATTAGCTCAAGAGGGTCACTTCACATTTATTCAATATTCTATGACTATAAAAGAACAACAATGAAATATTCCCACTGTATGCTCTAGCCAGAGGGCTAGATCAGAAGGATATTAAGGGAAGAAAAAATACTATAATTAGAAAGCCGGACCTCACATCAGTTTTCTTATCTATCTTTCTCTTTAGTTGCTGTGATTCTCTGGAAGATATTACAAGTCAAGAGTCTGAGATAAGATGGTATCAAAGGCTGCACATTAAGAGATAATTCTGAAGCAAAATAGTTTGAAATCCAATTTCTAAATTTGCTCAAGAAATAATAGATGTCATTTGGAATGTCTAGCTGAAAGGCATTTACCAAGTCAAGAGATTTTGAACCTTAAGGAATTTTTGGTTCTTTTATTTCTCCATGCCTACTTTGAATAGGTGCTGGTAATGAACAATAAACTTGGATCATGATTATAGAAGAAGGATACTAGGTCTGGTCACTTTTAGGAAGATACAAGACATTTTCAACAATTTTAAACTACTCTCAGGCTCCCAAAGTCCATAATTTCAGTCCCTGAAATGTTATATCATTGTAAATCAGGAACCAAGTTCACTCAGAAGCATTACAATTGCATGGTACCTACATCTAATGAACACTAGAAAGACATAAAGTAGGTAAGTAGGCCACAGCATATTACAGAAAAGAAAGACCTCTATATGGCATCATTGAGGGCAAAAATGACAAAAGAAGGCAATGGGCTAATCACATATAAAGAGAGAGGAATAATTTGATTGCTGCATGACTATTTGCAAAATATCAACCAACCAGAGATACAATTTCAGCATGCTAGATGCCTCCATAGGGATTTATGAAAAGACAAGGAAAGAAGTGAACAAGATAAGAACCATGAGCTCATAAAATTCTGGAAGGGAACTGGAAAGGCATTGAGTTCAAGATGCTCATTTTATAGATGTGAAAAATGATACTCAGAGAGAGAGAGAGAGATGGGATTATATATGTAGGGTTTGAAAGAACTTCAGGGGCCAACAGTTTCAACTCCCTCATTCGATAGGAAGAAAACAGATGAGGTAACTTGCTTCAGTCAGTCAATACACATATATAAACAGTGTACTATGCATCTGTCAGTCACTGTAACAAACTCTAAAGATACAAAGAAAAGTAAAAATAGCCCTTGCTCTCAAGAAACTCACAATCTAATGGAAAAGGCATGAATATAACTATATTCAAGTGAACCAAATGGAAATAACCAACAGAGGGAAGGCAGTAGAATTAAGAGGGATGGGGAAATGCTTTCTTAGATGGTTAGAGATTAGCTAAGACCTAAAGAAACCAGGGAAGCTGAGGCAGAGATGAGGAGGCAGAGTGTTCCACATAAGTAAAACAGGTGGGATTCTTTCCCCACTTTTATTTCAGAGACAGGATTTTTTTCAGGCCCTTTAACTTCCCAGCCTGTGTTCTTTGGCATGGATGGGTTATAATCTTCATTCATCAATAAAGAGGGAACTCATAATGATGAGTTTGGGAAATGAAGATCATGAGATGAGCTTTAATGGTATAAATTATTTAAATGCAATTGTGATATTTTCTTATTACTTTCTTTTCTGTAATGTGTCTCTATTTTATCAGGCAGTCTGTAATAACCACAGTAATAATAGCATTTTTTACAGCATGGTAAGGTTGGTAAAGCACTTTGCACATATTAATTCATTTTATTCTCACAACAACCCTCAGAAATAGATGCAATAATCATTGCCATTTTATAGCTGAGGAAACTGAGGCAGATGGTAGTTAAGTGCATTATCCAGACATACACAACTGGTGAGTGTCTGAGGCTGGATTTGAACTCATCTTTTCTTAGTCTAGGGCAGGGTTCTGTTCACTGAACCATCTCACATCTCCTCAATTACTAGAATATTTCCTATTAACACAATCTTCATTTTATCTCTGGTGTTCTATACACCTCAAACTTTCTCAAAATGAAAAGATCTAGTTATTTGCTCAAGCACTATTTCCTATGAGAAGCCTTTTAAAAAATTTCCTCAGGTGGTGGACGTCCCTACCCTCAAATGACTTAGTATTTTTTGTATATATTTTTATTTATTTTATGTATGACAATATTTTACCACAGTAAAATGTAAGCTCTTTGAAGGCAAGGTCTATGTCCATCTTTTCTTTGTTCCCTGAGTGATTAGTATAATGCCTAGAGCAAAGAAATTAATAAATGTTTGTTTTTGTCATTGTTACATGCTTATATGCCAAGGGTTATGTTATTCTTTGTAATAATTATGCTCTACAAGTCCAGGGATGAAATAAAAAGTAATTTTACCATAATCCTTTTCTCTCTCCTTTCTTCCTCTCTGTATGTGTGTGTACACACAAATACACACTTTTGTACATACACATACACACACACATACATATATTTTTGCTGGCAGTTGTAAAAATGCAACTAAATGTTTTCTGTCTGTACCATGGACAACTAGGTGGCACAATGAATAGAACACCAGCCCTGGAGTCAGGAGGATGACCTGAGTTCAAATGCGACCTCAGCACTTAACACTTACTAGCCACATGACGTTGGGCAAGTCACTTAAACCCAATTGCCCTGCCTTCCCCCTCCAAAAAAGGAATCTCTATCAATGGACATTTAAATTGCCAGTAGATGGAGACATAACTGCAAGAGAGAAAGCTCACTGGGGAATAAAACACAGTGCAATACTCCCTACTGCCAGAGAGGGCATGTCTATTCCTTTGAAAAGATATAAAAGCAGCCCCATCCAAAACTTGTATATCTAAATTTTAAATAATTAAATAACTTTAACAAAACCCAAAGGTAACTATTCTTACCTTTACTTTTAATATTACATCAGAAAAGAATCAGAGAGTATGGGTTCAAATCCCATGTACATGTGTGACCCTGGCCAAGACGCTTAACCTTTCTATACTTCAGGGTCTTCATTTGAAAAAGGAATGGACTGACCCAGATGGTCTCTAAAGTTCTCTCCAGCTTTGAGTATATGACTCTACTATGACCAGGGTCTGTAACATGCCCTGATACAATCAGTTTTCTTGATTGAAGTAACTTCTCCAAATGAGGAAGCTGGAAAGCCTATTTCTGCAAGAGACATGATGGCACACGAGTGAAATAAATGCCTTGGAATGACTGTGGAACATGGAGAAATGTTTGGTGATTGGGCCCAATTTATTAACTACATAGTTGGGAAAAAGCTCTTTGAATTGGCCATTTATCCAGACCTGGTAACATCTTCAAAAAGGCCTCAATTAGTTGTTTAGGGCCTCTACTGACTTTGGGGTCCTCTGCTTTGAGGTCACATGACCCTAAGAAATGGCCCTTGGTCCTTGACTTCTGTGTTTGTTCTTTTCCATTTTAGAAGAAGGGAACAGAGCCCCCAACCTTGTTGAGTATAAAAGGTCTGGAGGGTGCTTTCATGTACAATGTATTAGAATATTGGTATGCAACAAGCAAAACACTGATTCCCTAGAGAGAAAATTAGTATCTGCGGAGATAACCTCTGGACCTAGGCCACCAGAGGCTGAGACAATGGCTCACGTAGCAGTCAAGTTACATCTAGAAGTAAGCTTGGTGAGACCAATGCTATCTAAGAACTGAACTATTGAACTTTACTCAATCCAAAGCTGAGATATGATAGGGAAGTGTATGTCCCCATGATATTGAGAAAAATGTTTATATAATTGTTCTTTCTAAATATTTTAAGTAAGTATACTTCTGTAAAAGCTAATATGAGATTATGGTACGGTGGTTAAGAGGAACTTGGATATTAGTCACCCACATTAAACAATGGGGATGTCACATCCCATGGGCTTGAGCCAATAGCAGTTGACTGAAAGACACTCCACGAATCACTTAGAACGTTGAAGGCCATATATAGCTGTTCCTGGTAGGGTGTAGCTGGAGAAGAGATGCTACACTATGATAATATTTTAACAAAGACCAGAATGAGCATGGCCCAGTGGAGAGAGAAGTGGATTGGGAGACAGAAGGTCTGGGTTTGAATTCAAGATATGCTTCTTGCTATGTGTATAATTTTGGGTAACTAACAACCATTCTGGGCCTCAAATTCCTTATCTTTAAAATAAAAGGACTAGATCAGATGATCTTGGAATCTTTTTTCATCTATGATAGGCTGATCAAATGCAATACATATAAATATTTTTGACGAGGGGGATATGCCTTGACAAATTATTTAAATGTCTTTTTTTAACCCTAAAAGGCTCACAAATAATTTTTCCCCCAACTGGTGGCAAGGTTGGGAGGGGGAAAGGTGAAAGGGGAATAAAATAGTTTTATGTTAAATTTTTTAAATTAAATTTTAATTTTTTAAAAATGTAATGTCAGGATATTTTATGTCTGTCTCCATCTCTCTTTTTGAGGTGGGGAAGAGGGCTATTCCATGAGACTGAATTGGGACAAGGCCTGAAGGTTAAAGCTGTTTGTGCATCTTGTCTTCACTTGATTTCATACTTTTCCTTTCATGGCTAGATACCCTAAATATGGGAAGTGAATAATTAAATTAGCCCTAACTACTTAATTTTGAATTGGCTAAATATTCCAATCTGATAGCAATACAGAGTTGTCATTAGCATTTCAAAAAGGCATTAGTGTTGCCTTGAAAAAACATATTTCCATAATTTCAATAATCTTTCTTCACACATCTTTGCCCCAGGCTACCACCTGTTTAAGAAGGAACCTAATTGTAGCAAATTTCAAAGATAGCAGATATGTAGAACTGAAAGTAGCTTTTCAAAAAGCTAAATGTCTGAAATAGACCTTTTCCAGCTTCCTTCAAAGCAGGAAAATCTCTCCCAAATCACTACCACCTCTTACAGGAAGTCTTTACTGATTACTCTACCCCTCCCATGCTCTCTACCTTTTGAAATGGCTTGGTATTATGTATATGTAATGCATGTGTGTGTATGTGTGTACACATATATATGTCCATTGGATTTCATATTTTTGCTTTCATGCTATATACATTGTATCAATTGATGAATTAACAAGCAATTATTAAACACCTACTGTGTATCAGGCACTGTGTTAAAGATTGGAGATACAAAGATTAAAGTGAAACCACAAACACCCTCTAGGAGCTTACATTCTATTGAGGGAGACATCTACAATTAAATATGCACATATATATATATATATATATATATATATGGCATATGCAAACCAAATACAAAAGATGTAAAGTGTGTGGGAGCATGATACCTCTCCATGTGTGTCTGTGTATGTGAACCTGTGATATCATGGGGGTAAGGAGTTGTTGGTGGAGGAATTCCTTTTGAAATTACTTTGTATTATTAAGTGTGGAGGGGAGGTGGGGTCTGACTCTGTAATTCCATAGGGGTAGGAGCTCCTAAAGAGAAACCTCCCAAAAGGAGGAGATCAGCCACTATATTTCCATTCCAAGAGAGCTGTCTGAGTCACAGAGATGGAGGGAGTTGCCCAGCATCCCACAACCAGTGTGTGGTACTTCCTGACTAGTTGGGACTTCAAATGCAGGCTATGTTGTCAACCTATTTTGACAATCTATGTATTTACTTATGTATTTGACAATCTATGTATTTACTTATCAATCTACTTGATGTACATGTTCACCCCCTACACCTAACAGCTGGAGCAGGGTCTCTTGTTTTTTGTTTTGGTCACTGTATTCCTGTACCTAACATGGAGTATTATAAAGCCATTTAGGATTGGAAAAAAAAAAAAGAATCTTAATGCTTTGTCTCTTCTCTTTTCACACACTATTACCCCTGCAGAGTCTGTGTGAGGAGGCTCAATCTCTGGGAATTTCAAAGCTAACACCTCTGCATACTTGTCAATAACATTTCCAAAAGTCTTTGAAGATATCTTTGGAAAATGTTTTGCCTAGAAATACTGTCACATTGTGTGGAGCTTTAGGGAAGCATTTAGGTGCAGCTTACGGACAGCCATATCTCCAAGGATCTCTAATATTAAATACTCCCCCCAATCAATTTCATGAGATAGAATACCTAAAAATGAATAGCTATAGAAAAAGAGGGCTAAGAAATATCTGCTTTCTTTTTTAAAAAATCATTATTATTAGTGCCTGTAAAAATACATGTGGGGCATAAAATTCATTCTCAGTTTCTTAGGTAAAAGTGAGTAATAATATAGTAACAGCACTATTATAAAGATAATCAAAGGTGACAGACAGTAACTCTGATCAATACAGTATTCCACCACAATTCAGAAGGACTTCCAATGAAAAATGTTACTCCAGAGAGAGAACTGATGAATTCTGAGTGCAGATTAAAGCGTATTTTTTACTTTATTTTTCGTGTGTATGTGTGTGTGTGTGTTGAAATGGGGCAAATATGGGAATACATGTTGTGTGACTTTACATTTCACATGTATAACACTTATCATATTATGGTTTCTTCATTTTTGAAAAGGACTAATGACATCATGGGGTGATGTCTTTACTCATGCTTGAATTGGAGTTAAGTGAGGCAGAGTTCCATAAAGTTGTCAATCTCTCTCTCTCAAAGTCTTGGAAGTCCAATGGCAAAACAAAAGTGAAGATGGCCAGCCATGGCCTGGCATGTAGGGGATGACCTTAGCATTTTTGATGTTTGACCAAGCTCTAGGTGCTCCACAGAACCTGCTTCAGTCACCTTCGTGGCCACTGAACAAATTGTTTTTATCTGCCATTCTGCTGGGGGAAGTCTTTACTTGCTTGGGGTAGAAACCCCCCATAAATAACCCAAAGGTCTGACACCCATAGCTTACCCTCAACCTGGTTTAGCCCATCTGCCTAGGTGATCTACTAGGGTGTGACCAGTACACATACTACAGCTTCTTGAAGCCACAGCTGAGAGTTAAGTGCCCGGTGTATTGTTGTCGTTTTTTGGCTTGGACCTAGAATTGTAACCTTGGTGGCAGTTCCCAGTTGAAAAATCGTTCAGCAAATACTCGTGTCAGAGATGGTAGTCCTCCATGAACAACTCCTACACCACAAGGTGTCATATTGCCTGCCTTCTTGATGTGTGGGGAGGGAAAAGTGTGAGCGAGAGAATTTGGAATTCAAAATGAATGATAAAAAATAAAATTTCCCCCAACAAAAAATCCCAACAATGATGCATTCCAATAAAATATATAATCAAATTATATTAATGAAAAGCCAAATGAGCATACTTCTAAAACTATAAGGAAAGTTTTCTTTCTGGAATATAAGCTCCTTGAGGGTAGGGTATATTTTTGTTTTGTTTTATTACTGTATTCCCTTATGTATAAGTATGCAGGCCAGTAGTTTCACCACAGTAAACACTCAATATATTCTTACTGGATTTAATGATACTTTTAGGTTTCAGTTGTCTATCTCTTCAGGTGTTTTAGCATTACCTCCCCCACCCCCCACACACCATTATGGTGTAGTAGAGAAAGGACTTTTCTCTGGATCAAGAAGACCTTGGTTGCATTGTTGACTCTGGTACAAACTAGCTATATGACTGACCGTGGGCAAGCCAGTTTCCCTCTTAGGGGCCTAGGCAATTCTTGAAGCCTAAAATATGCATGTGAATTCACAGGATCACAAACCATCAGCCTAGAGCTGGAAGAGAATTTAGAGATTATCTGATAAAATCTCTCCTTTTGAAGAGAAGGAAAATGAGGACCAGACATGTTCCTTGATATATCCAGGGTCACAGAAGTAGTAAATAGATAAACTGGGTTACCAATACAGATTATCTGACCCCAATTCCAGCACTCTGTCTAAGGAATCAATAGTTGCTAGATGTTATCATCAGGATTTAGCACAGTCCCTGGTACACACTAGGCATTTAATAAAGGCCTGCTGATCTCCTGACTGATTATATTAGGGGATGAAGTTTTTCCACTGGGCACAGCTGCCAAGGTTACAATTCTAGGTCCAAGCCAAAAATGACAACAGAACACAAGTGAAATTAAACACCTAAAGATTTTGTATTTTGAAATCCCTTCAATAAAAGGATTGAATTGGTAATAAAGAAGTAACTTATTTATTGCCTCCATCACCCTAAGGCAGCTAAAGACACTAAAGGATAAAAGCATGTTCTCAACATATCTGACATTTTAGAAGGAGGTTCTAAGTGTTAAGGATGAGGGGGCATCAGAGAGTCCAGTTCCTTAACAATCAAACACACTGAGAAGTTTATCATTACTAATTCTCCTGCTTTTTGGAATGACTGCCAAGAAGACCTTGTTCCTCCAGGCCTAGAACCAAAGTGCTCTGGCCAGCAGGTTGACTTATATCTGATTACTGAGATCCCTCCTAGCTAGAGTGAATTTCTTAAACAAATAATAAAATAATCACTCAGGTTACTACATCAATTTGCATTTATCACAGCTCCCAGCAGGTCAAAAATCAAATCACACTTCAAAAGGAATGTGAACTCAATTTAAGTAAACTCAAAATGACTAAAAAGACATTTCATTTAGGAATCACTTTTCATTTAGGGGCCAATATTTCACCTGGATAGAGTCAGAGATTTAGTTTGAAATGTATCTTGGAGGTCATCTGGCCAACCACCTCATTGTACAGATAGTCCTTTTGGCCACCTTTAAGTTGTTATTCTGTCATATTATTTGCCCCAAATGCTATTATTCTGAAGAATACATTCACAGTCTTCCAAAGTGGCTCTATCTTCTGAATAGATACTTAGGGAAAAATACCACCACCAACAACATACTTATTGTAATGATATTTATACTGCAGTGTGTGATAGAATGTTGCTTTCCAATCTTCACTTAGGTCCTGTCATGTTGCTTGATCCAGAGGGCATCAAAGAGTTGAGAACCACATGGAAAGGACTAAGGAGAGAGAGGATATCAGGTCTCAAAGCTGACACCAAGACATCCGGATTGCTTTCTTTTCTATCATGGTATCACCAGCACACAGTATAGTGATTGAGACATGGGTATTTCATGTTCCTGGAACCGAATTGAATTGAATTGGTGTAGATGTAATAAGTGAATCTCAGGTCTGAGCGGGGAGATGTTTATTGTTAGTGCTTTGAACTAAGCTGGGAGAATATGTCCTAATTGAAGAAGAGAAAGAAATTGTTACATCTGTGTCAATAGCAGCCAAGCTAAACGGTTCCCTAGCTATCTGTGGGACCCCACAAACACATTTGTACCATTCTCCTTCTGCTTCAGTATAAATTATCAATTATATAACTTAATAGAATATAAATAATCTACATAAAGTCACATAACCCTGTTTGCCTCAGTTTCCTCATCTGTAAAATGGGCAGGAGAAGGAAATGCTAAATCATTCCAGTATCTTTGCCAAGAAAAACCTCAAATGAGTCACAAAGAGTCAGACATGACTGGATCTACTGTTTTGATCAGTCTAACTCAGGGCCATATAATCTTTATAACTTCATTTTACTCCATTATTTTGGACTAATCTCAAAGGAAAATGCTTTGAGGTCAATGAACAGACATCACCCTTCCCATCAAATCCACATGGTCTAAGTCACTCAGTAATAGCAAAAAAAAGAATAGGTTTTCTGCTCCCCCGTATCATCGATTCCTTATTAACGTGAAGTCTTTCTTATGCAGGAGACATGAAGCATATTTTTCTTTCTTTCTTGAAGAGGAGAATGCTTAAGATATCTCAGACTTGGGAGGTGAGAGTCATAATGGATAGAGTCCTGGACTAGGTGCCAGGAAGACCTGATTTGGAAACCTGCCTCATACATTGGCTGGGTGACTCTGGTCAGATCAATTACCCTTGCTTAGCTTCAATTTTCTCTTCTATGAAAACAGGGATAGTAAGAGTATACCATTCTTCCTGGGGTATAGTGAGGATGGCAAGAGATATTTTCTAGAATCTTCGTGTTATTTTAAAAGTATTCTATATTAACAGAGTAGATGATTGATACAACTCTTTGCAAACCTGAAAATCCTATACAAATATTAGCTATTATGGTTACTCTTGGAGGAAGCTCCAAACTTAGTATTGCCCAAGAAATCTTCTCTGGCTGAGAGGCTAGATTTGGGTATCACACTGCCTGGGAAATCAAGATTCCTCCCCTCCTTGACACAGGAGTTCAGGGTTCTTGAACTGTCGATGAATACCTCTCTTAATCACAATGCGTGCAGCATTCCTTGAGCCTCAGTCAAAGGCAGTCAGTTGCTTCTGGGGCAGAGGGAGCCCCTTTCCTTCCACTGTACTCTATGAGAAAGGCACCATGGCAAAAGTGACAAAGGGGAGGGGAGAAAGCTGTCAGCTCTCTTACCCTGCAAGCTGATTCAACTGAACTCATCAACCAAATACTCCTGATTAACCTACTGTACATTTCTATGACATTTACGATGGCATAAAGGAGCCAATTTGCCCAAGTGTCTTCTTTCAGAACCCCTCTCCCTTCTGAGGTCACTCCATATACTCTCTCCTGATAGGCTGCCCCTGTGACACAGTCTTTGATTCCATGGTCTAACACACAGTTGCTTAGGTTCTGTCTGCCATCCGATGCATCATATAATGTAAGGTCTTGGATTTAAAGCTGAAAGTTCACCGTGTTCAACCTTTTCTTTTTAGAAAATAATAGATCATCAAACACTAATAAGTATATGCTTTATACCAGGCATTGTGTTACTGTCAGATGAGGAAACTGAGGCCCAGAGTACTCTCTGGGCTATTTTCTGCTCTCTCAGGATCTTTCAGAAAAGGCCACCTCTGAAACTAACTTTTTTTTTGGATAGCTGCCCAAAATTATCCTGATACCAGGTAGCACAGCTGAGATCCAAATTCAGGTCCTTTAACTTCAAATCCAATATTCTTTTTTATCCAATTCACTACTCTGCCAGTAAATTCCTCTTTTCTAAATGGCATGGAAATATCAGTTACTTTTTAAAATTGCCTGAAAAATGTTTTACAGAACCAGTCTAAAACATCTGATATGGCTGGTGACTGCCACACTCTGCCAGGTAAATGCCAAGGGGAAAGAGGAGGAGGGGCAGTAGCTCTAGCAATGGCTCAGGTTCCAGCCTGTCCAATCCTTCTAGGCTGTTGTTTCATTCATTTAAAATCGTCTTTCTCTAGCTCCCTCTGCTTAAGATATCAGGCGGGAAGGCGGGTGGCCAATTTCCCCATTGTTTATAGAACATCTCAAGAAACCCTTGTTTTCAGTTGTTAAGCTCCATGGCAGATTGAATTACTAAATTATTGTATATCTGTGGTCCAAGGCCTGATGTATCTTGGCATGTGGGCTCTATTAAAAGAAGCCACTGTTTCAAGGAAAAGAAAATCTCCATGTTCATCCTTCCCACACACTTCCCCCTTTGCATCCTCAGCCACTAAGCTCTTTGTTTAATGTGTGTCTGTGTTGGGGCCTAAGTTAATAGAGGCAGTTTCTCATCTATCTCTAAACCCCTAGGGAGCTAGCAATCTCAAAGGGAGGTCTATGTTCAGCTGAATTCCCAGAGCCCTGAGCCAGAAGAATAAAATGACCCACAGTGAATAACTCTACTTGGAACTGAGATTTTCAGTTTCTCCTTCATTCAGCACTGTTTGCTCCCTGTACTTCCTGTATCCATCCCTTGGCCAAAACAGTGGTGATCTCTTTGGAGCAGGGTGAGGGGAAAGCAGGGTGTTGGCAATGAGGTCTGATTCTGAAAAGATGTTTTGTTGATTACTTTCATCTTTCTGTTAGAGTCATTTCAATGTCTTTTCTTTGAACCCTTTGTTGCAACAAAGAAAAATAATCAGACATCATATGAAGAGAAGTAATAGGAAAATGTATATACCATTCTGTTCTCCTAGCCCCCTACCTACAAGGCTAATTTTGAAACCCCTCTAATTTTATCACCATTTTAGTCATTCTGAAATGATCATGGAACAAAAAACTGCTCTGAAGAACTGAAACAAAAGAAAACCATGATTCCCATCATCATGAAATACAAAAAGAGAGTAATTTTGCATTAGAAAAGGGGGAGAAAATTGTTTTTAATTATCCCCAAATGAGTAACCACCTAGCATTTCTTATTTCCACTAGGAATTCAGAATATATGAACTCTAAGGTACCCCCATTTTCTCAATAAAAGCACTTGGAATACATTCAATTCTAATTCCCTCAATTGCTAATCTCTTCCTGTGAGTCTAGAGGAAACTGGTTTTGTTCCCCCTCACAAGCTTTCCCAGGTATTTCCCATTTCAATTAATAATATCACAGATTTAGGGTGAGAAGGGACCTTGGAGGTTCTCTAGTCTAACTCTCTCCTCATAATATATGAAGGGATACTGAGGATTTTTACTGCTTACAAAGTCTGTTTGGTTTGATACACTCTGATGCAGCCCTTACCACTTAACAAAACTTACAAAAGAGGAAACTGAGGCCTGGGGGGGGGGGTCAAATGACCTATAACACTAGACCCAGAGCTAGGACTGCAGAGACCATCTAGTCTAAGCCCTTCACTTTACATATGAGGAAAATAACTTGTCCAAAAGTGACTTGTCCAAAGTCACTGATTTAGTAAATGACAGAGTTAGGATCTGAACACTGACTCCAGAACAAGTGTTCTATCTGCTTTCCCACTATGCCTCCTGTGCTAGGTACTAGGACACAAACACACACACACACACACACACACACACACACACACACACAAATATTTTCTGCTCTTAAGCAGCTATCATAAGAATGACCAAAATATATTACTTAATAAAAAAAAATACACAGAAAATGTACAGAAACATGAAGGACAACTTAGAGCTAGTGACTTAGGCCAGTGATCTGGGGTTGCTCTAGCAAAAATGTGGACTATAATATAAAATCCCTAGAAAAAGAATGAGGTATTGCCATGACAACAGCCTAATGCCAACATGTGCATGAAGCATCTGCAAATGGAGGCTCTATTTGATTCAGAAAAGTGAGTTACATATGCTCTGTTTCTATGGAATACTGGAATAATTCTTTACTTGGCAGAAATGAGGTAGCAGTAAGAGTGTGGGCATATGCAAGCATATATACATGAGTATACATATGTATGTGTAAATAAATATATATATATATATGAGTGTGTGTATATATTTGTATGTGTGTGTATACACACATATACATGTACTATGTAATTAAGTCTCTAGGTGCATATGATAGTTTTACACAACTATGGTCCCCTCATTAGAATGTAAGATCCTTGAGGGCAGGTCCAATTTTTTCATCCAATCATTCATTCAATCAACATTCAACAACATTTATTAAGTGCTTCCTAAGTGCTAGCATGGTTAAGAACTGGGATTATAAAGACAAACACAAAACAATCCATGCCAACAGAGAACTTACATTCTATTGGGTGGGAAACAGGACATACTCTGAGAAGTAAATACAAAATATTGATCAAGATATGATTTCATCAGGGTGGCTAGGTAGCACAGTCAGTAGAGCGCCGGCCCTGGAGTATGAAGGACCTGAGTTCAGATCTGGCCTCAGACACTTAACACACACAAAAAACCTAGCTGTGTTACCTTGGGCAAGTTACTTTACCCCAATTGCCCTCCAAAAAGAAAAAAAAGATGTGATTTCATCAAAGTAAGAGACTCATACCAACATAGGTCTTGGCAACAGTTCCGTCTAAGAGTGATTTGGAACACTCAGGGGTAAAGTGACCTTCCTGGGGTCATGCAGCAAGTATAGGTAAGAGGTGGGAGTCTTACACTTTGTAAGCCAGCTCTCAAGACATTATATCATTTTGCAAAGTAATTCAGCTTTGGTTGTGGTGGAAAGGGAGAAGGGAATTGGATAAACATTAATCTAGTGCCTACTGTGTCCCAGGTGCTCCATAAGCACTTTTACAAATATCAGCTCATTTGATCCTCACCACAATGCTATTACTATTCCCATTTTACAGTTTATAAAAGCGAGGGAAATAAGTTAAGCAACATAGTCCAGGCTAGATTTGAACTCAAGCCTTCCAGACGTTAACTTCAGAGCTCTACCCACTAAGCAACAAGGTGATTCTTGGTGTCTCCAGTAACCAGTACAGAGTTGAGTACATATGGATATTGAGTGGACTTGTGATTCTACTGGCACAGAGAACTCCAGGATGATGAAATTCCCTCTGCTGATGCAACAGGTAGTTGCACAGAGTTACATAGCCATGTATGTCAAACTTGAACCTAAGCTTCCCTTGCTCTAAGGCCGTCTCTCCACCTCTATCTCTGCCTGGGTTGCCATGTGTGATTAATAAAGGTTTCTTAAATATAAGTGAAATATAATGGAAGCAAAGTGTCAATATTTGCTTGGGCAGTCTGACCACACGTTATCACGCTAGCTGAGATGGCCCACTTTAGCAGACAGCTTTGGTAAATGGCATATTCACTTCAGCAAATTTTCTCTCCCAGCATTTCTCAGGTTGTAGATATTGTGTAATTTTCTATATACAGGAAAGATGAAATGCAATAAAATAGCAATTCTTACCACTTGAGTTCAGTGATAGAATTATTTAGACCAAGAGAAGGAATGGGGAAATGGTATTCTCACCTGCCTCAGGGATGCTTACAAGGATCATCTGCCCTCACCTTCATCCAACCAGACACTGGTTATCTGACTCAGAGTTCATTTTCTTATGTCGGTCATGATCTCTCCCTTTCTACCACCACAATCAAACTATTGTAAAAGCCTTATGGTTTGGATCCCTGGCTCAATTTCTCTCCTCACTCAAGTCCACCCTCTTCTCAGCTTTCAATGTAATCTCAAGTTTACTGAATTGGGGGAAGGAGAAGTGGGAAAGTCAAACACGTGTTTTAGGAAGATCAGCTTCATAGCAGCCAGTTGATTGTGAGACTACTTCTGTCTCTCTTGGTATCTCTAGGGCTTACTAAAGTGCCTGGTAAACAGTGGGTACTTAATAAATGCTTTCTGACTTGACTTACAATATTTCTCTTTTTTTCTCTTCCAGTTGCATGGGGGAGTTGGGAGGGAGAGAAAAATAAATGCTTATCAACTGAAAATAAATTTCAAAATTTTGTGTTAGGAACTAGGTGTACAAAGTCACAGGAGGAATACATCTCTACTTTGTTTTGCCTTTTGGAGGGCAATTGAGTTAAGTGACTTGCCTAAGGTCACACGGCTAGTAAGTGTTAAGTGTCTGATTTGAACTCAGTGTTAAGTGTTAAGTGTCAGATTTGAACTCAGGTCCTCCTGACTCCAGGGCTGGTGCTCTGTTCACTGTGCAACCTAGCCACCCAATATCTCTACTTTCAAGGAGCTTACAATCTTTTTTTTTAAACAAATGCTTTATTAACTTCTGTTTTACATCATTCATTTCTGCCAGATTTTGAGTTACAATCATTTTCCCCCCATTATTCCCCTACCCAACCTCCCAGAATAGTAGTCCCACAAGATATCGCTTCCTCCAATCTGCTCTCTCCCATACCTTCTCCCATATCCCCATCGACTTTTCCATTAGAGGAAGGTGAATCTTTGTGTCCCAATGCCTGCACATCTTATCTCCCTATTACAAGCAAAAGAGTATTAATAATGGTATTTATATATATTTGAAACATTTAATGTTACGACCTCGAATTTCAGATCCATTTCCTTCCTCCCTTGTCACCCATTCCCTCTTGGGAGATAAGTAATTCAGTATATGTTGTACATGTCTAGCTATGCAAAACATTATCATAGTAGATATATTGTACAAGGCTGCTTATAATTCCCTCCCACTCATCCCACCCCCCACCTGGTCCATTCCCTACATGATCCTGTCCCTCTTCTATAGTGGGTACTTCAACCTCCCCTACCCCCAAGGATGCCCTCCCATCCATCATCCCTCCTCTCATCCCCCTTCCCCCTATCCTGCTGCAGGTTGAGATATCCCATTTAGTATGTATGTCATTTTCTCCCTGAACCAAATTCAATGTGAATGTGGTTTTGCCTTTTTAGCCTTCCTTATTCTCCCCCTCCTTTGCAACCACTTCCCCTTGCTTCTTCTACATGGGATAGTTTACCCTACCCTGTCTCTCCCATCTCCTCTTGCCACTTTCCTCTCTCACCTCATAATTTCATCCCTTGAGTATTCTCCCTTCCCAACAAATTCAACCTATGCCCTCTATCCATATATAACTGTAACCATATACACACACATTCACATATGTATTCATATGACCACACCCCCTTCTTCCATTATTTTCATAGTGAGAAAGATATCATCAGTCAAAGTTATTGCTTTTCCATATAGGAATGTAAATAGTTCAGCTTTGATAAGTTCCTTTTGATTTCTTTTCCCTGATTACCTTCTCAGGCATCTCTTCCTTCTTGTGTCTGGATGTCAAATTTTCTATTCAATTCTGGTTTTTTCCTCAAGAATGCTTGAAAGTCCTCTATTCCACTGAATGACCATATTTTCCCCTGAAACAAAATACTCAGTTTTGCTGGGTAGGTGACCCTTGGGTTCATTCCCAGTTCTTTTGCCCTCTGGAATATCATATTCCATGCCCTTCAATCCTCAGTGTAGAAGCTGCCAGGTCCTGGGCTATTCTGATTGTGTTTCCACAATATTGAAATTGTTTCTTCCTGGCTGCTTGTAGTATTTTCTCCTTGATCTGGGGATTCTGGAACCTGGCTATAATATTCCTGGGAGTTTTCTTTTTGGGATCTTTTTCAGGAGGTGATCTGTGGATTCTTTCAACCTCTATTTTGCCCTCTGGATCTAAAACATCAGGGCAGTTTTCCTTGAGAATTTCTTGAAGGGTGATTTCTAGGTTCTTTCCTTGATCATGGCTTTCAGGTAGTCCAATAATTTTTAAATTGTCTCTCCTGGATCTATTTTCCAGGTCAGTGGTTTTTCCCATGAGATATTTCACATTGCCTTCTAATCTTTCATTTGTTTGGATCTGCTTAACAGCATCTTGATTTCTCATAAAGTCATTAGCTTCCATTTGCTCCAGTCTAACTCTGAAGGAATGAATCTCCTCGGTGAACTTCTGAGATTCTTTTTCCATCTGGTAAATTCGACTTTTTAAGGCATTCTTCTCCTCATTGCCCTTTTGGGCCTCCTTTGCCATTTGAGTTAGTCTATTTTTTAAGGTGTTGTTTTCCTCAGTCAGGCTGTTGACCCTCATTTCATACTTTTCCTGCATCCTTTTCATTTCTCTTTCCAATTTTTCCTCCACTTCTCTTATTTGATTTTTAAAGTCCTTCTTAAGGTCCTCTATGGCCTGCAACCCACTCATGTTTTCCCCTGGGGCTTTTGGAGCAGGACTTCTGACCTCACAGTCCTTTTCCCGCTCTATGCCCCCAAAATAGGAGTCTAGGGTTGCATTTTTCTGTTTCCTTTGCCTTGGCATGTTGCCACTTAATTACTTGACTTTGGGGCTTGTTGCCACACTATGGCTTTAAGGCCAGATAGAGGAATTTTCGTCCCAAACGTGTGGTGGGCAACTTCCGTTTCTGGCCAGCTGTAAACCCACACACCACTTCCTCCCTAGATCACAATCCAGATCCAGGGAGGTTAAAGCAAGAGCGATTACCCCCCAAGACTGATCGCTGGATCTCCCTACAAATTTGCAGGCCGGGAGCTGGAGCTGCCTCTGGAAACTACAAAATGGCATTTGTCCTCAGGGGCTTCTAGCCCCCAGGGGAGGGAGCTGACGCATTCCCTAAATACTGGTCCCAAAGTCCATAGGACACTAACCTCTTACTTTGTCCTAGGCAAGTCTATGTTGATAATTCTGGAGTCGCCACAGCTCCTGGTGTTCTGGGGTTCCTCCAGCAGGCTACTGGCCCTGCCGCCCTGGGGCTAAAACCTCGGCTCATGCGGACCTGGGCTCGACTCTGCTCCTGTGCTCTGCGCGCTGCACGCTGCCAGGTCCCAGACCGCTGCGCTGGTCCTTCCTGCAGGGCTGCTGGGCTGTCCTCAGCGGGAGGTTAGCTTCTCTGTGTCATTCTGTGGGTGCTGGGGCTCCAGAAGTTGTTCAGAGTCCCCTTTTACATAGTTTGGGGGGAATCTGGGGGCAGAGTGGCTTGGAAGAGCTGTTTCTACTCTGCCATCTTGGCTCTGCCCCAAGGAGCTTACATTCTAACACAGGGATACACAAAGACACCCAACTCCTAATTAATTAAATGGGCTGCCTTAAGGCAAAATACAGCATCTCCTGGGACCTAGAAATGTGCCTAATTTCTTCTGTTATGGTGAGGATTAACTGTAGTAGGCAAATGAAACTGGTGGAATGGAAAAATATAGTTAGAGGAGAGTACAAAAAATGATGGTAGTGAGGTCATGACATGACTTCAGAATACCCAAAGGAAGTGCAAAAGTAGAACACTGATTTGTCACTTCTAGGGAATGGTTTTTAAAAGATCTGCTATATTATATCATTCACGCACTCATCCATCCATTCACCTATGTGACATGTTTATAACTTGCTACATACACTAGCCTTCTGATTGGTCTCACTTCAAGAGTCTCCCCACTCTAACCCAACCTCCAAGTGGTTACCATAGTTACTTTTCTTAAGGCCAGGTTTATCCTTGTCTCCTCCATTCCCAATAAACACCACTGGCTCTTTATCACCTCTAGAATAAAACAGAAACTCTTCTTTCCAGCCCTTCAAGGCCTTCATGAGGAAGTCAGCCTCAATCAGACATGCTTATTCTTCCTCTTCCTCACACAACCCTCCATCGCAGTGCTTTTGCACTAGCCATTCCCTATACCTGGAATATCTTTCCGCTTCATCACAACTTGTTGTAATCCCTACTTTCTATAGACCCATCTCAAGCACCAACTTCTACACAAAGGTCTTTCTGATACTTGCCAGATCTTGGCTTCTCCCCTAAACAAGTTTATGTTTATTCTGTAGATACTTATAAATGCCTATGTTATCTTCCTGACACATCAGTAAACACGCATTAAAACTGGGGCACTAACAGACTTTAAGTTGCTGTACTAGATGATATCAGGAATATAAAGAATATTTAGAAACGGTTGATTGACTGTGGGACTGGCTTTTTTAATATTGAATTAATTATGTAATTTTCTTTTCCTATACAGGTACCCCAAAATCAGATCCTTGGGAGTCCATGTAACCAAGATTAAGAACAACAGAACTGGCATTTGAAACCAGAATCTGTTTGTAATTCCCAAACCAGACTTCTTGACATTATGTAATGCCAAATCTTTTTTTTTTCTTTTTTCTTTTTTCTTGGATACATATAAATTTTTTTAATTTAGTTCCAAATTTTCTCCCCCTCTCCCTTGTCCCTGAGAAGGCAAAAACTTGGATATAGATTATATATGTGAACTCTATTATCCATGTTGCTAAAGAAAACACAGACCAAAAAAAATAAAAGTTAAAAAACCCTATGCTTTGATCTGCATTCAGATTTCAGATTTCATCAGTTTTTCCTCTGGAGTTGGATAGCATTTTTCACCACAAGTCCTTTGGAATTGTCTTGTTTCATTGTATTGATCATAGTAGCTAAGTCATTTACAGTTGATCATCTTACAATATTGCTATTACTGTGTACAATGTCCTCCTGGTTCTCAGTTCACTTTACATAAGTTCATGTGAGTCCAGGTTTCTCTGAAGTCATTCTGTTCATCATTTCTTTTTTTATTTTTATTTTTTGCGATTTTTGGAGGGCAATTGGGGTTAAGTAACTTGCCCAAGGTCATACCGCTAGGTTTTTTCATTTGGGTGTGCGTTAAGTGTCTGACTCTGAATCCGAGCTCAGGTCCTTCTGATTCCAGGGCCGACGCTCTACTCACTGCGCCACCTAGCCACCCCTGTGCTCATCATTTCTTATAGCACAAATAGTATTTCATCACAATCATATGTCAGCTTGTTCAGTTATTCCCCAATTGATGAGCATCCCCACAATTTGCATTTCTTTGCCAGCACAAGAGCTGCTATAAATATTTTTGTATGTGTAGGTCCTTTTCCTTTCTCTTTGGGATGCAGGCCTAGTAGTAGTAATTCTGGGTCAAAGAGTATATACAGTTTTACAGTCCTTTGGGCATAATCCCAAATTGTTCCCCAGAATTGTTGGACCAGTTCACAACTCCACCAATAGTTTCCCCATTTTGCCACATTCCCTTCAACATTTGTCATTTTCTTTTTCTGTCATCTGATAGGTGTGAATGGTACCTCAAAGTTTTTTTAATTTGCATTTTTCTAATCAATAGTGATTTAGAGCACTTTTTTTCACGAGACCATTAA
The DNA here is from genome assembly GCA_011680675.1 of Gymnobelideus leadbeateri. Taxonomy (NCBI): domain Eukaryota; kingdom Metazoa; phylum Chordata; class Mammalia; order Diprotodontia; family Petauridae; genus Gymnobelideus; species Gymnobelideus leadbeateri. The sequence continues at coordinate 79,981 of WOXC01007330.1, read as the reverse complement.
TAGCTTTGATTTCTCCTTCTGCAAAGTACTTGTTCATATCCTTTGTCCATTTATCAATTGGGGAATGACTTGTATTCTTAAAATTTTGACTCAGTTCTCTATATATTTAAGAAATACTTTTATGAGAAAAAAAGATGTAAAATTTTTCTCCCAATTTCCTATTTTTCTTCTAATCTTGACTACACTGGTTTTGTTTGCCCAAAACCTTTTTAATTTTTAATTCAATGTAATGAAAATTATCCATTTAACAGCCCATAATGCTCTCTACTTCTTGTTTGATCATAAATTCTTCCCTTATTCATAGATCTGACAGGTAAAATTTTCCATGCTCCCCTAATTTGCTTATGATACCACACTATACTTGTATAGGTGATTTTTGGAATCTAAGTCAACTATTTATTTGTCCTAACTAAATTTCATTTCACAGCTAGAGAGAGTGTTTTTTAAGTACTAAGTATGTACCAGGCCTTATCAGTCAGTCAACAAGTATCTATTAAGCATCTACTATTTGTCAGGTGAATTAAATATGGTCTATTATTTGATCCTCCTGAGAACTTTCAGGACCTTGAGTCTGCAATGTAATCTCTTAGCTATCCCTCTCAGCTTCATGCCATCTACAATTGGACAAGAGTGACTCCTATGGCTTTATTGGAATGATAGCAAACGTGCTAGTTAACTTCATAAATAATAAATAAATATAATAAATATGCAAAATCAAAAAATACATGCAAAACACTTTAAGGTTTGCAAAAGGCTTCACACAGATTATTTCATTTGATTCTGTCAAGAAACCAAAGAGATAATAGGGGTGTTTTGTTTTAATTTTACAGATGAGGAAATTTAGGCCCAGACTGGTTAAACACCTTGCCTATAGACACATAGTTAATACAAATCAAAGAAAAACTTCAAACCCAAGTCCTTCTGAGTCTATGATCAGTGCTCCTTCCATAGCATGTTGCCACTGCACAAATCATGGACAAAGACGTCTAGTAGCATGAGACTCAGGCCTGATTTCTTCATAACACATGATTTGGGACTAAAAGGGACTGTGGAGACCATCTAGCCTAACCCAATCTGGATGAGAAAACAGACTCAGTGTTTTGTGACATGATTTACCCAAGTCTACCCAGTTAATTAAGTGGCCATGCGAGGTTGCCTGACTCCAAAACCAGTGTTCTTTCCAAATGCATCAATCTGAATCTCTTCTTCATCACTGACATCATGACCAGGTTTTAACTTGGAAAAGAAGACTAGGGATAGCTCCAAGCTAGAAGATACTAGTAGAAGTCCCTATATGGAGCTGCCATATGACCTTCACATCAAAGCTCCATGTAACAACAACAAACTACAATAACCCCAAAGCATGGCACATATATTATCTCATCTGATCCTCACAGCAAACCCTTTCATTATCCCTAACTTACAGAACTGTTTAATCTACTTTCAACTTCACTTTACCACTCTGAGACTCAGTTTCCTCTTCATTAAAAGGAGGGAAATGGTTAATATCATCTCTAAGGCTTGGTCCTGATCTTTGATTGTCTAATTCTGTACATCTCCCCACAGCAGGGTGTCTTTTGCTGGCCAATCCAAGATCTAAGAAGGAAAAGTCCATGATGGATTCTGAAGCAGTCCATGACAGACCTGCAACCATAAAGCAACCTGCAATACTAAGGAGATGAGGAAGTTGAGACTATGAGAGTAATGAACTTCTATTGTTCCATGCCATTTTTTATCATTTTCCTGCTCTGGTAATCAGTGAGAGATTTTATGTGAAAACTGATACAAATAGAGTAAAGTTAAAAAGAAAAGGAAAAGAGTTCGGAGGCAGGGCCACTCACACAAGAGAAACAGGGCTGTGTTTTTATATTTTTTTTTACTTCTGGTATTTTACTCAAAACAGTTCTTTCTTGTTTTTTTTTTTTTTGGAGGGGGGGAGGCTGGGGCAATTGGGGTTAAGTGACTTGCCCAAGGTCACATGGCTAGTAAGTGTTAAGTCTCTGAGGCTGGATTTGATCTCAGGTCCTCCTGACTCCAGAGCCGGTGCTCTATTCACTGTGCCACCTAGCCACCTCTCAAAAGAGTTCTTATTGAGACAACTGGAATCCTCTCCTTATAAGGATCTATGACCTATGGAGGAAAATAATGATACTAATGCTTCGAAAAATAGCTAACATTTACATTGTTTTCTAAGGTTTTCAAAGAATTTTGTACACATTATCCCATTTGACCCAAATAATAATTCTGGAGGTAGGTGCCACTTTTAAGTCCATTTTCCAGATAGATGAGGGAGCTCAGATTCACACTCAGGGAGATTAAGCAATTTGTCTAGTTACACAGCTAGTTAGTATCAAAGTTAGAATTTGAACTGGGTCTTCTTTACTCCAAGTCCAAAACTTGATTTAGTAGACTATGATCTTCAAGAGTTTACTTGAGTTAAGAATACCTATAGAACTAATTAATGGATAAGCATTTATTAGGCACCTACTATGTTCTAGACACTATGAAAACTGTAGGACATACAAATGAAAAGAAAGGAACAAATTCTACCCTCAAGGAGCTTACATTCTGGCATGGATTATAGAATTATACTTTGGAGGCCATCTACTACAATGCTATCATTTTATAGATAAGTAAAAAACTGAGGCCAATGGAGAAAGAAAAAGACTTGTCCATGGCCCCACAGGGATCATTAGAGGTTTTTGAACTCAAGTCATCTGATTCCATAATCAGTTCTCATTCCACAGTTCCACACTATCCCCAGGTTATTCATCACTACCAAAACAGATGTAATAAATGTATAGTAATTTCCTTGTGATTTAGTGAAATCCTCTTTGATCTCTAACATGTCATGAAAATATCCCTGCATTCTGAAAGAATCTTTTAGTAGAATACATCCTCTGGGGAAGTATCCTGAATCATAGGACTGATATCTGGATGGAACTTTAGAGAACAACTTCCCAAATCATCAAATGAGGAAACTGAGGCTCAGAGGCCAACTGTCCTTTGCAGGGACACTCAGCAAGCCAGAGGTAGATTCTTCAATTTTAGTATAGAAGTTATTACAATGTTGTTATTATATATAAGCCAGTATTGAATGAAAACTCCAAGTTTAAAACATGCTTATAACCTGTTTTCTCCCAATGCTAACAGAGAAATAAATCCTTCTGAAGTGAACAGAAGAGATGCCTGTAATTTTAATTTAAGAGGTGCTCATTTGTCACTGGGGACTGTTCCTTTTGAATATGCAGCATTCAGTTTGTATCATGCAAATGCATGATCATTTCCCAGTTTTAAGTACTGTTTTCATGGTCATGTTTATTTAGGAAAAATTATCCATGGAATACAGATAAAAAGGCAGGCGTCAATTCAGCAAATTACAGCATTCATAACTGAGTGTTTGTTCCTTGTCAGTAATCACTAACAGTGTGAAAAGAAGCCATCATACAATAGAGTGGGGAATAGGCATTGGGTAACACTGTAACAACAACAACAGCAGCAAAACCACTCAAAGAACTTGCCAGCCATTGGGGACTCAGAAGGTAGGGAAGATCAGGACATGTTTGGTCAAAGATTTCCGAGGAATGGTGGAAAAGAAGACTCAAAGAGAAACTGGTATTTTGGGTAGATTAACAGCCAGGATTAGAACCCAGATCATCTGACTCCAGAGCCAGGGCTGGTTGTAGTACATTGCCTTAAGTTAACTCAAATTTCTCATAGCACAGACAGGCAGAGAAAGTGTAAGACACAGAGTCATAAGGATCTGGTTTCAAATTCTGAGATAGTAATGAACCATGTAATTATTTTCAGTTCTCTAAAACTAGTGTGGAGGTGAATGGGAGGAAGAGATAAGTGCTTGTAAAAATAATTAATTTTAGAAACAATTTGCTTAAGTTTTCTGAGCCTTAAGTAATTTTCCAAGGTAAGGTAAGATGCTGAGCTGTGTTGTCAAGATATAATTGACTGGGTTGCACCTTGGTCAGTGGAATCCAGTGCCTCCCAAAAGTCAAAGAAATAGATGGGGCATAAGAGTTCAAGCAGGCTGGTCTTAAATGAAACTCCCCAAATGCTCAGCCTTACATAGGAGGTGCTAATTGAATGGCATTCCTTGTGCACTGGTAACAAAAGATATTAAGAGATACAAGAACTAACTAGAAATAATCAATATTCTACTTTTAGGAAATGCTTCAGTGAAGATGGCACTAACTCCCAAAGTAGGTGAATCAGGAGTGTCTGCTAAACACGAACACTTCCATTAGGCGCCATTATTAAATGATGTCAAATCTGGGAACAAATTTCAGCAACTATAGGTAAGAGTTTCACACTATTTGCCAATAGTGCCTTTAGCTCTAAATTATAGGACGAGGCAGTTTAGGGAAATAATTAGAAGTAGCTTTATCCTTAAACAAACATTAAACCATCAAGAATGTAAAGTTAGATTACATGGAGTCTGTGAACTTGAACAGAAAAAAAAATCAATTACTTTCATTAATCATTGGTTTCCCTTATAATCTTAAATATTTTATTTCAAGCATTTGTTAATACTATTCTGAAAAGGCTTCATTAGATTGCCAAAAGCGCCCATGATAAAGTCTATGAACTCCTGATATAAGATGAAAATATGTTGCCACTAGCAACTCATTAAACCCAAAATGAGAACAGTTGATGAACTTGCACTTGTCTCCAAAGATTTTGCAAAGTAGATGTGAATACTTCCACCAGAATTTGGAAATATGCTTTATAAGTAGGAAACAATGTCAAAATAAAGCTATTCTGGAAAGTGGTTGTCTGGTATAATCCATTATGAGCAATTACATTTTCTTCCAGTATTTTAGATTATAAGATCACTTCAGGAGGATGTACATTCAAGAGTATATGGGATAACCATTCTGTGGTTAAACATGATAAGAAGAAATTTGACTTATAAGAAAATGTCCCCTGGCCTTTTCAGGAGTCAAAAATCCCACAGCAAAGGCAGCTTGCAAAAGCTATTGAAGATCCTGGAACGACTTTAGGAGATAACTTCTATGTCTAGCTGTAAAAGCAACAGAAAAATATAAATGCAATATTAATCAATCAATGGCCAAAAAATAAAGAAATATATGGAAGAGAATCTAAAAAAAGAGGGCATATTTGAAATTCTGGCTTTCCTAGATTGAAAGCTAAAGTTTAAAATATTATGATGATAGAGGGAATAAGGCACTAAGAAACAAATTAAACAATTCAACATCAAACAAAATTCTCACTACAAAGATGTGTGAAATAATCAAATCAGGGGTGAGAGGGAACCCAAGAAGAAAGAAGAGGAATAGAATTACTGGTTTTCTATGTAGTTGCAAGAAGGTCCACCAGGGGGCAGAGTCAAGATGCCAGGGTAGAAACAGGACCTCCATGTGGTTCCCCCTCCAATTCATGAAAAAGGTGACTCTGAACAAGCTACGGAACTACAGACCCACAAAATGACACAGAGAAGCTAACCTCCTGCTGAGGACAGCCCAGCAGACAAGCAGGAATCGGCCAGCACAGAGCTCTGGGAGCCAACCCTAGTTGCTCTTCAGCTGGAGGTTTTAGTCCCAGAATGGCCTGACCAGTCACTGGCTGGAGGGATTTCAGATCACCAGCAGCTGTGGCTATTTCCAGAATTATCAACCCATAGATGCTAAGGACAAAGTGAGAAGTCAGTGCAATGTGGACTTTGGGATCCAGTAGTTGGGAGTGCAGTCAACCTTTGTCCCCAGGGGGAGAAGCCATTGAGGCACATTGGGCCTGCAGCAGCCCCCACATGGCAGCTTCAACTCCTGGCCTGCAGACTGTAGGGTGACCAAGTGACCAGTGTGAAGGGTAATTGCTCTTGCTTTAACCTGCTTGGATCTGGATTGCAGTCTAGGGTGGGGGTCCTGGGGTGTGTGACCAGCTTGCCAGAGGGTGTGGAGGCTTCAGAGAGGGCACCCAAACTAATACCTTTGGTAGCTGAGAAAACTCCAGTGTTTAGAGGAAAGCTGCCCTGTCTAGTAGCAGAGTCCTACTGTGGCAAAAAGCCCAAAAGTCAAGTAATTGAGTGGCAACATAAGCAGGCAAAGGAAGCAAACCAAGCAGAGCAATCCTATATTAGACTCATATTTTGGGGACCTAAAGGATCAAAGCATGGAACAGGAGGAAAACAGTGAAGTCAGAACTCCTGCACCAAAAGCTTCCAAGAAAAATATGAGCTGGTTACAGGCCATAGAGGACCTTAAGAAGGATTTTGAAAACCAAATAAGAGAAGTGGAGGAAAAATTGGGAAGACAAATGAGAAAGATGCAAGAAAAGTATGAAATGAGAGTCAACAACCTGAATGAAGAAAATAACACCTTAAAAATAGACTAACTAAAATGGCAAAAGAGGCATAAAAAGGCAATGAGGAGAATAATGCCTTAAAAAGTCAAATTTGCCAGATGGAAAAGAATCTCAAAACCTCGGTGACGAGAATCATTCCTTCATAATTAGATTGGAGCAAATAGAATCTAGTGACTTTATGAGAAATCAAGATACTATTAAACAAATGAAAAAATAGAAGGCAATGTGAAATATCTCATGGGAAAAACCACTGACCTGGAAAATAGATCCAGGAGAGATCATTTTAAAATTATTGGACTTCTGTATAGCTATGTTCAAACAAAGAACCTAGAAATCATCCTCCAAGAAATTCTCAAGGAAAATTGCCCTGATGTTTTAGAACCAAAAGGCAAAACAGAGGTTGAAAGAATCCACCAATCACCTCCTGAAAAAGATCTCAAAAAGAAAACTCCTATGAATATTATAGCCAGGTTGTGAAATTCCCAGATCAAGGAGATAATATTACAAATAGCCAGGAAGAAACAATTTGAATACTGTAGAAACACAATCAGGATAATACAGGGTCTAGCAGCTTCTACACTGAGGGATCAAAGGGCTTGGACTATGATATTCCAGAGGGCAAAGGAGTTGAGATTAAAACCAAGAATCACCTACCCAGCAAAACTCAGTATCATGTTACAGGGGAAAATATGATAATTCAGTGGAATACAATACTTTCAAGCATTCTTGATGAAAAAACCAGAGTTGAATAGAAAATTTGACATTCAGATACAAGAAACAAGAGAAGCATGAGAAGGTAAACAGGGAAAGAAATCATAAGGAACTTATCAAAGTTGAACTATTTACCTTCCTACATGGAAAAACAATAATTGTAACTTATGAAATTTTTCTCAGTATGAGAATAATTGAAGGGAATAGAATATGTATACACATACATATATAAGTCTATGTAGGAGGGTGTATGGGAGTATGAATACATGTGTGAATGTGTGTATATATGTGTATAGGTATACAGAGATAGAGGGTCCAGGAACAATTTAATGGGAAGGAATGATAATTAAAAGGTGAAATTAAGAAGTGAGAGAGGAATATAATGAGAGGAGATGGGGAGAGACATCTCATATAGAAGAGGTAAGGGAAAATGGTTACAATGTGGCGGGGGGAGAGAACAGGAAGGCAAAAGGGAATGGGTCAACCTTATTCTCATTGAATTTGGCTTATGTAGTGAATAACACACACACTAAATAGGGTATCTCACCCTATGGGAGAGTAGAGGGGAAGGAAATGAGAGGGCGGATGATGGAAGGGAGGGTAGGTTGTGGGGGAGGGAAGCTGGAAGCACCCACTTTTGAAAAGGGACAGGATCAAAGTAGAGAATAGAACAAGTGGGAGGTGGGAAAGATGGAAGGAAATATAGTCAGTCTTTCACAATATATCTACTATGGAAATGTTTTGTATAGCTACACATGTACAACCTCTATTGAACTGCTTATCTTCCCAGTAAGAGTGGGTGACAAAGAAGGAAGGAATGAATCTGGAATTCAAAGTTTTAAAAATCAAATGTTTAAAAACAATATACATATCTATATACTATTATCAATATTATTCTACATGTAACTGGGAAATAAGATATACAGGCACTGGAACATAGAGATCCATTGTGTCCTACTGGAAGGTCAGAAGGGGTATGGGCGACTATATGGGAGAGAGCAGACTGGAGGAGGGGATCGCTATTTTCTGTTGGTGGGTAGGGGGAAAACAGGGAAAAATTTGTTACTCAAATTCTTGTGGAAATGAATGATGTAAACTAGAAGTTAATAATGCATTTGATTAAAAAATTAAAAAAAAGTTCCACCAACAAAAACGAAAGTTTGGGCAAGAGATTGCAATGAAGTCACATCTAATTTAGGGAATACAATGGATACAGAGGTGGACTTGGAATTGGGTCAACCTGAGTTAAATCAGACTTCAAATCCTTCTAGTTGTGGGAATTGGGGCATTTCAGCCTTCGCCTGACTCACTTTCTTCCTCTGTGAAATGGGGATAATGATAGCACCTACCTCCTAGGGATGCTCAGTGGTAAAACGAGATAGTAGCTGTAAATTCTGCAAACCCTAAATGACTATATAAATGCTAGCTATTATTATCATCTGTATTAAAAGTTAATTAAAATGATATTATTAAAATTCTAAACTTACTTGCAAGAATGGAAAGTGGCTGATGTGAATCAAGACATCTAAAAGACATCTGGGCTAATCTACAGCTTATTACCTTTTTTTCCCCAAGTGGTCTGGCCTGGGATTCAGTTATGGATCCTTTGGGCAAGAAATAAATAAACACAGTTCAGAGACTTTGGCGGGGAGCTCCTAAGACCTCAGGTAACTTCCTCTCACATTGCTTTTATTTTCTCACGGGCTAGTTTTGTCTACTTTTACTGATATGGTGAGGACTGTTGTTGTTTTGTTGTTTTTGTTGTTTTTTACCTGGGAGCTAATAAATAAGGTTTTATTAAAATCATGGAGTCATAGATTCTGACCTGGGACCTTGGAGGTCATCAAATTGCAACCCCTTTTGTTAGAGATAAAGAAATTGAGGCAGAGAAAGTTTAAATGACTTGCCTAGGGTCACATGGCTAGTTAAGTCTCTAAGGCATGATTTGAACTCAGGTCCTCTGACTCTCAGTGTTTTAATCAATCTTCTCAGTGACAAAATTGCAAATCTTAACAGTCAGGCTTTCAGTGGCCCATTGACTCAGATTTGGAACTATATCAGTGACATCTTCTCAGTATCATATAAATAAACAGAAAGGTACTTTACCAACTTCCTCTCAAGTAAAAGTCTGCTCGTTTTTTTAACAGAGGACAACATACAGATATCACTAAATTATGGGATTGCCAGTGTCTTCTCCAAACAAATATAAAATACATGTTTATATATACAAAGTACTCACAGTTTGTGTCTTTTATATTATCAGCAAATACAAGGAAATGACATATTGGACGGGGATCAAAAACAGTGATCCAAAAAGTCCCAGAGGCATAAAGCACAACTTGTAATGAATTCAATAATTATTTTAAAAGCTGCCAGAAAGCATTGGAACATTTATGGTTGGTGCTTATGATGAATAACTTTGACTCTAATTCTAAGCCAAGGGCTTATTCATGTTCTGCAGATATGTAAAGTACACAGAAGAATTGAGAAAACATCCAAGTAATGGTAGTCCATGTAGAAAATGGTTCTTTATTAAAACAATAATAACAATATACCTCAGAAACATAATAATATACTTTAAAATTGTTTTTAAAAGCACTGAACAATTAAATTATTTTTACAAATCTTGTTGTTTAATGGAAATAGATGTCCATGTTCATGATGGTAACCCAGGATTCAGACATCAAGACTAAAGTCATAGAAGGACAATCCTTAAGATTGGACCAAGTTTTCAATACAGATTACTCAAGAAAATGGAAGAAAATATGCAATGCATCACTGCATGCTACAAGTATTTAGCACCCACTTTATACCTATCAAATCATGATCTGGTTGCCAGCATTATACACTGGAAGACTGATATCTTCTATAACAAAATAAATAATATATATATATAATATTATACATTTATATATTATTAATATAATATAACATAATAAAACTAGACCCAGAAATATTCTTGAAAATGTAATAGATAAAGTATTCTGGAACTAGACCACCATTACAAATGGCATGTTAACTAGACATGTTAATGGTCCATAAACAATTTAGAACAACTTTTTTTTTTTGTTTTTAACTTAAGTATGGTTTTTTTGTTTGTTTTTTAATTAAACAAATGCTTTATTAACTTCTGGTTTACATCATTCATTTCCATCAGATTATGAGTTACATTTTTTCCCTACCCACCACCCCAGAACAGCAGTCCCACTAGATATCCCCTCACCCAATCTGCTCTCTCCCATATCTTCTCCCATACCCCCTTCGACTTTGCCATTAGGGCAAGGTGAATCTCTGAGCCCCACTGCCTGGACATCTTATGAAACATTTAATTTTAAAACTTCGATTTTCAGATCCATTCCCTTTCTCCCTTGTTACCCACTCCCTCTGAGAAGATAAGCAATTCAGTATGTGTTATACATGTATATCTATGCAAAACATTACCATAGTAGATATATTGTAAAAGATTGCTTATATTTCCCTCCCACCTGTCTCACCTCCCACCTGGTCTATTCCCTACTGTGATCCTGTCCCTCTTTGATAGTGGGTACTTCCAACCTCCCCTCTCCCCAGAATGCCCTCCCCTCCATCATTCCCCCTCTCATCCCCCTTTCCCCTACTCAGGAGAGTGAGTGAGGGTAAGATATTCCGTTTAGTATGTATGTGATTCTCTCCTTGAGCCAACTTCAATGAGAATATGCTTTTGCCTTTTTGCCTTCCTGTTCTTCCCCTCCCCTGCGACTACTTCCCTTTGCCTCTTCTACATGAGATAGTTTGCCCTACCCTGTCTCTCTCCATCTCCTGTTGCCACTTTCCTCTCTCACCTCTTGACTTCACCCCTTAAGAATCATCCCTTCCTTGGGGCGGCTAGGTGGAGCAGTGAGCAGAGAGCCAGCCCTGGAGGCAGAAGGACCTGAGCTCGGATCTGGCCCCAGACACCCAACACACAAACAAAAACCCAGCCACGTGAACCTGGGCAAGTCACCCAACCCCAATTGCCCTCCAAAAAAAAATAATCATCCCTTCCCATCAAATTCAACCTGTGCCCTCTATCCATGTATACCTGTGAACATATGCCATATACTCTTCTTCAATTATTTTCATAATGAGAAAGGTTTCATCAAACACAGTTATTGTTTTTCCATATAGGACTGTAAATAGTCCAACTTTGATAAGTTCCTTTTGATTTCTTTTCCTTGATTACCTTCTCAAGCATCTCTTGCTTCTTGTGTCTGAATGTCAAATTTTCTATTCAACTCTGGTTTTTCATCAAGAATGCTTGAAAGTCCTCTATTCCACTGAATGACCATATTTTCCCCTGAAACAAGATATTCAGTTTTGCTGGGTAGGTGACCCTTGGCTTCAATCCCAGCTCTTTTGCCCTCTGGAATATCATATTCCATGCCCTTTGATCCCTCAGTGTAGAAGCTGCCAGGTCCTGGGCTATTCTGATTGTGTTTCCACAATATTGAAATTGTTTCTTCCTGGCTGCTTGGGGTATTTTCTCCTTGATCTGGGGATTCTGGAACCTGGCTATAATATTCCTGGGAGTTTTCTTTTTGGGATCTTTTTCAGGAGGTGATCTGTGGATTCTTTCAGCCTCTATTTTGCCCTCTGGATCTAAAACATCAGGGCAATTTTCCTTGAGAATTTCTTGAAGGGTGATTTCTAGGTTCTTTCTTTGATCATGGCTTTCAGGTAGTCCAATAATTTTTAAATTGTCTCTCCTGGATCTATTTTCCAGGTCAGTGGTTTTTTCCATGAGATATTTCACATTGCCTTCTATTCTTTCATTTGTTTGGATCTGTTTAATCGTATCTTGATTTCTCATAAAGTCACTAGCTTCCATTTGCTCCAGTCTAACTCTGAAGGAATGAATCTCCTCAGTGAGCTTTTGAGATTCTTTTTCCATCTGGCAAATTTGACTTTTTAAGGCATTCTTCTCCTCCTTGCCTTTCTGAGCCTCTTTTGCCATTTGAGTTAGTCTATTTTTTAAGGTGTTATTTTTCCTCAGTCAGGCTGTTGACTGTCATTTCATACTTTTCTTGCATCTTTTTCATTTCTCTTCCCAAATTTTCCCCCACTTCTCTTATCTGCTTCTTAAGGTCCTCTATGGCCTGTAGCCAGCTTGTATTTTCATTTGGGTCTTTTGGTGCAGGAGTTCTGACCTCACAGTCCTCCTCCATGCTTTGAGCCTCTTTGCCCCTAAAATAGGAGTCAATGTTGAACTTTTCTGTTTATTTTGTTTCATTTGCCTAGGCATGTTGCCACTTAATTACTTGATTTTTGGGGGCTTGTTGCCACAGTAGGACTCTGCCACCAGACAGGGGAGCTTCTGCCCAAACGTGGGGTCTTCACAACTTCTGCCAGTTGGGTGGCCTCTGTAAAGCTTCCACCCACTCTGGCAAGTTGGATACCCACCCCAAACTTCCCCCCCAGACCACAATCCAGATCCAGGCAGTTTAAAGCAAAAGTGCTTAACCCCCAGACTGATTGCTGGATCTTCCTACAGTTCGAAGACCAGGAGCTAGAGCCACTACTGACGCTGCAAAATGGCTTCTGTGCAGCTGTTTCTTCAGCAGTGTTTTGCCCCCAGGGGAGGAAGCCACGTGTTCCCCAAATACTGGTCCCAAAGTCCATAGGGCACTAACCTCTCACTTTGTCCTAGGCATATCTGTGCTGATAATTCTGGAATCGCCACAATTGCTAGTGTTCTGGGGTCCCTCCAGCTGGCTGAAGGTCTGGCTGCCCTGGGGCTAAAACCACAGACCTGGGCTCAGCTCTGTGGGCTGCGCAGTTGGTTCCCAGTGCGCTGTGCTGCCTGCTCTCAGAGCGCTGCACTGGCTGCTCCCTGCAGGGCTGCTGGGCTGTCCTCAGCAGGAGGTTAGCTTCTCTGTGCCGTTCTGTGGGTGCTGTGGCTCCAGAAGTTGTTCGGATCTCCCTTTCACATTTGTTTGAAATTTGTGTGGGGCAGAGCACATTGGAAATGTTGTTTCTACTCTGCCATATTGCCTCCGCCCCCCTTAGAACAACTTTCTAAGGGCAGCTAGGTGGCACAGGGAATAGAGCACTGGCCCTGGAATCAGGAAGACCTTAGTTCAAATCCTACCTCAGACACTTGACACTTACTAGCTGTGTGACCTTGGACAATTAACCCCAATTGCCCAGTCTTCCCCCTCCAAAAAGCAAAAAAACAAAACAAAACAAAAAAAACCCAAAACAACTTTCTTTGTAGAGATAATCAGAGCAAATAATTTCCAAACTACATGCAACAACACCAACAACAAATCTTCAACGCATAGAGACCAAGTAGAAGACCTCAAAAGCATGGGGGAATAGGATGAGGCACATGTCAGTCCCATCATCCTATATGCTACAGAGTTGTTCCAAAGAGGCTTTGAGTGAGTCTATAAAAGATTAGCTTCTAGCCTAACACTTATTCAATTACAGAACAATCATTTTATCTGCCTGGTCACATCTATCCCATCTACCACAAAATAATACATACTTCTACTCTGCTGTTTGCATGAGAACAAGAATGAGTGAATCCATAGAAGATGAGCTTAAATCAGTTTTTAAAAGCAGTATTTTGTCCACCTGTCCAACAACTTACAGAACACTAAATGTACATGCAGAGGAGGAGGACAGTGATTTGTCTTGGGACTCTTCCCATCTGAACTTCATTAAATAGTGAAGTGATGCTAAGTAGGGCAACCTTGAGTTGGAATAGTGTGTAGACCTCTGGATAATGAGTCAGGAAGACCTGAGTTCAAAACCTGATTAAAACTTGATAGCTGTGTGACCTTGGAAAAGTAATTTATTTTGTCTCAGCTGCATTTTTTTTATCTGCAAAATGGGGATAATAATAATACTTATCTCCAAAGGTGATTGGAAGATAAAATGAGAAAGTATCTGTAGAGCAATCTGCAAACCTTCAAGTGCTATATAAATGCTAAAACAGAAAAGAATGAATCATCACAATAATCATGATGATTATGATGAACATAAAGTTGGGTCAAATGCTTGGTTGTTCAGTTCTTTCAGTTGTGTCAGACTCTTTGTGACCCCATTTGGGGTTTTCTTGGCAAAGATACTAAGAATGGCTCACCATTTTCTTCTCCAGTTGGATCCAATTAATGGAGCCCAAATTTTCAGATATTCGAAGCACTGTACATATCTCATTTAATCCTTATCATAACCTTAGATGGGTGTTTCATTTTTTTAGCCATGTCTATATTATTATGCCTACTTCAGGCTGGTTAAATAACTTTTCTTATAATCACCTTGCTAGCAAGTACCTGAGACAAGAATCCAGCTTAGATCTTTTTGACTCCAAGGGCAGTACTCTAGCTATTACACTTAAAAGCAGGGTTTATTTCATCATTTACCTTTTTAGCTCCAATGACTCTAGAACATAGTAGGATCTTAATCAATGCTCAACTATTGATTGATGGAGGCCATGCTGCCCCATCTACTAAGGCAGAGGAGGATTCTGATGTACTGGTAGAAAAAGTATCCACATTTATGGAATCACAGATCCTAAGACCTGAATTCAAGGCAATAAGTGTCTAAATTTTCTAAAAAATGGAAACGGTAGACATGTTTTTTCTTTCTTTCTTTCTAGGAAGAAACCTGCTGTCTCTCTTACTCATATCTAGATTATTAGATAGGCAAGAAGGTGTCAACTGACAGGAAAATATCAGTTCTTTCAAATGCAAGAATTCTTTGTGGAAGGCCAGATTTCAGGAGCTATTCAAATGATGAAAGACTGGTGGGATTTAAATGATTGCTTGGGGTAAATGAGTTGGAGTGGGGAGAAACTTATTCTGGTCACACGGGCCCCTTTTTTGTTTTTGAAGATGGCTGGGGAGTGGAAATGAGAACAGGATAAATGAGATTCATAGTAGAGAGCCATGATGCCACAACTCAGTAGAGTCATTAATAATAGCAATAAAAAAAAACCACAGCAATAATAATAAAATTATTTATATAAGTATGCATGTATCATGTTATATGATCCTCACAGAACACAGTGTGGTAGGTGCTGTAATAATAGACAATGGAAGTGCCATATGGAGATGTTGGGATGTGCAAACACATCCTGTAACTGGTTTCAGTCAGTTAATTATATGATGAATAAAAGCCTTTTTCATTCTGTACAGGGAGATTCAGATAGCACTGGGGAATGGAGTTTCAATTGTTCTTCATTAGAGTTATTGAAAGGTCTCTTGAACCACTCTGTTGGTGAGAGACAATACTGTAAGTCAGTCCTGCCCATTGAGAATGACATACACCTATCAACACAGGCCTGGATTCTTAATCTGCTTTGGCGCTCAGTTCTTTTCTATTTTAAGTACAGGGATTGGCCACACCAACTTTATGTTTCAGGAAGTCATGAGGGTGTCCTAGCATCCCAGTGTTACAGAGTCCGAGGTTTATATTAGCTTAGCATTGATGCCCCAAGGACTAGTCTTCAGGAGTGACCTTTGGGACTCATTTGAGCAATTTCTGAGGTGAAGGTTCATCTGGCATGATGGAGCATCTGGATGTGATCAATGTTATTTGGAAAGTACTACATTTGA
Organism: Gymnobelideus leadbeateri; assembly: GCA_011680675.1. NCBI lineage: Eukaryota > Metazoa > Chordata > Mammalia > Diprotodontia > Petauridae > Gymnobelideus > Gymnobelideus leadbeateri. Next base: position 64,355 of record WOXC01007330.1, on the reverse strand, counting down.
GCCCATTCTCCTCAGAGATAAAGATGGCATAGAGGACAGAAGGTAGATTCCTAAGGTGCTGGGGCAGGAGAGGAATATTTGTTAATTTATTAATTTTATACCTTGCTATGAAATAAATACCATTTTGTCAAATCTAATTGATGCTAAGTTGTTACAAGGAATTGGGGTGCTAGTCACTCGCATCTTATGGTGAAGGAAACAGTCAGTGGGAGCTCAAGGTGATAGTAGAGAGGAAGCCCCTCAATTCTTTGAGCTTTCCTTGAGGAACAGATATAGCAAATGCTACAACATATTCACTACAAATATATAAATTTGGGCTTTGGGATTGAAAAAGACAACTAAGCTATCAGAGAAGAGAATTTCCAGTTCTACTATGGTATAGAGGTTGTCAATTGGAGTTTTGTGATTTTAGTGATTTATAAGAAGTCTAGAGCATGATACACTGTCTTTGAACCTTATAAGATAAAGAATTAAGAGAGGAATGAATCAGTAGTAGTCTGAGGCATAGTGGGGGTGCATATTTGTCCTCAAGAGCACTGGAAAGGTATTCCTCATATCTTGTAGGGTAATCCATACCCAATAGATTGCTATAAAGATAAGAAACAGAGGGGGCGGAGCCAAGATGGCAGAGTAGAAACAGCACTTCCAAGGTTCTCTGCCCCACACCACTTCCAAACAATGTAAAAGGGGAATCTGAACAACTTCTGGAGCCCCAGCACCCACAGAACACAAAGAAGCTAACCTCCTTCTGAGGACAGCCCAGCATCCCTGCAGGGAGCAGCCAGCATAGCTTTATGAGAGCCGAGCCCAGGACCATGGGAGCCAGTTTTAGCCCCAGGGTGGCCGGGCCAGCAGCCGGCTGGAGGGACCCCAGAACACCAGCAGCCGTGGTGATTCTAGAATTATCAGCACAGATATGCCTAGGACAAAGTGAGAGGTTAGTGCCCTATGGACTTTGGGACCAGTATTTGGGGAATGCGTTGGCTTCCTCCCCTGGGGGTGAAAAGCTGCTGAGGAAACACAGCACAGAAGCCATTTTGCAGTGTCACTGGCAGCTCCAGCTCCTGGTCTTTGAACTGTAGAGTGATCCAGCAATCAGTCTAGGGATTAATAGCTCTTGCTTTAACCTGCTTGGATTTGGATTGTGGTCTTGGGGTTAGGTCTGGGGTGGGAATCCAATTTGCCAGAGCAGGTGGAGGCTTTACAGAGGCCACCCAACCCCTGGAAGTTGTGAAGACCCCATGTTTGGGATGGAAGCTCTCCTGTCTGGTGGCAGAGTCCTACTGTGGCAACAAGCCCCAAAATCAAGTAATTAAGTTGCAATATGCCTAGGCAAAGGAAACAAAAATAAACAGAAAAATGCCACTTTAGACCCCTATGTTGGGGGCAAAGAGGATCAAAGCATGGAACAGGAGGAGGACTGTGAGGTCAGAACTCCTGCACCAAAAGTCCCAAATGAAAATACAAGCTGGCTACAGGCCATAGAGGACCTTAAGAAGCAGATAAGAGGAGTGGGGGGAAAATTGGGAAGAGAAATGAGAAAGATGCAAGAAAAGTATGAAATGACAGTCAAAAGCCTGACTGAGGAAAATAACACCTTAAAAATAGTCTAATTCAAATGGCAAAAGAGGCTCAGAAAGGCAATGAAGAGAAGAATGCCTTAAAAAGTCGAATTTTCCAGATGGAAAAAAGAATCTCAAAAGCTCACTGAGGAGAATCATTCCTTCAGAATTAGACTGGAGCAAATGGAAGCTAGTGAGTTTATGAGAAATCAAGATGCTGTTAAGCAAATCCAAACAAATGAAAGACTAGAAGGCAAAGTGAAATATCTCATGGGAAAAACCACTGACCTGGAAAATAGATACAGGAGAGATAATCTAAAAATTATTGGACTACCTGAAAGCCATGATCAAAGAAAGAACCTAGAAATAATCCTCCAAGAAATCCTCAAGGAAAACTAACCTGATGTTTTAAAACCAGAGGGCAAAATAGAGGTTGAAAGAATCCACAGATCACCTCCTGAAAAAGATCCCAAAAACAAAACTCCTACCAATATTATACCCACCTTCCAAAATTCCCAGATCAAGGAGAGAATATTACAAGCAGCCAAAAAGAAACAATTTGAATATTGTGGAAACATAATCAGGATAACACAGGATCTAGCAGCTTCTACACTGAGGGATCAAAGGGCCTGGAATATGATATTCCAGAAGGCAAAGGAGCTGGGATTAAAACCAAGAATCACCTACTCAGCAAAACTGAGTATCATGTTTCAGGGGAAAATATGGTCATTCACTGGAATAGAGGACTTTCATGTATTCTTGATGAGAAAATCTGAGTTGAAAATTTGACATTCAGACACAAAAAGCAAGAGATGTTTGAGAAGGTAAACAGGGAAAAGAAATCATAAGGAACTTATCAAAGTTGAACTATTTACATTCCTACATGGAAAAAATGATAAATGTAACTGATGAAACTTTTCTCAGCATGAAAATAGTTGAAGGGAATGTATGCATTCATATATATATATATATATATGTATACATATATGTGTGTGTATGTATACATACACACATATATATGTATGTATACACACACACACACATATATATATATATCAGTGGGTATATGGGCATATGAGTATATATGTGAATGTGTGTATATCTGTGTACAGGTATACATAGACATAGGGCACAGGACCACTTTAATAGGAAGGGATGATACTTAAAGGTGAAATTAAGAGGTGAGAGAGAGGAATATAATGAGAGGAGATGGGGAGGGAAAGAATGGGGCAAACTATCTCATATAGAAGAGGCAAGGGAAAATGGTTACAATGGAGGGTCAGAACAGGAAGGCAAAAGGGAATGGGCCAACCTTATTCTCATCGAGTTTGGCTCAGGGAGGGTATGACATAAACACTAAATAGGGTATCTCACACTGCAGGAGAGTGGGAGAGGGATGAGAGTGGGGATGATGGAAGGGAGGGCAGGCTGGGGGGGAAGGAAGTTGGAAGCAGCCACTTTTGAAAAGGGACAGGATCAAAGTAGAGAATAGAACAAGTAAGAAGTGGGATGGGAGGGACGGAAATATAATTAGCCTTTTACAATATATCTATTATGGTAATGTTTTACATTAGCTACACATGTACAACCTATATTGAATTGTTTGTCTGCCCAGTGAGGTTGGGTTACAAGGGAGGAAGGAAATGAATCTGGAATTCAAACTTCTAAAATCAAATTTCAAAATATATATGTATACCATTATTAATACTATTTTACATGTAATTGGGAAATAAGATATATAGGCAAAGGGGCATAGAGATCCACTATGTCCTACTGGAAAAGTCGAAAGTGGTATGGGGGAAGATATGGGAGAGAACAGATTTGAGGAGGGTATATCCTGTGGGACTGCTACTTTGGGACAATGGGTAGGCAGAAATGAGTGATGTAAACCAGAAGTTAATAAAGCATTAAAAAATAAAAGAAATGATGAAGGAGGTAGTAGCAGAAAAAGCTGGGAAGTTTTATATAAACTAATACAAAATGAAGTGAGCAGAACCAGGAGAATAATATGCACAATAAAAATACCATAACAATGATCAACTGTGAAAAACTTAGCTGCTCTGATCAAGACAATTTTGAAAGGACCCTTGAGAGAACAAATGAAAACACCCTTTTAATACCTTCTTTGGGTTTCTTGCTTTTTATTGTGTGTTTTTTGGAACATGACTAATATAGAAATATGTTTTGCATGACTTCACATGTATAATTGATTATCATATTGTTTGCCTTCTCAGTGAGTTTCAAAGGGTTTGGAGGGAGGGACAGACTTTGGAAGTCAAAATTAAAAAAAAATAACAATGAATGTTATTTCACCCTATATTATTAAAAGAAGGAGAAAGAGGAACAAAAGTAAGAGGAAAATAGAAGAAATTAGCATCTCCCCACATCAACTTGAAAAGTTCCAAAAACATAGAAAATTAAATTATCTAATTAGAGATAAAACCTAGAAGGACTAAATCAGAAGACTTAATCTAGAAGGGATCTTGGAGATTAACTATTTCATTCAATCCCCACCTGTTACAAATGAAAATACTGATTACCAGAAAAGCAAAGGAAGTTGCCCAGTCCACACAGCAATTTAGTTAGGGTTAAAACCTAGGTCTTTGTGTAACCAGCTTGCAATGATAACTGGTAGGGTTGGCAGTCTAGATAGAAAACAAAAACTAAAAGGAAAAATTCCTTTTTCACTCCCACCTTTGAAGTTTTGTGAGCAGGTCTGACTCTTTTTCTAGTTCCTTCCCAATCAGAATTTGTTTGAGGGGCAAGAGAGGCATCATACTCTTCTCTTCCCTGAGGTACTTGAAGAGAAAAGAATAAAGAAGGGAGCCTATGGGTTATATACCTGTAAGAAAAGAGAACAAAGTCTACTTACTGAAAACTAGCTTAGGGTCCATGCCTCCTAGTTAAGGTCCTGTGCTTTTTAGGAGTTTCTGGGTGTTATTAATAAAATAAAATTGTAGATTTTTTTTTTCATGATTACACCTAAGAGCAAATAAGACAGTAGAAATCCCAGCCACTTAAGCCAGGGCTCAAAACTTTGCCCCATTTCACTTAATGTGCTACAAGCTAGTCATTGGCTTTTTCCATTGCAGTCTGCCCCTCCCCAGTCCCTACACATGTCCTTACTTCTTCTTCAAGAATAATAGACATGAATCACATAAAAATTATGACCTGTTATCTTTTTCTGTGAAAACACCGTAACCAAAAATCAAAAAAGCAAGATTCAATAGAAATTCTGAAAAATATCTGGGAATTTTAATGGACTATAGGCTTAATACAAGTAGGCATTGTGATATAGTAGACCAAAAGTTAATGTAGTCTGCCTAAGAGGGGCAGAGCTTCCAGTTACAGAGAAGTGATTATCCCACTGGTCTTTGCTTTTGTCAGACTTCATCTGATACATTGCATTCAGTTCTGGGTATCACTGTTTAATGAATAGGAAGGTGATTACCTTACTATACTTTGGTCTCATTAGACCTCATTTGGTCTATTATATTCAATTCTGGACACTACTTTTGAAGAAGAACATTGATAAACAGGGGAGTATCCAGAGGATGGATATTCACCAGGGCAGTGAAGGGTCTTTAATTAATATCATATAAGTATCAGTTGAAGCAGCTTGGTGTATTTAGCCTAGAGAAAATAAGACTCAAGAGGATCATAATAGCTGTATTTGAAGGGATGTCCTGTGAAGGAGGAGGGATAAAATCTTAATCTTTTAGGACCCAGAGAGCAGATGCAAAAGCAATGATGGATGCTGCAAGAAAGTAAGTAAATTTTTAAAAACAAAAACCACCAACTCAGATTTGATACTAGGAATGAGGTGCTTCAAAATGAAATGGGACATAGAAGAGGGAGTGAATTCCCTCTCTTTGGAGGTCTTCAAGCACAGGCTAGTTGATAACTTGTGTAAGTTTTAGTGAAGTTTCCTTTGCTATATGACTTGGACTACACAATTGCTGAAGTCCTCAACAATTCTCAAATTCTATGAAATAGAGCAATCATATAAGCATATAATGTCATATAATGTCTGCTTACCTAAGCATAGGGAAAGTGGAAGAGGAGTAAATGTTTCATTGTACTTCTGTTGATCTCAGTGAGTGACAAGTCATCAGGTTCAATCCATTCTAGTCATGCCTATCACAGTTTTTGTAGTTAGCTAAACCAAGCTTTCATTGTCCAGTCTCTTGTCTCTGAACAAACTTCCCCAAACACCTTTCTCTCCTACTGTCATCATTTTGTTGCTGCTCCCATCTCCCAATGACACTTAACTTGGTCATCAGTTCCCAGATGGGGAGGGGAATTTCAGATCAGAGGGGAAAATTCATATTGTCTGGTAATAATTAGTAATAGAATGGAAATAATGTAATCCTAGAATTTGCCCTTTGTCAGTAGGCATTTATGGGAAGGTAAAATAATTTTTTGTGAGTTCATGGTTTATATACGTGTTCTTATCTTTTTTTTTTTTTTTTACAAATGCTTTATTAACTTCTGGTTTATATCATTCATTTCCACTAGATTTTGAATTATAATTTTTTCCCTTTCCACCACCCCAGAATAGCAGTCCCACTAGATATCCCCTCATCCAATCTGCTCTCTCCCATATCTTCTCCCAAACCCCCTTTGACTTTGCCATTAGGGCAAGGAGAATCTCTGAGCCCCAGTGCCTGAACATCTTATCTCCCAATTACATGCAAAATAGTATTAATAATAGTATTTATATACATTTGAAACATTTAATTTTAAGACTTCGAATTTCAGATCCATTCCCTTCCTCCATTGTCACCCACTCCCTCTGGGAAGATAAGCAATTCAGTATGTGTTTTACATGTATAGCTATGCAAAACATTACCATAGTAGATGTATTGTAAAAGACTGCTTATATTTCCCTCCCACTCATCCCACCCCCCACCTGGTCCATTCCCTACTTTGATCCTGTCCCTCTTCAAAAGTGGGTACTTCCAACCTCCCCTCCCCCTAGAATTCCTTCCCCTCCATCATCCCCCTCTCTTCCTTCTTCCCCCTACTCTCCTGCAGAGTGAGATATCCCATTTAGTATGTATGTGATTCTCTCCCTGAGCCAAATTCAATGAGAATAAGGTTTTGCCTTTTTGCCTTCCTTTTCTTCCTCTCCCCTGCAACTACTTCCCCTTGCCTCTTCTACATGACATAGTTAACCCTACCCTGTCTCTCCCCATTTCCTCTTGTCACTTTCCTCTCACCTCTTAACTTCACCCCTTAAGTATCATCCCTTCACACCAAATTCGACCTGTGCCCTCTATCCATGTATACCTGTAAACATATATACACACATTCACATATGTATTCATATGCCCATATACCCTTCTCTAATTATTTTCATAATGAGGAAGGTTTCATCAGACACAGTTATTGTTTTTCCATGTAGGAATGCAAATAGTTCAACTTTGATAAGTTCCTTTTGATTTCTTTTCCCTGATTACCTCTCAAGCATTTCTTGCTTCTCGTGTCTGAATGTCAAATTTTCTATTCAACTCTGGTTTTTCCCTCAAGAATGCTTGAAAGTCCTCTATTCCACTGAATGACCATATTTTCCCCTGAAACAGGATACTCAGTTTTGCTGGGTAGGTGGCCCTTGGCTTTAATCCCAGATCTTTTGCCCTCTGGAATATCATATTCCATGCCCTTCTATCCCTCAGTGCAGAAGCTGCCAGGTCCTGGGCTATTCTGATTATGTTTCCACAATATTGAAATTTTTTCTTCCTGACTGCTTGTAGTATTTTCTCCTTGAACTGGGAGTTCTGGAACCTGACTATAATATTCCTAGGAGTTTTCTCTTTTTCTCTTTTCTCAGGAGGCAATTGGCTTTTAAGGCATTCTTCTCCTTATTGACTTTTTAAGCCTCTTTTGCCATTTCAGTTAGTCTATTTTTAAGGTGTTCTTTTCCTCAGTCAGGCTGTTGACTCTCATTTCATAATTTTCTTGTATGGTTCTCATTTCTCTCCCCAATTTTTCCTCCACTTCTCTTATCTGCTTCTTAAGGTCCTCTGTGGCCTGTAACCAGCTTGTAGTTTTCTTGGAAGTTTTTGATGCAGGAGTTCTGACTTCTCTGTCCTTCTCCAGTTCCATGCTTTGATCCTTTTTGTCTCCAAAATAGTGGTCTAATGGTGGATTCTTCTGTTTGTTTTACTTCCTTTGCCTGTTCATGTTGCCACTCAATTATTTGACCTTTGGGCTTTTTGCCATAGCAGGACTCTGTCACCAGTCAGGGGAACTTCTGTTCCAAAAGCTGGGGTTTTCTCAGAGGTATTAGTTGGGTGCCCTCTCTGAAGCCTCCACAGGCTCTGGCAAGCTAGAACAGTACCTCAGTACCTCCACCCTAGACTGCACTCCAGATCCAAGAAGGTTAAAGCCAGAGGGATTAGCCCTCATACTGTTTGCTTGGCCCCCCTACAGCCTGCAGACCAGGAGCTGTGCAAAGCTGCGGTGTCTTAGCTGCTTCTCACCCTGGGGGCAAAAGCCTAAGCACTCCCAGCTACTGGATCCCAAAGTCCACAGTGCACTGACCTCTCCCTTTGTCCTTAGTATCTATGTGTTGATAATTCTGGAAACCACCACAGCTGCTGGTCCCTCCAGCCAGTGGCTGATCAGGCTGCCCTGGGGCTAAAACCTCTGGCTTGTGTCTGGCTGGGGCTGGCCCCCAACATGCTGTGCTGGCCACTCCCTGCTAGGATGCCAGGCTGTTCTTAGTGGGAGGCTAGCTTCTTTGTGTCATTTTGTGTGTTCTATAGCTCCAAAGTTTGTTCAGAGTTCCCTTTTACATGGACTGGGGAAGGTAGAAGCTGGAGTCCCTCTGAAGTCTTGTTTCTACTCTGCCATCTTGACTCCACCCTCCTTCATCATTTCTTTTTTTTTTTTTTGCTTTTTTTTTTTTTTTGGAGGGCGATTGGGGTTAAGTAACTTGCCCAAGGTCACATGGCTAGGTTTTTGTTTGTGTGTGCGTTAAGTGTCTGAGGCCGGATCCGAACTCAGGTCCTTCTGACTCCAGGGCCGATGCTCTATTCACTGCGCCACCTAGTCGCCCCGCCTTCATCATTTCTTATGGCACAATGGTATTCTATCATAATTCCATGCCATAACTTGTTCAGCCATTCCTCAATTGTTGAGAATCGCCTAAATTTCTGTTTTTTGCCACCCCAAGAAGAGCTGCTAGAAATATTTTAGTTCATATAGGTCCCTTTCCCTTTTCTTTGTTTTCTTTGGGATACACACCTAGCAAAGTGTACATAGTTTTATAGCTCTTTGGGCATACTTTTAAATTGTTCCCCAGAGTGGTTGGATCAGTTTACAACTTTACCAACAGCATGTTAGTGTCCCAATTTTTCCACATCCTCTCCAGAATCTATAATTTTCTTTTTAAGTCATGTTAGCCAGTCTGATAAGTGTAAGGTGATATCTCAGAATTGCTTTATTCACATTCTCTAATCAATAATGATTTAGAGCATTTTTATTGTGATAGATTTGATTTCTTTTTCTGAAAATTGTCTATTCATATCATTTGATCATTTATCAATTGGGGAATACCTCTTGTTCTTAGTAATCATCACTCTCTCCCTGCCCAGCCAACTTCTCTTCTTCTAAATTCATCTTATTATTATCATTAGCTAAATACTGTGCTGGGCACTATAGAGCCTATTAGAAATAAAAGAGGTGATCCCGCCCCTCAAGCATATTATAGAACCTTAAAACTTCTTTTGCAATTTTTCCCCTTCCAATAAAAAAACAATTTGAATGACAAGGCTAGACACTGCCAGTCAAGTTTCCTATCATGTAAGGAACATGTAGTGACCTGCTGACAGTCAGAGATATGACAGGATTGCCCTCATAACTTTTTTTTTTCCTTAAGAAAGACATAAATGAAAGTTGATCATATTCTGGTTGTCTACTTTCTAATTTAAGTAATACATGGAATAATACATGGAAGTTGTGGGGAAGGGAACTGTTTTTCTGAATTATTGGGACCATTCAATTATTCTTTGGGAAAATGAAACATTTTTAGATGCTTAAACTTCTCTGATGCTCAAGGAAGGGAGGAAGGGTACTCAGCAGCATTTGATTATATTGTGGATATTGTTGTAGTCACCCTGTATGCAAGTTTCTTCATTCTGTATAATTTTCTTTGTATCAGTTCACAGAAGTCTTCCCTTGCTTTTTTACATTCATCCCATTGTTTCAGAGAGGAGGGTAACATCCCCTTACAACCATGTACTACAATTTTCATCAACTTATTTTATAGATGAGGAAATTGAGGCACAAAGAAGTAAAGTGACCAAAAAAAAAGTGACAAAGAAGTAAAGTAAGGTCTTCCAGGTAATAAGGTTGGACCTAAACTCAGTGACTCCAAATCCAAAACTCCTCCCACTATATAGTGATGTCTCCCAGGGTTATAAAATAATGACAGCAAGGGGGGGCTAGGTGTCGCAGTGAGTAGAGCACTGGCCCTGGAGTCAGAAGGACCTGAGTTCGGATCTGGCCTCAGACACTTAACACACACACAACAAAAAAACCTAGCCCTGTGACCTTGGGCAAGTTACTTAACCTCAATTGCCCTCCAAAAAGCAAAAATAAAAATATATAAAAAAGAACATTAAATTAAAAAAATAATGACAGCTAGATAGGAAATAAAAGTATAAAACTCATCTTGAGAAATTTAGGTAAAATAATTTCTGAATTGAGCATCTATCAGATGCTCAAGTATCAGAGATCATTAATGGAAGTTTGTCAGAAAACAAGGTTGAGACATCTGCTGCAAGTTCATAGAGGTTCCCCAAACTAGCAAATTTCCTTTATTTAGCATTCATTCCTTGGGACTACATCTACTTTCCACCAATTAATATGCAGTAGTAGCAATGACCCTGAAAATACGTGTGCCTGTGTCTTCCTTGGAGAATGACAAGAGTATAAAATAGCTCAACTGAGTGTAGAGGGTATACTCATAAAGAAAACAAAAAGAGAAATGTCTTATTAAGTACAAACTCTTGTAGCTAACTTATGTTTCCAAGAATCAAAAAATTAATATTATTTTCAAAGGAAAGAAAAGTATTTTTAAGAGATAGGGCTTCCATCCATTAGTAGAACAATTTAAATATAGGAATTACTATCTGGCATCACGTCATAGTAAGTACCAAAACTAATGAACCAAGAAGTAAATGTGTAGGAACAAAATTTTGTATGGATCCAATACAATGAGGAGCCTAAAAAATACTCCTTTGGTGGGGAGCAAGTGGGTTCTTGTAAGACAAGGACAGGTTTGAAGCAGTTGAAAGTTTGTGAACTGTCAACAGTTAAATGACTAAAGAGGCAGCCTGGCCTAGTGGGTGGAGAGCCAGCCTTGGAGTTACAGTTACACAGGATGAAGCTCCATCCTGACACATTCTGGGAAAGTCACTGAACCTCTCAGGCCCCTAGAGAAGCAATTAGCCTAGACTTCAGGTTGCACAGCTACCTACCTACACTTGTAGGAGAGAGATTTCTCACCAAGAAGCTCCCCACACTAGAATTAATATTCTCTCCCTAAACAATTATGTAACTTCTTTAAACATTAAGAGGGTAAATGTGGAATGGAGTGACTTGGACTGGGAAAGGCATAGAAAATGGTGAGTCAGAGGAAGATACGTAAACTTTTATTAACAACAACAACAAAAAACCTTCCTCTGTAAACTGAACTTGTGATATGCATCTATCTATCTATCTATCTATCTATCTATCTATCTATCTATCTATCTATCTATCTATCTATCTATCTGCCTGTCTGTCTTTCTGTCTGTCTGCCTGTCTGTCTCTTTTATTTGTATATCCATCCAACCATCTATCTATCAGGAGTCTAGGTTCTCTCTGTCTCACTCAGACTGGAAATAGGATCTACTCAAAGGCCCAAACCCAATACTGATCAGCACAGAAGTTTTAGCCTGCTTCTTTTTTCTAATTAGGCTGGTTCACTCCTTAGGCATCTTTGTGGCTCTCTACTCCCAGGGACTCACCAAATTACTGACTGTTGTAGTGTGGATACCCAAATGACTTCAGCCTAACTTCAGTTCAGAACTACCAAACTCAAGTGCTCCATCATTCTTAGTCACCTCCCCCACCAATAAGAGACTACAGGAGGACACAACAATGCTCAACATGGAGCTGTGATTCATCAGTGTAGGGAAGTGAGGAAACTCTTTCTATTAGTGTAGATCATCCATTTTTCTTAAACTTATAGTCCTAGATAGTTGCCTGGGGCCATCGACAGGTGTTGGTCAATAAGTCAACAAGCATTTATTATTTACTATTATTATTAAGAGCTGACTATGTGCCAGATACTGTGTTCAGTGATAGGAATGTAAGTACAAGCAGAAAGAAAGTCAGTTAGTCCCTTCCTCAAGGAACTTGTAACTCCATGTAAGAAGAAAATGCATTCCCCTTCAGCTGGGGAATGACTGAACCTGTTGTAGTGTATGAATGTAATGGAATAGTATTGTGCTATAAGAAATGATGAACAGCAAGACTTCAGAAAACTCTGAAGTTCTGCTGAGTGAAGTGAGCAGAAGAAGGATAATGTTGTACACAGTAATGGCAACATGGTGTGATGACCAACTATGGTAGACTTAGCTCTTCTCAGCAATGTAATGATCTAAGGCAATTCCAAAAGACTCATGATGGAAAATGCTATCCACATCCAGAGATGTGGAGTCTGAATGCAGATCGAAGCAAACTATTTTTCACTTCTTCTGTTTTTGTTTTTACTTTGGGATGACTTTTCCCTTTTGTTCTGATTCTTCTTTTAGAACATGACTAATGTGGAAATATGATTATCATGATTGTACATGTATAACTTATATCAGATTGCTTATTGTCTTGGGGAAGGGGGAGGAAAGAGAGGAAGAAAAAATTTGGAACTCAAAATTTTATAACACTGGATGTGAACACTATCTTTATATATAATTGGAAAAAATAAAATACTATTAAGGAAAAAGTAGAAAATACATGAAAAGTAGCAGAAAGAAGGGTGAGGGAGACACTTAAAGTACCCAAAATGCATGTGGGTATGTGTGGTAAGGGCCATGCTTGTGCTGGCACATAGTAGGTACTTAATAAATGTTTGTTTGATTGATTAATTGATAAAGTCAAGAATGCAGCCTGGATGGCCTGAGTTTTTTTAAATGGAGGCTCAGGGAGTAGAGTACTTCCAATGCATACACTCCAAGGCTGGAGTGATTTTCTAGAATAAAGAGCTTTGGGAGACTGAGGGGAATATAGTATTCAATGGCTTGCCTAGAGTCTTCCATTTGCTATGTGTCAGAAGCAGAATTTGAACCTTATTTCCAAGGCTAGCTCTCCAATCACTGTCATCTTGCTTCAAAAAAAATAAAGTATGGTAAATGTTAATTGACTTGTCTTTTTTTCCTCAAAAGCAAAGAACTCAATGATAAAGTCTGAAATAAATGAGGCTCAAGTAAAAAGACTGATCTGATAAATGACTTTGTAGACATAAAATTAAATTTTTTTGCAGAATATGCTTTATGTACCATGTCTTGACACATTCTGGCTATGTGACCCCGGACAAGACTTCTCATCTTTCAATGCCCCAGGCAAACTTATAGTAATAATAGCTAGCATTTATATGGCATTTAAAAGTTGGCAGAGTGTATTATATGGGTTATTTCATTTGATCCTAACAATAACCCTGGGATGTAGTTGCCATTATTAATACCACTTTACAGATGAGAAAACTGAAGTACAGAGCAGTTAAGTGACTTGCCTAGCATCATATAGCTAGTCAGAGTCTAAGGCAAGATTCAAACTCAGGTCTTTCTGACTCCAAATCCAACCCTTTATAGAGTGTAAAATCGAGGTGCCTAAGAGCTATGCATGAGATGGTAATCTTTATTGGTAGAAGAAGCTTTCTCATTGGGAATTCTCAGCAGCTATGATATCACATGTCTAGACCAAACATATACTGAAAAACCTGTGAGTTCATGAGTGTGTATTAAATTAATAGCTGCCATTTGCATAGCTCTACAACCCCATGAGACAAGTATTTCAGGTTCTAGTGTGTCTATTTTACAAATGAGAAAACAGAGTTTCAGTTGTGTTGCTAAGGCATCGGAATTTATACCTCGGTGTTCCTGACCCTTCAAATCCAGCTCAATTTCTGTGCTACTGGAGCTCAGATGAATCACTGTAGGATGTAACCGGTACATTTCACGAATTGCTATGATTAAGACCTCTTTACCACCTCATGGCCATCTGTTTGGTGATGAACCTCTCTGTGCAATTTATCTCAATTGGTTTCCAGTTTATTAAAACTTTCCAAGGCTTATGTTTCTCTGGCACAGCCTTTGAGAACTTAGGGTCACCTCACCACCACAAGACTTTGGAGGAGGACCTTGGTGGAAGCAGGGAGGAAGCATACAGCTAAAATAATAAGTGGTGGAAACCAGATGGGATTTCTGACTCCTGTGGCCTACCTCAGAAACAATAGGAACAAAAGAAGCCAGCCCCTGATGCTCTATTATGAATAATTCAAATCATAAAAGAAATTTCATCCAAAGACCACTGAGCAGTCTGCAGGTGTCAGTGGCAAAGGCCTCTTTGCACATGGTTCAGAGCAGCCCCCAGCAATGGAAAAAGCTACTCAAACATGCAAACAAATTGATTCCAATGAAATGATGTGAGAATAAGCTCACAATGCTAACCCTAACCCACAATTAAATTCCCCTGCAGAAAGAACTCCCCTTTTCTTGTCAACCAATGATGTGCTTTGAATTTTCCAAATGCTTCCAAAAGAAGGCTGGGGGGAAGGATTTTCATATACAAAGCACTGCCTGGGACCATAGTAGGGAGCTGAGACCAATGATATTGGCAAAGACCTGGAGCAGGAAGGGACCTTGGAAGGTCATTTAGTTTCTGTAGAGGGACAGAACCTAGACTGGGAGTCACTGAAGTTTCAAGTCCCTTTAGAGGTGAAGTTCTTACTTCAAAGACCTTTGGAAAAAATGCAACAATTGGATAACTGTATTTCATTATAATTGGTCTCCTTTGTAATCCTCTGTATCTTATTTCATGTATCTAAAAACATAATTCGGAGAAGGGGGATCTATAGACTTCACCTGCTTGCTAAAGGGGTCCATGAAACAAAAAAGCTTAAGAACCTCAGCCTTAGACAATTCTTATAAAAAGATGTTTGCAGTTTAACCTAAATCTGCTAATGAAACTGAGAATCACCATAGGATCATACATTGAGAGCCAGAATGGAGCTTAGAGGTCATCTGGTCCAACCCATTCATTTGACACAGAAAGAAAAAAGAATTCCAGGGGAGTTATTTAGAAAAGGTCACAGTGGCAAGGAGAGGAAAGACCAAGATTGAGCCCAGGAGCTATAATTTCAAATCCAATGTTTCTGGGTTGTTTTTCCCCCATTTCATTGAGTGGTTACTCTTTCAATAAAGGAACTTGTCAGTTTCACATGGTTTGTTATTGATGCTGACTTTCTGTGATTTCGGTTTCACTTTCTAAATGCTCACAAGCTGTCCTCTTAATAATTTTACCAGAATAGATGTTAAGTTCATTAACCCACAGTTTACAGATTCTACCCTCCCCCCTTTTTTTTTGAAAGTTAGGACATTTGCCCTTCTCTGGTCCTGTCACATGCCTTCCATTCTCCAAGATTCTTCAAAGATCATGAATGCTGGAATCTGAAGAATTTAGAAATATAGCAAGATTTATTTATGGTGATATATAGTGAAACAAGTAGAATTGAGATAATAATATATAAAATCTACCAAAATGCAAATCTTAGGATCACAGGCTTTGTGCTGGAAGGCAAAAAGACTGTCTAGTCCAACTCTCTCATTCTACAAATGAGGAAACAGACCCCAGGGATTTAAAGTTACTTCCCCAAGATTATATACATGAGAAACACCAGAAATAGTATTTGAACCCAGGTCCTCTGATACCTCAGCCAGGGCCTTTCCCCCTGCTTCTTTCACCAAACTGGATATAACTCTGAGTAGTTGGGGGTAAAAATAGAAATAAAGTCCAGGGAAGAGAGTGAAATGTGCCCTCTTCTCATAGCTGAGAGGTGGGAGACTACTGCGGCAGAATGCTACACACATCAGTATTTTCAATATCACTTATGTTTTCTTTGTCACAAGGCAGGAAAAGTTGAAAATGGTCTAAAAGTTTAAAGACAAAGAAGCATTAGTGAAACACAGGGATAGGAACTGGACAGGTAGTAGGGACTAAAATTCTGATTCTGTCAGTATGGGGCATTCCAGGATCATGCTAGTAAGTATTCAGCAATCAGATCTCCAGTGGAAGTGGGGGTGGGACACATGGTGGGGGAATATTTCTGACAGATTTTTGAGTTTAATCTGTATTATGAGTATTTTTTCAATTATCTTCTTAAGTTGAGACAATCCGTAAAACAATATATCAAACCCTGATTTGTAGTTTTTGCTGATTTCAGAGGTGGAAATGCTCCTATTGAAAATTTAATGATTACTTTTTGGGAGCTGGGTCAAGTTGGCTCCTGCATACTTTGGATATGGGAAGATGAGAAAGTCCCCTATACCAATGCAGAGTAGCACTTCCTTTGCAACTCAGAACATTTACTAGTACAAAGAAAGTTTAGGTGGTTTGCCCAGGGTCACATAGACAGCAAGTGTCAGAGGTGAATCAGATTTTCTTGACTCTGAGCCTGGTTCACCATCCACTATGATGCTTCCACTAGAATATAACTTTTATTAAAAATAACAATAGTGGCTTAGGGATCAATCACATCCTTGAGTTCTTTTGGCACTCTTAGATGTAATTCAGCCAAGCTTGCTGTCTTCACTTGAGTGAGGACAGCTGGATGCTGCCTGGCTGACTCGTCATTTATCTTGGATTTTTCCACTCTTAGCAAATCATATTTGATCAACCTGTCAGAGATTTAATCTAAGGTGACAGGATCATAGGAACATAAATTTAGAGCTGAAAGGGATCTAAGGAGGTCAGCTAGTTCAATCTCCTTATTTTATCAAAAAAGGCATGGGGGCCCAGGGATGTCAAGAGAATTGCCTGAGAGCCCACAGGTATCTCACTGAATCATACATTCAGAGTTGGAAGGAATCTCAGATGTCATTGACTTCAGTCATGTCACATAGGTAAGAACAGAGCAAGGACATGGATCCCCATCCTGACACCAAAGTCAGGAGGCTTACCATGGTAGCACCTTGCTTCTCAAGGGTCAGGGATTTATCCTCAGAATTTGTATTTGAGAAATATGAAAGAAGCACATGCTTATAATCATCACTACTCGGGAGGCTGAGGCTGCTGGATCACTTGAGTTCTGCAGCTCTAAGCTACAGCCAATCAGGCTTATGCTAGATGGAGAACTGACAGGATCTATAAGGTCACCAGTCCAATCTCCTTATTTTATAGAAGAGTCATGGGGGGGGGGGAGGATGAAGGTTAAAGGAGCTGCACACATGGTCAGTCTTTGGGACTGAGGGGCCAACATACCCCCTAAAGAAGAGTTAATTCATCCAAGTATAAAAAATGGAGGTTAAAGCTAACAAGCTGATAAGCAGGGAGGCTGGGCCTGGGAGTTGTCCCTTTACCACCAACCTAGGTGAGATAAGGAGATCCCATCTCAAACCAAACAAAACAAGAAAAAAAATCCCAAACCCAAACCTCAAGTTCTTAATACTCTTCCTAACTCAAATACACTGAATTCTAATTGGAAAAGAAAGATCCTGTTACCCTACTTTAGCGGCAAATATTATTAGCAGCCAAGCAAGGCCCCCTTTCTATAATTGCATGGTATTCTCTCACTCAGTGGGCTCACTATTTTTAGATAATCCTCATTCTTTCCCCCATGCCTTATTTCTAAAAGGCAACTCAGAGTGAGAAGGTTATCTTTTGAAGGGACTCTCTCCCATCTGTTATTACTCTCCTCTTCCCTTAATTTTTAAGTGATTGACCAAACAATTTAATTTCTCCAGTTTTATGAAGTTGGATGGAAGAAAAACCTATATATAAATAGTCAGGCTAAGTAGACCTTATGAGGCTGCTGCAAGAACTTATCATTGTCACAAGATAGCTCATAGTGTTTCAAGCTCATCTCTCTGTGAAATAAGCCAGTTCTTTCTCTGAGGCACACTTGGATGGGTCTCAGTCTCTAAGGGAAAGGAGGATGGGGAGGGAAAGTCAGCTTTGATAAATGAGATTTAGAAGAACTAAGGAGAATGTTTACTTAAGATATCAGAACAAGTGATACGATGTCACCATTTTGTATCTTTGGATATAACAAAAGCTCAATAAATCCTTGTCGAATGAATGAATGAGTAAAGCAGGGGATTTTCATGTTATTCTATGTGATTCATAGAATAGTAGAAAAAGGGGTGGCTAGATGGTGAAGTGAATAGAGCATTGGCCCTGAAGTTGGGAGGACCTGAGTTCAAATCCACCTCAGACACTTAACACTTACTAGCCTGTGACCTTGGGCAAGTACTTAACCCCAATTGCCCTGCCTTCCCCCCTCCAAAAAGGAAAAAAAAAGCAAAAGAAAAAAGAATAGTAGAAGAAGCATGTGACTCTGGAGTCAGAGGTCATGGGTTCAAATCTTGCCCCTCTCACTTGCTACCACCATGATCTTGTCACTTCACTGGACCCCAGTTTCCACATATGTAAAATGGGGAGTTTGGACAAATGACTCCAGAGTCCTTTTTCAATTCCAAATGAATTACCCCATCACTTTTTTTTTTTAGGTTGGATGACCATTTATTAGGCATGTTGTAGAATGAATTACTTTTCAGGCATAAGGTCATTCATTCAAACAATGAACCAGTACTTATTAAGCTTCTTCTATGGGTCAGGAACTGTGCTAGCAACTGAGAGTGCTAGATTCTGGAAATACAATTAAAATAAGAATAGTCCCTGGCTTCAAGAAATTCAAAGTCTAGCAGGAGGACACAGCATGGACATATATGCATATGAATGTATATGTACATATACATATATATTTAACTTTATTTTTCTTATTTTTCTTTGGCAACATGACTAATATGTAAATATGTTTTGCATGTCTTCACACATATAATTGATAACATATTGCTTGCTTTCTCAAGGGGTGGGGGAGGGGAAGGAGTGGGAAAGATGGAGAAAATTTGAAACTCAAAATTTTTAAAACCAAATGCTAAAATTGTTTTTAAATGTAACTTGGAAATATTTAACAAAATAAAAACGTTAAAGATAAAAATACTTTAAAAAGTGCATAAAAACACTGATATATAGAAACATGTATAAATACAGTATAACTATAAGGTATATGGGGCGGTTGGAGCATGGCGGGGGGTGGGGGGGGTGGGGAGGGTGGGGGGGGCACTAGTACATAAAGTGACCAGGAAAAGCCTCAAATAAAAGGTATCACTTGAATGGAGTCCTGAAGGAAACAAGGGAATTTGAGATGAAGGTGAGATGTTCGTGCATTCCAGGAATGGGGGCAAGGGGGAGGTAGAGCTGGGGCAAAGGCACAGAGGTGGGAGATGTATCTATCCCAAGAAGGTCGGTATAAAGCATGGTGAGATCACAGTGCTCATATTGTGCAATCAGCCAGGAAATGTAGCTTGAAAAGCGACTGGGAAGTGCTTTAAATGCCAAATAGAGGCATTTATATTTGGAACCAAGAGGGAACCACTGGAATTTGTTCAGTAAGAGAGTGGTATGATCAGATTTGCCTTTTAGGAAAACCAGTTTGGCAGCTGTGCAAAGGACAAATTAGAGAGGGAAGAAATTGGAGACAAAGAGACAAATTAGCATTCATCCATTTAACAAGCATGCATTAAGTGCCTACTATATGCTAAGCAATGAGTGGAATGAAAAAAAGTCACCCCTCAAGGTTTTAAAATCTGTAGGTTATTTTGTGGAAAAAACGCATACAAATTAATTTAAAAATACACAGGAACACCAGCCCCCTCCCCCATCTACTGCACAAGTGCTCAGTGCTGAAAGATTTGGAGGTGATACATCAATCCATTATTTCCCACAGGGGAGGAGGGGCTGCTAGAGAGAAATGACCCTTGATCCAAGAAGAACAGTCTACCCTGTAGAATTTTAAAAGGTCCCTCTTCTCTTTTTCCTCTCCCTCTTCCCTCCTCATCTCCCTTTCCTTAACTTTCTTCTTTGTTTTTGTCTCCCTCTGTCCTGCTTCTGTGTCTCTTTCCAGCTAACTGTAATTGACCATATTAATACAAGCTATTATTATATATGTAAAAACCCTAACAAGAATCACACAGGACAAGATGTCACAGATGATCATGGAAGCACTGGATTAAGTTTTTAAAGTGATTATTTCTTCTTCTTCTTCTTCTTCTTCTTCTTCTTCTTCTTCTTCTTCTTCTTCTTCTTCTTCTCCTTCTCCTTCTCCTTCTCCTTCTCCCTCTCCCCCTCCCCCTCCTCCCCCTCCTCCTCCTCCTCCTCTTCCTCTTCCTCCTCCTCCTCCTCCTCCTCCTCCTCCTCCTTCTTCAGGCTATAGTTCTTGAGAATAGATCTTTATATCTCTGGGGCATCTGCTTCCACTCCCATATTCTGCCTATAACTCATGGCTTTGCTGGGGTGTTGAATATTTTGGGAATGTTACTGGACTGATCTACAGCTGAAAACATGTGAAGGGCTTCCCCCCACCCCCTACTTTAAGCAGTGAAATACTGACATTTAAGAAGGGAGAGGTTTCCATATGTTCCCTCTTTTGCATTTTCAAGTCTCTTAATCAGAAGAGTAATACTGAAGTAGAGCATTTTCTGTCTTTTTGGGCATTTCTACTAAAATATATTAGCAGAGACATGCCAGTGTTCTACATGTGACCATCCTAGGCCAAGCCTGACCTTTCAGTTCTCCATTGTTTTGACTAGAGGCAATTTGTTCCACTTTATGGTTATGAATTTAGTATACCAAGCATAAGTATTATATGACAAGGAGGAAGAGACATTGGTGGGGCCAGAGGGCAGAGTGATCACAGAGAAGAAGTTGCTAAAAAAACAAGGATGAGTAGTACATAGGAAAGCTGCTGAGTTTGGGGTCATAGCTCTGGATTTGAATTCTGACTGCTTCTAACAAGCAAGCTGTGTGACACTGAGCAATTTCTCTGGGCCTCAGTTCCTCATAAATAAAATGGGGAGGCACACTATATCACCTTTGTTGTCTCTTCTAGGTATCAATCTATGACCATTGTAATAGGAGTTTGGGGGTTGACTACCATCTTGGTATTTATACTTTGGAGAAACAAGCATTATTCTCTGAGAACAATCTGAGACCACTGCAGTGAACAATGAAGGAAGAACCCAGAGATCTTAAAAGTCCATGCAGTCTATGAGAAACAGACTGAGAAATGGAGTTACAGTCTCAGGAAGTAAACAGCACTTGAGGGGTTGGGGTGGAGGGCAGATACAGTGAGTCAGACAGGAATGGCAGTACAAGGTCAACAGGAAAAGAACAGCATCATTAACTCCCTCCTAAAAGCCTTTAGAAGAGTAGGGCTGGAATTACAAGTTGTATCTACCTCTTCAAGGACTGATGGAAGTTCTTTTAAAAAATAGTCTGCTGTTTCCCCAAATGTCTCTTCCATATGGCTGTCCAGTAACAGAACTGCTAGTTGACTCTATTCACTTCCTATGTCCTGATTTTGCTTCAGACAAAAAGAAGCCAAGCATTATCTAGATATAAACATAAACATGGTAAAGAAACAAACCTTGTGGAGATGTTGAATATTTTACTAATTGGGGGCTCTAAGCTACTGTGATTGTACTACTAATTTCTTATCTAATGTAAACTCCATAAACCAGAAAAGAAGGGATACCGGGGTACTGCTCAAAGATGAAAAAAAAAAAACAAATGAAAACAAACCAACAACAATTAATAGTTGTTAACATGGTGCAGCTAATTAAATTTTCAGAAAAAAAATTGGCTAAGGAATAGAGTTATGACCATAGCCACCAGCATTCCTTAAACTTCTTAAAAATTTCTGGAAAAGTTTAAGAAGCCACCTTTGATGTAAGTGGAATCCTCTCACCTAGTGGAGCTCTCACTCCATTCATTGGGACATGTTAAAGCCACCAGTATTAAATTCTGATTCTATGATCTTGTAAATGAAAGACATTTCTTGTGGTGAACTTCTCTGTGTAATGTTCATTCTAAAAAAACCCAAAACTTCTGTACCTCCAATTCATTATGTATTTTAATTACTAAAATGTCCCAGGTACTGGGCTAGGTTGTGGGCACATAAAGACAAAAATGAAACTGTTCTTGCCCTAAAGAAATGGATAGTTTCCTTTCCACTCTCTGTTGGTAATCTCATTGTCTCTAGGGCTTAAAGATTATCTTTATGCAGATGATAGCCAAATCTCCAAATCTAATCCTCATCTTTCTCTTGAACTTCAGTCCTGTACCTCCTACTATCTGCTTGATAACCCCACTTGTATATCCAATAGGTATCCCAGATCCAATGTGTCTAAAAGATATTCATCTTTTCTCCTACAACCTTGTAACTGCCCTATTTCCATGTTGGGCACCAACATCATCCACTCACTCAGGCTTTCATGTCAAAAACATTCCTCCATCCTCCTTCAATCACCCCCAACCTATCAAATCCATTGCCAAGTATAATGTATTCTTCCTCTTTTATTGCTGATTCTGTCTCCTTAACATCTTCTGCACATGCTTCCTTCTTTCAACTCACACAGATATGACTTTAATTTAGACACTCATCACCTTCTCAGCTGGACTATTAGAGAGCCCCCTACTGGATCTCCCTGTGGTCAGTCTCTTCTTTCTCTAATCCATCCTTCAAGGAGCTGTCAAATTGATATTCCCAAGAAATATGTCAGAATGCCTTTTTTTTTTTTAAATAAGCAATTGGGGTTAAGTAACTTGCTCAAGGTTACATGGCTAGTCATTATTTATGTGCGGGTGCTCATTTTCTGAGGCCGGATCTGATCTCAGGTCATCCAAACTCCGAGGCCAGCGCTCTTACTCACTGTGCCACTCCTTACTCACTAGCCACCCCTTTAGGGCAATTGGGGTTAAGTAACTTGCCCAAGGTTACACGGCTAGGTTTTTTTTGTTTGTATGTATTAAGTGTCGGAGGCCGGCTCCGAACTCAGGTCCTTCTGATTCCAGGGCCGGCGCTCTATTCACTCAGAATGCCTTTTTTTGTTGCTCAAATTTTGGTATGTCCCTGTTGAATTTGGGATAAAACACAAATTCCTTTTGGAATTAAACCCTTTACAACCTGGCTCCCATTAACCTTTCCAGTCTGAGGACATAATACTCCCTCTTCCATACTCTACTTTCTAATCAAACTTGGCTAGCCCAAGTGATTTGCTCAAGGTCACACAGATAGTAAGTATCTGAGGGATAATTTAAAACCAGGTCTTCCTGATTCCAAGTTCACTCTTTCAATAATGCCATCCTCTCTATTTGCCATGGCCAAAGTGTGAGACATAATAAAGATGAAGAATGTCACAGTTCTTACCCTAAGGGAGCTTACACTCAGGAAGAAGAAATTATACAGCTATACTAGAAGATAAAAATACAAATAACAATATGAAAGGTACAAAGGAGAAATCTTAAATGACTGCTAGGAGAAATGTGAGAAAAAAGGTGATCATTTTCAGTTGGGATGAATTTGGAAAAGGTTTATGGAAGGAGGTACCTGAATTAGGAAGACCTTGAAGACATTTTCCCGGGCACAATCATGAGTGGAAATCAATTAAGGGTCTAGTTCATGAATAAACAAATTCATAAATACACCAAGGGAAAGGGAGCAGAAGAACAAAGGGAGGATTCTTGTGATACCTGAATGAAGTCCCAATGAATGGAATGAGAGCTCCACTAGGTGAGAGGATTCCACTTACATCAGAGGTGGCTTCTTAAACTTTTTCAGAAATTTTTAAGAAGTTTAAGGAATGCTGGAGACTATGGTCATGTTCTCTTATGCCCTCCATCTTCCAAATTTCTAAATCTTGTGTGTGTGTGTGTGTGTGTGTGTGTGTGTGTGTGTATGTGCGTGCACGAGCATGTGTGCATGCTCCCGTGTGCCTTTTTGATCTGTGCTGGTGGATAGCTTGGGAATTGCAAAGTGTCTTTATGGTTGGAATGACTGGGAGAACTGGTGGAATCCCAAAGATGAGGACCAGGCAAAAGAATTATAAAAGCCATAATTAATTTAATTTCATTGAATCACAGAATAACAGGATTTGAGAGCTAGAAGTCATCTATGTGGCTATCTAGTCTCATATAGCCTCTTATTATTGTTTAGTCATGCCCAACTCTTCATGACATCATCTGGGATTTTCTTGACAAAGATACTAGGATGCTTTGCCATTTCCTTCTCCTTCCCTAACCAACAATGAACCAATAATGACTATGAGTTTGACCATGGAGCTAGTTCTGTATCTATTTAATCATATTTTTGACTAGTCCATATTCTTTTTTTTTTTCCCAACAGATTAGGGACAGTTTGGCAAAGGTAGTGGTTCCAAAGCCAGAGAGACCTGCATTTAGGTACCTTCATTTTACACATACTGGCTACGTGACCTGGGGCAATACACTTTATCTCTCAGAATTCTAAATTATTCAATGCAGAGAAGGCATCAATTTGCATTGGTAGTGGTAATTTTTTCAGTTTTCCAACATCAATGACATGGCCTCATCATCATCGTCTATAAATAAATTGACGGGGGTGGGGTGGGGTGTTAAACATTTTCTAATGATGGAATACATAATCAAAACTGCTTGGGAACTATGTGTTTTGGGCCAGGTTTGGGATTCAAACCAAAAGAGATACTTGTAGAAGAGTAACAAAAGGATATTTACTTAGCAATAACATGGAAAGGATATTCATCAAGGACACAGCATTCATTTAGCTGCATGGCACTCCCTTGCTTTTGTATCTGCCAGGTTGGTCCAATCTAGTCAGAAGCTTGTGGCAAGCTTGAGAGGTTATTCCTCCTATGCTGGCTTTTTCTATATAGGTGCTCAGGAAGCTATGTCAATAGCTTGAGTCGTAATCCCTTGAACTAATCAAGTATTTAGGATGTTTTCATTACCTTTCAGAGAAAAATAAAACCCACAATAAAAGCCTTTTTGGCAGGAACCTTAGTAGCAATTCCTCACAACCATGCCTAAAGAAAACAAATGTTCTGTGCCTAGAAGATGCTTGTCTCTCCTTCCACCTCTAAATTCGTGAATCTCTCTCTCTCTCTCTCTCTCTCTCTCTCTCTCTCTCTCTCTCTCTCTCTCTCTGTCTCTCCCCTTCCTTCCCTCCCTCTCCCTCTCCTTCTCCCTCTCCCTCTCCTCCCTCTTTCTCCCTCTCTTTCTCCCCTTGTTTAATTTGGAAATTTTACTGTGTAGTTATCCTTATGGTGGAGGAGGCTATGATGTTTTAGCGGGGAGGGCTGAGGGAATTTATAAGGTGAGGACCAGACAAAAGAGCTGTGAAAAGCTTAGGTCTCCCACAGCACTAGTGTGGGACTGCTGCATTCATACTGAACAAAAGAAGCATTTACTGAACAAGATTTTTCATTGTAAAGCAGTTTCTGGAACCAAATCAATCCAGTTTTGCTACTACAGGGCATACATTATGACTAGGAATGTTCATACTGAAGTCATCTTTGCAAAAGCATCTGGCCATAAGAGACTAAAAATCTGCAGTCAACAGATGAACTGGAATTAAATGCAAATGTCCTTCACATGTGTAAACACCAATAGAGGGATGAACGCATGTCTACATAACCCACCACAGCTGTTCAGACAGACCTGTACAAACAAGTGTTGAGCCTTTTTTTCTTTTTCTTTTGCTGAGGAGATGAGAGCCAGAATTTGCAGTAAATGAGGTGGAAGGAGGTCTTTGAAGGAAGGAATGAACATGGCTTGGTGAAGGAGGGGAGGGCATTCCAGGCATAGCATATGGGCAGCAGAAAAAATGTTAGAGATCAAGGATGTCTTATAGCACATGTTTGGATGATGAACTCAGATGGAAGGGAAAAGAGGAAGGACACAGGCTCTGGAACTAAAAGAGGGAAGGATTTGGATTCAGAGCACTCTGGTTCAAATCCCACCTGTGATATCTACTACCTCTGTAACCCTGGGCAAATCATTATACTTGCCTGGGCCTCGTTGTCCAATCTATCAAATGGACTGAATTGACCTTCAAGGCTGCTTTCATCTCTAGATCATATAACACATTAACTTTTAAGATTTCTTACAGCTCTAAATCTATGATCCTCAATGGAAGCCCCATTGTCATCTAAGGATTTCTTTTTATGATAATAGTAATGCAGGGAGGACCATAAAAATGAAGAAATTCATAAACAAATTAGTGATGACTGCTCTTCTTGTGTTACAAAAGCATTCTTTCCTTTCTTGAAAGTCGAGAAGTTGAGTTCCTTTAAAACATTAACTAATCCACTGAATTCTGTATCCCAAAGACATAAAAGAAAAGGGAAAAGAACCTAATTGTAACAAAAATATTTATAGCTTCTCTTTTGTGGTGGAAAAGAATTGGAAACTGAGGCAGTGTCCATCAATATGAAGATGGCTGAACAAGTTGTGGCATATGATTGTGATGGAATACTATTGTGCTATTTTACTATTATATAATATATATAATAAAATGCTAACATACTATTATAAGAAATGATGAGTGGGCTTCAAAACAGTGATCAATTGGAGTAATGGATAGAGGGCTGGGTTTGAAGTTGGCAAGACCTGAGTTCAAATCCTGCCTTACTAGTTTTGTGATCTGGGCAAGTCACACAGCCTCTCTGCACTTCAGTTATATCATGCATCAAATGAGAGGATTGGATATGATGATCTCCATGGTTCCTGCCAATCTATGATCCATCTTAGAGAGATACACTAATGACAAAAAAGTGAAGTCCCATGAGCTATACAAATATCAGCAGAATCAGTAATAAGTCATATTTCTATAGTAAATGTTAAGAAGATAAGCTTTTATAAAATTATTTTGAGCTTAAAAAAGAAAATCTGAGTTCTCTTCCAAGGATTCCTCTAAGGTAGGAGGGAGGGGGAAAGGTTGTAAAGACCTTCTGCCAGTGGCAGGCTCATTCAATAAGGACCCTGGAGAGAAGTTAACTGATAATTTTTATTTCAGTAGTTATCTGGCATATCAGGAAACTAATCTCTTGTGTTATCCTCTTTGGGGGCAGGGCTTACTGCTTTAAGGCCAATTCCACCATTTTTTTTTTCTGCATCCTTGGTTGAAGGCCTAGAAACCTCACCCTTGCTATTTAAAACATTATCTAGACTTCTGCCTTCTCTTTCTTGTTCTTTGATTTTCTTTATCTAGATTTTGATCTTATCTCTCAACTAGAATTGCTCTCTGCAAAGTTAAAAATGCTATCTTAATTACCAAGTTTATTCTCATTTCTTACCCTTCTTAAACCTATCTGCTAATTTGACTACAATGCCTATATCCCAGAGATAAAAAAATGGGGAAAGGACTTGTATGTACAAAAATATTTATTGCAGTGCTTTTTGTGGTGGCAAAGAATTGGAAATTAAGGGAATGTCTATCAATGGAGAATGGTTGAACAAGCTGTGGTATATGATTGTGATGGGATATGATTGTGCTATAAGAAATGATAAGTGGAGGGGGGGGGGTAATCAGGATGGCAGAGTAGAAACAGGACTTCCGCTGGATACTGGCTTCAAACTCCTACAATTCACTTAAAAAAAAGCCAAGCCCGGCACTAGAAGAAGTACTAGAAGAAGCACTAGCCTCAGGGCAGCCTGAAGCCACTGGCTGGAGGGACTTCAGATCACCAGCAGTTGTGGGGGTTTCCAGAATTATCGACCCATAGATGCCAAACACAAAGTGAGAGCTCAGTATAGACTTTACAGGACAGGGAATTTGGGAGTGTGATCTGGCCTTTTCCCCAGGGGGAGAAGCAGCTGAGGCTCCACAGCCTGCAGCTGATGCCACATGGCTGCTTCAGAGCTCCTGGTCTGCTGATTGTAGGGGGACCAAGCTACCAATATGAGGGGTAATCTCTCTTGCTTTAACCTGCTTGGATTCGAATTGCTGTCTAGAGTGGAGGTCCTAGGATTCGTGAACAGTCTACCAGAGAGTGTGGAGGCTTCAGAGAGGGCACCCAACTAATAGCTCTGGCAGCTGTGAAAACCCCAGCATTTGGGATAATGCTTTCCCTTTCTGGTAGCAGTTTTCTACAGTGGCAAAAGGCTCAAAAGTTAAGCAATTGAATGGCAACATGAGCAAGCAAAGGAAGCAAAGCAAAAAGAGCAATCCTACAGTAGATTCCTATTTGTGGGACAAAAAGGATCAAAGCATAGAACAGGAGGAAAACAGTGAAGTCAGAACTGGTGCACCAAAAGCTTCCAAGAAAAATATAAGCTGGTTATAGGCCATAGAAGAGCTTAAGAAGGATTTTGAAAACCAAATAAGAGAAGTGGAGGAAAAATTGGAAAGAGAAATGAGAATGATGCAAGAAAATTATGAAATGAGAGTCAACAACCTGACTGAAGAAAATAACACCTTAAAAATAGACTAACTCAGATAGCAAAAGAGGCTCAAAAAGGCAATGAGGAGAATGCCTTAAAAAGCTGAATTTGCCAGATGGAAAAAGAATCTCAAAAGCTCACTGAAGAGAATAATTCCTTCAGAATTAGAATGGAGCAAATGGAAGCTAGTGACTTTTTGAGAATTTAAGACCCTATTAAGCAGATACAAAAAAATGAAAGAATAGAAGGTAATGTGAAATATCTCATGGGAAAAACCACTGACCTGGAAAGTAGATCCAGGAGAGACAATCTAAAATTTATAGGACTACCTGAAAATCATGATCAAGGAAAGAATCTAGAAATCATTCTTCCAGAAATTCTCAAGGGAAAGATAACACAGGATCTGGCAGCTTCTACACTGTGGGATCAAAGGGCTTGGAATATGATATTCCAGAGGGCAAAGGAGCTGGGATTAAAACCAAGAATCACCTACCCATCAAAACTGAGTATCATGTTCAGGGAAAAATATGGTTATTCAATGGAATAGAGGACTTTCAAGTATTCTTGATGAAAAAACCAGAGTTGAATAGAAAAATTTGACATTCAGATACAAGAAGCAAGAGATGCATGAGAAGGTAAACAGGGAAAAGAAATCATAAGGAACTTATCAAAGTTGAACTACTTATATTCCTACATAGAAAAACTATAATTGTGACTTATGAAACTTTTCTCAGTATGAGAATAGTGGAAGGGAATAGAAATGTGTGTGTATACATATGTATATATATATATATATATATATATATATATATATATATATATATATATATATACACACACACACACACATACATACATACATATATATGTCTATATATGAGGGTATATGGGCATATGCATATATATGTGAGGGTGTGTATATATGTGTACAGGCATATGTAGAAAGAGGGCTCAGGACCAATTTAATAGGAAGGGATGATACTTAAAAGGTGAAATTAAGAGGTGAGAGAGGAATATAATGAGAGGAGATGGGAGAGACAGAATGAGATGAATTATCTTATATAGAAGAGGCAAGGGAAAACTGTTACAATGGAGGGGAAGAATAGGAAGGCAAAAGGGAATGAGTCAACCTTATTCTCATTGAATTTGGCTTAGAGAGGGAATGACATACAGACTAAATAGGGTATCTCACCCTAAAGGAGGGAACAGGGTAAGTGGATTAGATGGGGGATAATGGAAGGGAGGGCAGGCTGGGGGAGAGGGAAATTGGAAGCACCCATTTTTGGAAAGGGATCAGATCAAAGTAGAGAATAGAATAAGTGGGAGTTGTGATAGGATGGAGGGAAATATAGTCAGTCTTTCACAATATATCCACCATGGAAATGTTTTGCATAGCTACACATGTACAACCTATATTGAATTGCTTATCTTCCCAGTGAGGGTGGGTGATGAAGGAGGAAGGGAAAGCATCTGGAATTCAAAGTTTTAAAACCATATGTTTAAAATATACATATATATATAATTATTTTTATTATTATTATTATTATTATTATTTTACATTTAACTGGGAAATAAGATATACAGGAGCTTGGGCATAGAGATCCATCATGCCCTACTGGAAAGTTGGAGGGGGAATGGGGTAGGATATGGGAGAGAGCAGATTGGGGGAGGGGATATTCAGTGGGATTGCTGTTTGGGGTGGAGGGTAGGGAAAAATGGGGAGAAAATTTGTAATTCAAAATCTTGTGGAAATGAAAGATTGAAACTAAAACATTAAAAAATTAGAAAAAGAAATGATGAGTGGAATGGTTTCAGAAAGTTCTGGGAAGACTTGTATAAACTGATGGAAAGTGTAGTGAGCAGAACCAGGAGAACACTGTACAGAGTAATAGCAATATTGTAATGATGATCAAATGTGAAAAATTTAGTTGCTCTGATAAATACAATGATCCAAGTAAATACTTTAAAAAAATCCTATATCTTGCATTTGGCACTGTTTACAACCCTCTCCTCCTGGATATAACTCCTCTCTTTGGATTTAGTGACAGTATTCTCTCCTGGTGCTCCTTCTACCTGTCTGACCACTTCTTGTCCATCATTTTTGTTAGCTCATCAACCAAATTACATCCTCTCACTAGGGCCAAAGTCTCCCACTGAATCCTGGGCCATCTCCAGTCATCCTGAATGATATCTGGCCACTGGACCCATATGGCTCTGGAGGAGAAAGTCAGGCTTGTGACTTTGCACAGCCCTCCTTCATTCCAATAAAAGTCAGTTACAAGTTATATTATCATGTACTACATGGTACTCTTTGTGAATGAAGGACAAAGCACAACCACACAACCCCCTCACTATGAACATTCCATATGGCTCTGAGCTAGTTTCCTTTCTTTCTCCCTTTATCCTCTGACTCTGGATAACCTCATCAGCACCCATGGGTTTTATTATCTTCTCTATGTAGATGATACATACACATATATGCATATATGTACACTTTTGTATGTACACATGCATATGCAAATTTATGTATATATGTATATCTTTCCCCCCAAGCCCTCCCATCTTATACACTTTCCTATTTCTGCTGAAGACATAACCATCTTTCCAGTGTCTTACATTTGTAATTTCAGCTTTGTCCAGAACTCCTCATTCTCTCTTACTCCATAAATCTAATTAAATGCAAATTTGGGCATTTCTACTTTTATCACATCTGACCCCTTCTCTCCACTCACACATCTATTACCTTATTTCAGGCCATAATCACCTAGATTATTGCAATAGCCTCCTTATTGCTCTTTCTGCCTCAAATTTCTCACCACTGTAATTTATCTACTGTTGTCAACATAAGTTCCATTAAGCACAGATCTGAGCACACAACTCCAGAGACTTCCTCCTGCCTCTAGGATAAAATATGAAACTCCTCCATTTAGTTTTAAAAGCATTATACAACCTTGTCCCCAGCTATCATAACACAGACTCATTCTATAGTGTGGACCCTTCTGGCATTCTGAAATCCAACTAAACTGGCTTCCTTTCTCTTCCTCATAACCTCCATCTCCTCTATCTTCATGCCTC
Organism: Gymnobelideus leadbeateri; assembly: GCA_011680675.1. Lineage (NCBI taxonomy): Eukaryota > Metazoa > Chordata > Mammalia > Diprotodontia > Petauridae > Gymnobelideus > Gymnobelideus leadbeateri. The sequence goes on along the minus strand of WOXC01007330.1, from coordinate 33,174 downwards.
GGTCATCTCATTGCATTTTCTTATTCCCTCTACTTTATAGGGGTCCTTTCTTCTTTTAAGACACCATTCAAGCAGCACTTGCTGCATAAATATTTTCCTGACCTCATCTACTAGTGCCCTTCCTCTGAGACCCACTTGTTGGAATTACTTTGCATTTACTCACTTTATTTTTATGCCTTTTATACTTAATATGTGTACTTGCTGTCACACCTGTTAGAATGTAAGCTCTTTGAGAGCAAGGATTATTTAACGCTTTCATTCAGAGTTTACCACAGTTCTTGGGACATGATAGAAGCTTAATAAATATTTGATTGATTGATTATGGGAAATGACGCTTCATTTGATGGTGATATAGCAAAATTGACACATTTCAAAAAAGGGTACAAACTCTCTTACTGTTAAAGTTTATGCTGGGGAGGAGGGGGAAGGAAGGTGACAAATTTTACACAGATGAAACATAAGTTCTGTTATTCTGTTGAGTATACATTATAGAGCACTTTTCTGCTTCAGAAAACCCTATAGACAAATTTAATGACTATATCGAATGACTTCAATATTGCATTATTGAAGATGCAGGTGCATCATTCATGAATTCAATTCTTGGAAATTTACAGAAAAACTTCTAGTGTATGCCCAACATCAGCTTCTCCTTTACCCCTAGGCTGCCTACTTTGGGTCATTTACTCATCATTGCCTCATTTGGAAGGTGAGTCAGGACTCAGAAATTATATTTACATCTGTCACTTTTGCTGTTCTTGAGAACTTCAGTAGCTAGTTTGATGAGAAAGGAGGCAAATATTAATAGCTAAAATGAACTGTTTGGGCTTTCTGCAGATTTAAATTCTCTCTGGCGTCACCACCAACAACAAACTAAGACCAGAGAAAATGGGTTCTGTTTCCAAGTGGCCACAAGATTGTTATACACTTTTCTTATGGGTCTGCCCTAGAACATTTTTTAAATATATGAAATCTAGTAGTTAGCACTCTCCTTCAGTTTGCCCATCTATAACTTGCTGGCAAATCACCCATAAATTCCATGAAGCCACATATTTTGAGAGTTTCCAGACATGGAATATCATGAATAATATAGTCATCCTCATACTGGAACAATATAAACTTTACCTTCCCTGTAACACAATTATTTCAGAACTTTGGAGTTGCGAGGGACTCTGGAGGTCATCAAAGGTGACCGAGAACCTGAGACATATTATCTCATTTAAATTTCAGGACAATCCTAAATCTAACACATAATATTATACCCATTTCAAAGATGAGCAAACCGTAACTCAAGGAATTCCTCAGGGTCACATAGCTAGTGTCAGAAGTAGGATTTGGACCCAGGTCTTCCTTGCTCAAAGTCTAGCCTTATATCATAAGAGACTGGAAAAGGACAGCAAGTAGGAAGTTAGGATACTAAGGCAGGTCCTTTTATGCCAAATTCAGGGTCCTTGCCACTTCATATCACACTTCCTCTGGCTCAGGCAAGGTGGTGTGTGTGTGTGTGTTTGTGTGTGCGTGTGTGTGTGTGTGTGTGTGTGAGAGAGAGAGAGAGACAGAGAGACAGAGAGAGAGACAGAGAGACAGAGACAGACAGATTGATACACAGTGCCTCAGGTTCTAAAACACTCACTGTAATGGTATAGGGAAGTTGAAAATGGGAAATTCTCTCCATCAAAGCAGATCAGCAATGCACCTTTGCCTTACAGCCTCAAAGATTTGCCTGGCAGCAGTAAGAGGTTTATTTAGCAACTTGTCCTCTGTCACACAGCAGTATACTGTACATTCAAGATGTGATCCCAAGTCTTCCATGACCAATGTGGGCCATTCATCACTTAAGGCACATTACCTCTCAAACAGCAATGACACTACTGCTCTCCTAAATTATTAACTTCCAGGCCTAAAACCAAGCCTTATGGTGTGATTTAATGTCTGGTACTAATTGTAACTGATGGATGGGCATACCTCTAATCCAGAGGTTCTTAATCATTTTATACATATGTATGGATGTGTATACACAAACATATACATATATATGTGTATTATATATGTATATGTATGTATATATTATATTTCCCCAATCTCATAAAACCCCTGAAATCTAACTATTGACATCTTGGAGTTCTATAGAACCTATGAAAGGTTAATTTCCAGAATGGCATCAAATGAAAAGAATATCACTTGGATTTTAACACTATAAGAATTTGTCTTTCTTCTAGGTTATCTGTCTTTACTGCTCTTTAAACATTTTTGTAACTTTCTGTTTTCATATCTTCATAAACACCAAAAGCATCCTCCCATAACATTTAATCTGTGTACAGTCTGCATACTAATGACTGTGGGGATTTCTTTGCATACCCAGATTTGGGAAATACTCATTAGAGTGCTCAGATATGGGGCAATGAAAGTGATCTTCTCTATAGTTTGATATCTTGGTTTCAGAATGGTTTCCTGATAATCTATTGCAGAATGCACAGGGAAGCACACAGTGCCACGGGAATGAACTAGCTTAACATCATGCATTACTTCTAACTCTTAAGACTTTTGCCTTTACAGACTGGCAATTTGGTACTAAAAAGAGAAATTTTGGCTCATATTTTCAATGAGGAAGCTATTCAAAAACCTAAAGTCATCATCAGCATATCAAATCTAAACTCTTCATTTATTTTATTTTTCTTGGTTCTGTTTACTTCATTCAGCACCAGTTCACATAATTCTGTCCATGTATCCCTGAATTCCTCATATTTATTGGTTTTTATCTGTGCATCATTTTATTTTCAAAACAAAAAAATAACTATGTTTTCTTTACAGAAAAGTGTTTTCTTTTGCCACCAGCTGCAATGTTTGGATTTGTTTCTACCATCACCTTCCTCTTTACCCCTCCCCCCATCTTTCTCCCCCTCAGCCTCAGTTTCCTTCTCTTGCAATGTAAGCTCCTTGAATACAGAGATTGTCTTTATTTTTCTTAATTGCATCCACAGTGTCTGGCACATAAATAACAGCTTAACACAAGTGCCTTATATTGCCTTTTATTGTATTGTATGGTATAGTACAGTATGATAGAGTATGGTACAGTACAGTATGGTATGGTATGGTATGGTATGGTATGGTATGGTATGGTATGGTATGGTATGGTAGGGCAGCTAGGTGATGCAGTAGATAGAGTGCCAGGCTTGGAGCCAGGATGACTCATCTTACTGAGTTCAAATCTAGTCTCAGATACTTAATAGCTGTGTGTCCCTGGGCAAGTCACTTAACCCTTCTGACCTCAGTTTCCTCATCTATAAGATGAACTAGAGAAGGAAATGGCAAAACACTTCAATACCTTTGCCAAGAAAACCCCACATCATCAGACACAAACGAAAAAATGACCAAAGAGTTTACATGATAAGGTATGGTGAAGTACCGTATGGTATGGTATTTTCTTGTATTGAATAATACTCTTCACATCAAAAGAAAATAATGGAACTAAAGCATAAATGATCAAACATTTATCAAGTTCTTACTATGTTCTGAGCATTTTGCTAATACATAGAGATGTAAATACAAGTAAGACAGTCTTGGTCCTCAAGGACCTTATTTTTAATAGGGGTTGTTAATTCACAAAAGGGAGTAGGAAATGAGGGAGGGTACACATGGTTTGGAAATAGCCTGGAAGGTTAAGTCACCTTCAGACACCTTCTTCATGCTCTCAGCCATCTCTCCCCTCTGATTGGGAGATTCAAGGGTATAACACTAAATTTCTCTCAAAGCTGTCCTTTATAAAAGACTGGGATCTGAACTTTCCAACAAGCAGGTTGGTTGGTTGACCATTGTCTTTCACTCTCAAAGATGACCAAAATGACATCACTAGGCTAGAGTTAAGTTTCAGTGTTTCCAACTGTGGCTGATCAGACTAATACGAGCTCAGAATGATCTACTAGGTCTGGCACAAATGGTCCCTGTGAATATTTGGGGTGGATATTCTAAATTTGCCCATCCTGCATTTTCTTTGAGATGTTTCAATTCTGCTTTGCTCATAGAGCACAGCACCTTCCCTGATGTGGGTGCACCATGCTGAGTGGTCCTGTGCCAGTGTCTCCCATGTCACACAATCAATTTCAAAGTTCTTGAGAGAGACCTTGAGAGTGTCCTTGTATTGCTTCCTCTGGCCACCATGTGAATGCTTGCCCTGTGTGAGTTCTACATAAAAGAGTCTTTTTGGCAAACATAATTTTGCATTTGAACAACATGGCCAGCCCATTGGAATTGCATCCTCTGAAGCAGAGCTTGAATGAATGCTTGGCAGTTTAGTTGAAGTAAGGACCTCAATGTCTGGTACCTTATCCTGCTGGTGATCTTTAGAATCTTCCTACCCCCAGCGGTACTCCCTACCCTTTCTTCCAAGGATTTTTGCTTGTTTAGGTGGTTGTTGCTGTCTTTCTCCATTAAATTCCTCCATTGCCCCCTGAGGTCAGGAACTATCTGTTTTAGTTTTTTTTTTTCTTATTTATTTCTCCAGCACCTAGGACAATGCTTAGCACATAAAAGGTATTTAATAAATGTTTACTGAATTGAAATGAATAAGGCATAAGTTTTTATTAAGCAGTTAGGTAAAACCACCTGATAGAGTAAACACTTTTAATAAATGGATACCGCATTTTGTCCTAGCAGTCCCACACCTTTCTTCCATGAAGTCAAAGATATATTTTATAATCACTTCTCTAGGATCATCATTGGCTTTTCACTGAGGGATCTTTGATATATATATATATATATATATATATATATATATATATATATATATATATATATATATATATAGTCATTGTGAATGATTTTTCATTGTGCTTTTTTTGCTCTGTGTCAGCTCTTGCAAATAATGCAATTTTAAGTCCTCATATTATTCACTACTTAATAACTATCAATAATATGCTGCATTCATTCCCCAGACTTTTCTTTTTCAACACTTTTCCAATCAAAGGAAACATTGTAGGAAGCCTTTGTTTCCAGTTCTTTGCCACTCCAGAGAACTCAGTCCATTTTACTGGGAAAACTAAAAGGAAATGAACTACCCAACTCACAAATTTATCAAACTGCAAAAGTATGATGTTGGACAATGAGTTGAAGATTTATGCAGCTTTTATTGGAAATGTAAACTGTGCTCACCTTCTTCTTCCAGGTTAACCATAAAGGTTGCTCCTGTTTAAGTGATTTCAGATACCAAGGTTACTATCACTGGGTGTCAAATAGAACATAATTAAAAGATAGAGAGAGGAAAGTCAAGCCTTTGAACCAATTAGCACTTTATACATCTTTCAAAGGAATTCAAAATAACACTAAAATATGGCAAATTCCATTGATGTTCATAGTGCTAAACACCAAATAATTCCCTGGGGGACACCACTCAAAGGTTTTTAAAGAGCCCACTGAAAAAGCATCATGGCAGAAAAGATGGAGAGCTAGCCAGAAAGACTTACATTTAAAGTCCTGCACAATGGCTGTGCAACCCTGGGCAAGGCACTCTCAGTGCTCTGGGTAACTCTGTAAGTCACAAGGAAGGTACCAACATGCACTGGTAGAGAAAGTTTCATCATCTGGAAATTCGTTCTACCAATGACATCATAAACTCAATCCCTATTCCTCTCCATAAAGATTCCTCCATCTCTCATAGATTCCAAACAGAAGTGAAATACAGTAAAGCCAAGAATGCTAAAAACAGTACTTGAAAATACTTTTTAGGAGTATCTACCTCATGTTGCTAGGGAACATGTCTTAAAATAATTTAGAAACCTGTAAAACAGTCCTTTGTGCCTCTTAAAGATGTTTTGGCCATACACTTTCTGTTAGGGCTTTGATTCAAGATATTATGGAGAAGAGTTGCACTAGGATTTCTAGAGGATTTCTGTATCATGTAAACCATGCTCTACTTCCAATCCAATTCCACAAAAGCAAGTATTTATTAAGTGCCTATTTTAAATCAGTCTAAATGCTAAGGATATAGTAACAAAATAAAGTTAACCTCAACTCCAGCCCTCAAAGACTTTACATGTTATTGGAGGTACTTGGGCAGGAAGACTCCAAAATGGAACCAGATAAGTAAAAACATAATGATTTGAGAAAGAGAGGACATTAACAACTAGTGTTGTGAAAAGTTAGATGGGAAAAAGGGAAATATATTTTACAGATCTGGGGAAAGGAAGGACTGTCAACAAAATAAGGGATACAGGAAATTATAAAAGAAAATAGGTAATTTTGATTATAAGAGATCAAAAATCTTCTGCATTAACAAAATTGCAACTGGGGTAGGAAAGAGGATGATTAGGGACAAAAAACCCCCCTCTGTCAAAAGACTCTGATACAGATCTGATATCCAAGGCATATGAGGAAATAAATGCAAATTTTTGTTCAGTCATTTCAGTCATACCCAACTCTCCATGATCCCATCTGGTGTTTTCTTGGCAAAGATGCTAGAATGGTTTGCATTTCCTTCTCCAGCTCATTTTACAGGTGAGGAAACTGAAACAAATAGGGTTATGTTACTTCCCCAAGTTTACATAGGTAGTAAGTGTCTGAGGCCAGATAGGAACTCAGGAAGATGAGTCTTCCTGACTCCAGGCCTCTGTCCACTGCACTGTAATGTTAAATATGTGGTTCTCTAAGTCAATGTGCCACCTACCATGATCCTTTTTTTCTAGTTGACCTTGATTCCAATGCTCTAAGGGTTGATTTAGTAAATAATGCCCCTGCCTACAGAGTCAAAGGATCTGAGTTTCAATCCCACTTCCAAAATGTACTTACTTGTATGTCCTTGGAAAACTCAACCTGTTTCCTTATTTTTAAAATGAGGATAACCTCTAAATTTCTTTTTTTTTCATAATCCAAGATTTTTTAATGGTTTTTTGTTTTTTTAGTCACTTATGCCTTGAATTCATAGGGGATTGGTTCCAACAGCTCAGGTTCCTTGCCATTGGTTCTCACAAAGTGTGCTTCTCTGGGTGGTGAAGTTTCAGGCTGGCGTTTCAGTTGAACCCAAGTGCCTTTTTCTTTGGCTTCCTTCTTCTTCTGATCATTTTCCTTTACCCACTTCAGGAAGCTACCTCTGCTCTAGGAATGTTTAATATGCTCAAAACTCACATTAATTCTTTTGGCTAGAATCTTGCCCTTAACCTGTTTGTTTACAATGCCTACAGCATGCTGAGTAACATTATAGACCCGTCCAGTCTTGCCATGGTAACATTTGTGGGGCATTCCTTGCTGAACTGTGCCCAAACCCTTGATATCTACAATATCACCTTTCTTGTATATTCGCATATATGTAGCCAAAGGGACAACACCATGTTTTCAAAAGGGCCTAGAAAACATGTATCATATTCCTTTCCTTTTTCCTTTTGTGTTTGTCATTTTGGCAACTCACTGGAATATGGTGGAGCTGCCAGAAAGCAACCTGTAAATCTAAGATCCTTCAAGATTCAGTTTCCTCATCTATAAATGAAGGGGCTGGACAGGTAACCTTTCCAGACCCATCCAGCTCTAAACTTATGCTTCTTTGTAACCAAATCATTTGAGGACACCTATAAAGCTTTCTCTTTTATTCTTGAAGTCCTGCAAAAAGCTGAGACATCTGGATATAAAACATGCCGCAGCAAGCCATTTTAAAGCCCTGTTCCAGCTCTCCTCTGCTCTCTCAATACTTCTTAAGCGATCAGATTCACTCCTTGCCAAGAACTATCTGGAAATGGATGTCTTAGATGGTGCTTTGCAGTCTCCTGCTGACTGGCTTCTGATGTGTGCTCCTGGAGTTCAGGTAGAAAGCAATACCAGAGAGAGAGAGGGGAAAGGAAGTGTGTGTGTGTGTGTGTGTGTGTGTGTGTGTGTGTGTGTGTGCACGCACATGCGTTTAACGTGATAGTGCATGAACACTGCTGTAACCAGGCAGCCTGTTGAAATAATGGAGAATGAGTTAAATGGACTCATGGTCCTATAACTCTAAGAGTATGGTTAGAAAGAAATGTTCACAGCCATATATATGATTTTATCAATCCCATTAGAACAGCTGGGCATGGAATGAGCAGGCTAAAGCAGCCTGTGATAAGTTAGGTAAAAGCAGAAAGGAAAAGAGAGCCAGGGTTTTTATCACGGAAGGGAATATAATTCTGCAGTCAAATTGGAAGCACCAGGGGAAGGAAGGGTAGGAGGAATATAATTATTCAAATTGGAAAGTGCTTGGGGTGCTGGCTTAAAGATCAGCCCACGTTTCTCAAAAGGGCCATGAGGTCCTGAAGGACCAAGAGCCTTCCCAAGCTTTCCATCCGTTTTCATAATCTTATTTCCCCTCAATGCCCTTTAAAGTGCCCACATTCAGCAAACTGGAAACACTGCATAGCCTAGAGAAGGGAAGGAGGGAGGGGAAATGTGAGACTTTCATCCTTGTCTTTGTTTTGGTTTAGACTTGTGACTGAGGCCATGCCAGGAACTACTGGTGTAAGAAACCTTCCACCTATGGAGAACAGCAAATGTTCTAGAACTTGATACAGTATTAAAAGTTGTGTCCCTCTTTGGAGGAGAGGGAGGGGGAGAAGCAGGGAGGGGAGAGGGGGAGACAAGAAGAATGAGAGAAGGAAGGAGGGTTGGGAGAGAGGGAAAGAGGGAGAGGAAGAGAGATGAGGGGGGCAGGAGAGAGGGAGGGGAAGAGGGGGAGAGAAACATACAGAAAGAGGAGAGATACAGAGAGACAGAGACAGAAGGGAGAGAAAGAGAAGAACAGAGAAAGGGGGAGAGAGAGAAGGAGGAGTGACAGGGAGAGAGAGAAAGAGAGAGAGGAAGGAGTGAAATCAAGAGAAAGAAAGAGAAAGAATAGAGGGAGAGGGAGGGGGGAAGGAGGGAAAAGGGGGGAGAGGGGAGAGACAGACTGACAGAGACAGACAGACAGGGAGAGACAGAGCAAGAGAGAGACCAAGAGAGAGACAGAGACAGGTGGACAGAGACAGAGAGAGACAAAGAGGGGGAGAGAGAGAGAGAGAGAGAGAGAGAGAGAGAGAGAGAGAGAGATCGAGAGAGCACTTCAATATAGATTCACTGTCCAAGTCTAGAGCAATTAGTCCCATTCTTTATAGCAAACAGCCCATAATTCAATAAAAATCATCCAATTTTTATCTGGAAACAAAAACCATTATAAAAATACAGACAGCAAATAAATAAGTTAAAGAGATCAGGAGAGTCCAGGTTAAGTGATACCAGCTCTCCATACAGCAATGAGATGAGGCAGGGGAGTGGGAAGAAGCAGAAAGCAGATAAATTCACCAAGTCCCAGCAGCAGCATTTAGAGACACAGAAAAAATCTGTTCGGGAAGAATATTCCTTGAGCATCTCAAATGAGCCAAGCAAGGTTCCAACTGCTAATGATTATATATAGTTTGAAATAGCACCATCCTTCACTTACAATGGGCTGGCCACTGATACGGGCATGGGTCCCACATGGTTTCTGCCTCTCTTGAACCTTTAGTTTCTCCTTCCAGTTGGGAAAAATACTTTTCCCCCTTCTCCTGAGAAAGGACTGTAATAGGATAATCAATCTAAAGGTGGACAGGATCTCAGGAACCATTCAATCCCATCATATTACAGATGAGGAAACTGAGACCCAGAGAGATAACTGACTTGTTGTACATTACATAGGTAGTATGGATTGCAGAAAAAGTTGGAATCCAGGTTTTCCCCATTTTGTGCTGGGACATCTAACCCAATATGCTCCTTTAGAAGGGTCAGCTACCTATCACCATAGTGCATAAAGTAACAAGTCTGGAATATGGAAGACCCAACTTCTTTAGTTCAAATTGACCTCACACACTAGCTGTGTGACCCTGGGCAAGTCACTTAATCCTGTATGCCTCAGTTTCAGTAGCTAGAGTCTTTTGCTTTATTAAACACTAATCTATTGTGTTCATTTGGGAATGTTACTCTGTAGTTTTCTTTCCCTATTTTGATTTTTTCTCATTAAGTGATCAAAGCCATATTTGTATTATAAAAGATATATGGTAGGATATCCCCTTTTCTAATTCTGGCAAACAGCTTGTAAGATACTAATTAACACTACTTCATAGAATTCATTTGTACATCCATCCCCCTCCACACCTCTCTAGTATATATCAACTGTTTTCTGGACTCATGTTTTTCCTTTTGTAGTCTTATCTCCAGTGTTAACCAGCTCAATCATACCCTATTGCCTACCCATGAATCATTTTCCACTTAGCCCTACCATCACTTGGGCCTTAGAAAGTTTAAACCTTAGATAACCCTCATCATCAGCTCTCTCTATTGTACTCCTGTGCTTCTAAACAGTATTAGGGAAATCAATATAATCATGCTGACTAGGGATTCATTACAAAATGTATGTATTTAATCTGGGTCCTCGTTGTGTGGAACACATTTTAATCTTCCTCAATGAACTCTATCACACTCCTCACAGACACTATCACAAGTCTCTCCCCTTCTCATGTATCTAGATTCTTGGACTTTCCATGACTATTTAAGGATAATATGGTTGGTAGGCATAACAGAAAGGGTACTGGTCTAGGAGCGAGTAGTCATGGGTTTAAGCCCTGACCTGATACCTATTAGCTGTGTGACTGAGCAAACTGCTTTATCACTCTGAAATTGTTTACTCTGTAATATGGGATAAGCACATGAGCACTCTAGACATAGAGTCAAAGGACTTAAGTTCAAATCCTGCATTAGACACTTAATACCTTGTACAACCTTGGTAAAGTCCTTTTACCCCATCATGTCCCAATTCCTTCATTTGTAAAATGAAGGGGTTGGGGGTGGCTAGGTGGCGCAGTGAATAGAGCGCCAGCCCTGGAGTCAGAAGGACCTGAGTTCGGAGCCGGCCTCAGACACTTAATCCACACAAAACAAAAACCTAGCCTTGTTACCTTGGGCAAGTTACTTAACCCCAATTGCCCTAAAAGGGGAGGCTAGGTGGCGCAGTGAGTAAGAGTGCCGGCCTCGGAGTTGGGATGACCCGAGATCAGATCCGGCCTCAGAAAATGAGCACCCACGCATAAATAATGACTAGCCTTGTAACCTTGAGCAAGTAACTTAACCCCAATTGCTTTAAAAAAAAAGGGGGGGGCGGAGCCAAGATGGCGGAGTCAAGATGGCGGAGTAGAAACAGCTCATCCAAGCCACTCTGCCCCCAGATTCCCCCCAAACTATGTAAAAGGGGACTGTGAATAACTTCTGGAGCCCCAGCACCCACAGAACGACGCAGAGAAGCTAACCTCCCACTGAGGACAGCCCAGCAGCCCTGCAGGAAGGACCAGAGCAGCGGTCTGGGACCTGGCAGCGTGCAGAGCGCAGAGCACATGAGCCAAGCAGAGCCCAGGTCCGCATGAGCCGAGGTTTTAGCCCCAGGGCGGCAGGGCCAGCAGCCAGCTGGAGGAACCCCAGAACACCAGGAGCTGTGGCGACTCCAGAATTATCAACATAGACTTGCCTAGGACAAAGTAAGAGGTTAGTGTCCTATGGACTTTGGGACCCATATTTAGGGATTGCATCGGCTCCCTCCCCTGGGGGCTAGAAGCTGCTGAGGACAAATAGCATTTTGTAGTTTTCAGAGGCAGCTCCAGCTCCCGGCCTGCAAATTTGTAGGGAGATCCAGCGAACAGTCTTGGGGGGTAATCACTCTTGCTTTAACCTCCCTGGATCTGGATTGTGATCTAGGGTGGAAGTCGTGGGTGGGTTTACAGCTGGCCAGAAACGGAAGTTGCCCCCCACACGTTCGGGACGAAAATTCCTCTATCTGGCCTTAAAGCCATAGTGTGGCAACAAGCCCCAAAGTCAAGTAACTAAGTGGAAACATGCCAAGGCAAAGGAAACAGAAAAATGCAACCCTAGATTCCTATTTTGGGGGCATAGAGCGGGAAAAGGACTGTGAGTTCAGAAGTCCTGCTCCAAAAGCCCCAGGGGAAAACATGAGCGGGTTGCAGGCCATAGAGGACCTTAAGAAGGACTTTAAAAACCAAATAAGAGAAGTGGAGGAAAAATTGGAAAGAGAAATGAGAAGGATGCAGGAAAAGTATGAAATGAGGGTCAATAGCCTGACTGAGGAAAACAACACCTTAAAAAATAGACTAACTCAAATGGCAAAGTAGGCCCAAAAGGGCAATGAGGAGAAGAATGCCTTAAAAAATCGAATTTGCCAGGGGCGGCTAGGTGGCGCAGTGAATAGAGCGCCGGCCCTGGAATCAGAAGGACCTGAGTTCGGAGCCGGCCTCCGACACTTAATCCACACAAACAAAAACCTAGCCGTGTAACCTTGGGCAATTACTTAACCCCAATTGCCCTAAAGGGGCGGCTAGGTGGCGCAGTGAGTAAGAGTGCCGGCCTCGGAGTTTGGATGACCCGAGATCAGTCCGGCCTCAGAAAATGAGCACCACGCATAAATCAAATGACTAGCCGTGTAACCTTAATACTTAACCCCAATTGCTTAAAAAAAAAAATCGAATTTGCCAGATGGAAAAAAATCTCAAAAGCTCACTGAGGAGATTCATTCCTTCAGAGTTAGACTGGAACAAATGGAAGCTAATGACTTTATGAGAAATCAAGATGCTGTTAAGCAGATCCAAACAAATGAAAGATTAGAAGGCAATGTGAAATATCTCATGGGAAAAACCACTGACCTGGAAAATAGATCCAGGAGAGACAATTTAAAAATTATTGGGCTACCTGAAAGCCATGATCAAAGAAAGAACCTAGAAATCACCCTTCAAGAAATTCTCAAGGAAAACTGCCCTGATGTTTTAGATCCAGAGGGCAAAATAGAGGTTGAAAGAATCCACCAGATCACCTCCTGAAAAAGATCCCAAAAAGAAAACTCCCAGGAATATTATAGCCAGGTTCCAGAATCCCCAGATCAAGGAGAAATACTACAAGCAGCCAGGAAGAAACAATTTCAATATTGTGGAAACACAATCAGAATAGCCCAGGACCTGGCAGCTTCTACACTGAGGGATCGAAGGGCAAAAAATATGATATTCCAGAGGGCAAAAGAACTGGGAATGAACCCAAGGGTCACTCACCCAGCAAAACTGAGTATTTTGTTTCAGGGGAAAATATGGTCATTCAGTGGAATAGAGGACTTTCAAGCATTCTTGAGGAAAAAACCAGAATTGAATAGAAAATTTGACATCCAGACACAAGAAGCAAGAGATGCCTGAGAAGGTAATCAGGGAAAAGAAATCAAAAGGAACTTATCAAAGTTGAACTATTTACATTCCTATATGGAAAAGCAATAACTGTGACTGATGATATCTTTCTCACTATGAAAATAATGGAAGAAGGGTGTGTGGTCATATGAATACATATGTGAATGTGTGTGTATATGGTTACAGTTATATATGGATAGAAGGCATAGGTTGAATTTGTTGGGAAGGGAGAATACTCAAGGGATGAAATTATGAGGTGAGAGAGGAAAGTGGCAAGAGGAGATGGGGAGAAACAGGGTAGGGTAAACTATCCCATGTAGAAGAAGCAAGGGGAAATGGTTGCAAAGAGGGGGAGAATAAGGAAGGCTAAAAAGGCAAAACCACATTCACATTGAATTTGGTTCAGGGAGAAAATGACATACATACTAAATGGGATATCTCAACCTGCAGCAAGATAGGGGGAAGGGGGATGAGAGGAGGGATGATGGATGGGAGGGCATCCTTGGGGGGAGGGGAGGTTGGAAGTACCCACTATAGAAGAGGGACAGGATCAAGTAGGAAATGGACCAGGTCGGGGGTGGGATGAGTGGGAGGGAATTATAAGCAGCCTTGTATAATATATCTACTGTGATAATGTTTTGCATAGCTAGACATGTACAACATATACTGAATTACTTATCTCCCCAGAGGGAATGGGTGACAAGGGGGGAAGGAAATGGATCTGAAATTCGAGGTCGTAACATTAAATGTTTCAAATATATATAAATACTATTATTAATACTCTTTTGCTTGTAATAGGGAGATAAGATGTGCAGGCATTGGGACACAAAGACTCACCTTCCTCTAATGGAAAAGTCGATGGGGTTATGGAAGAAGGTATGGGAGAGAGCAGATTGGAGGAAGCGATATCTTGTGGGACTACTATTTTGGGAGGCTGGGTAGGGGAATAATGGGGGGAAATGATTGTAACTCAAAATCTGGTGGAAATGAATGATGTAAAACAGAAGTTAATATAGCATTTGTTTAAAGAAAAAAAACAAATGAGGAACTGAGGTAAACAGGGTTAAGTGACTTGTCCAAGGTCATATATCTAATAAGTGCCTGAGGCTACATTTGAACTCATGGCTTTCTGACTCCAAGCCTGGTGCTTTTTCCATTGGACCACCTGCCTGCCCCCAAAAGCTGTGTAACCTTGGGTGAAATGCACTGAAAATATATTTACTTAATTGTTTACAATATTTGGGTTTGTTGTGTATTCTAACTGATTTTGTTTAAGAAAATATATTTTAAATGAAGATGTTTGATTTAAAGGTAGCATGACATGGTGATAGAAGGCTGCCTTCCTCATTTTCATTTTCCCCCTGGAGGTATACTGAGATTTCCACTTAACATCTCAGGGCTCTGGGCAACTCTCTAAAATTATAAATGGCTGAAGTGCTGGTCTGAACTGGTAGAAGTTCTTTCCTTAGCTGGGAGCTCTTTATATCAATAAAATCATCAGTTCAGTCCTTATTCCCATCATTACCTTATGTCTGAGTTAATCTGGACCTGAAAAAGAACAATGCAAAAAATGCAGAAAGAGATGAATGTATAATATTTAAATTCAATGACATCTATTCCTACCTAGTCACTGGCATCCATCAAGCACCCACATTCATGCCTAGAAATAGTGGCTAATATTCACGTCTGAACCTGGGGAAGGTACCAGTGAGTCAGACTGCTGAATTGTCTTCTAAGTGGGAAAAATAATGGTATTGTAATGTTGCTGCTATTCTAAGATTCTGGCCCCAGTGGGAAGAGCTCTGGGCACAGCAGTCAAGAGTAGATTCTAAGTCTCATGTCTTACACTACGTTGATGAGTGACCTTTACCTGGAAAATGAAAAGAGGTTTGTAAGAAAAGGAAATAGGGTCAGTACTAAATGATTTTGAAGATTCTTTCTATAAAGCAGGCCCAGCTTGTGTGAATTCAGAGGTAGGAAGTGACCTAACTCTAACATTAGGCATCATTCCACTCTCCCATAGCTCCTCAAGGATCATCATCAAAATGTCCCTTTATGGATGACAAGTCCCTTCCCCTTTTGCCTTTTCCACTTTGGCAGCCAGAGCTCCCTCCAAAATCACCCAGGCAGTGAGAATCAACCTTTCTGCATATGCCAGAAGGGATATGCTAAAGGGACCTGCTGGTGTCATAGAAAGATCAATGAATTTGAAGTCAGGAGACTCATGTTCACATTCTAACTTCACTTCCTATTAGTCATATGACCATGGATAACTCATATCAACCCTCTGGGCCTCAGTTATCTATTAAATGAGTTGATAGGTATAGAGTGCAGGTTTTTTGTCATGGACCCCTAACAGCCTGGTGATACCTATGGATCACTTCTCAGCCAAGTTTTTACACCCTCTTCCCAACTGTCTGTCCTTCCTACTACACATTCCTCAATCTTTAGTGACTCCCTATTTCTTTCAGGATGAAACAGAAAACCTTCTGTTTGACTTTTAAGACCCTTCATCGCCTGGCCTCTTCCTACCCTTCCAGTTTTCTTATACCTTACTCCTCTCCATACAATCTCCGCTCCAGGAACACTGGTCTCCTTGCTGTTCCTTGCACAAAATAATCCATCTTCAGTTTCTGATTTTCCACTGACTCTTTTCTAGGCATTACTTTCTCTCTCTTCTCATTCATGACTCCAAAATTCTCTGGCTTCCTTTGGTCCCAGATAAAACACCACCTTTTACCAGAAGCATTTTCCAATCCCCTTAAATGCTAGTACCTTCATTCTCTATGTGCAATTTATCTGATATATAACTTATTTGTACATAGGTATTTACAGATTGTCTCTCTCATTAAATGATATATTTGTAAAGCACTAAGCAAGGCACTTTGAACTTAATCAGTGTCATATAAATGCTAATTCCCTTCCCTTTGTTAGCACTGGATTCCTTGAAAGTAGGGACTAATTTTTGCCTGTATTTGTATCTCCAATGCTTACCACAGAGCCTGGAACACAGTAGGCACTTAATA
The DNA here is from genome assembly GCA_011680675.1 of Gymnobelideus leadbeateri. NCBI lineage: Eukaryota > Metazoa > Chordata > Mammalia > Diprotodontia > Petauridae > Gymnobelideus > Gymnobelideus leadbeateri. Next base: position 16,967 of record WOXC01007330.1, on the reverse strand, counting down.
AGTGCTTGCTGATTGGACTAAATGTATAAAATAAAATACAGATGACTCACAAGTAAAACCAATTATGCTGAAATAGTTATTAAAATATTTTTTTAATTCACTGAACTCCTGAAATCTATCCATGGACTCCTTCCTATGATTCCCTAGTTTCCCTGTGATCAGGATGCCATCTGGTCTTGCTGCCTACTTCTCAAAGCCAATCCAGCTCAGTGCTCAGGAGCTCTGTACTCAGGCCATGTGGCTGTCTGGAGCTGGGCCTGGATATGGTGGAATGATGGGATGGGGAATGGGCCCAATCTAATATGGACACGATCCTCTTGCCTGCAGGGGGGAGAAAAACATGCAGGATCCAGAAACCACCTGCTCTTGTAGCAGCAATAAAACTGCCAATGAAGCATGATTGACAACAAGAAAGTTTGTGTGCAGTTGGCATCCTGTGAATGTCAAGATCTAATGAGACAATACTTGTAAGTGCTTAGTGCGGGGCCTGGTATGTAGTAAGCTGTTTGTTGTCACTTGGTAGGATTGCTGCTGGTGGTGGTTGGATGTTGTTATTGGTAGTGCTGGTAGTTGACTGGTTGTTCTTGATGGTGCTAGTGGTGGTGGTTGGTGTGTGATTGTATATTGGTGGTGGTGGTAGGCAGTAGTGGTTTATGGTTGCTTGGTTAATTTTTTTTTTGCTTTTTTTTTGGAGGGCAATTGGGGTTAAGTGACTTGCCCAAGGTCACACGGTTAGTTTTTGTGTTGTGTCTGAGGCTGGATTTGAACTCAGGTCCTCCTGACTCCAGGGCTGGTGCTTTATTCACTGCAGCACCTAGCATACCCTTGATTGGTTAATTGTTGATGGTTGTTGTTGGTAGCAGTTGTGGTGTTGGTGGTTGGTGGGCATCTTGGTTGGTTGTTGTTATGAGAAGTCACGTAGGACTCGCAATATATTGAGTGGAACTGATGAGAGAATAGAGAAGAGTCATTTATGCTGAGCAGACATTTAAGGTTTACAGTCTTCTTCATCTGTATCAAGGTCACAGATTCATCTGTCTGAGCATCAGAGTATGAACTATTGAGACTCATCATTTTAATTCATAGGCCAGTAAGTTTCTGAAGGATCAAGGTGGTGTTGGTGGTAGTAATAAGTAGTAGTAGTAATTAGTAATATTTATATGACACTTTAAAGTTTGCAAAGTGATTTACAAATATATCCCTTCTTATCTTCACAACAACCCTGGGAGGTATCTGCTATTATTACACTCATTTAACAGAGGTGCGAAGGGAGCCTGATGTGGGTTGAGTGACTTGCCCAGAGTCACACACCTTCCAAGTGTCTGAGGCAGGATTTGAACTTGGGTATTCAAGATGCCAAGTTTAATGCTGTCACTGCAATGTGACCTAGCTGCCTGTGTGTGACTTCACAGTCTTCAAAAATAAAAAAATGTTTTGATACTTGTTTCTATACATGTAGTCTTCCTGAAAAGAATTTAAGTTCCTGGCACTGTTTAACTTACATCTTTTTATTTCAGGACATGGCACATAAATTCTCAAAGGATTAACTGAGTACCCAGCACTGTGCCTTGTACATAGAAGTCATTTCATAAATGCTAGATGTATATACTGATGATGATGATAACGATATTAATATTAATAAATAGCTAACATCTCTATAGCACCTACTCTGTGCCAGGCCCAGTGCTAAGCTCTTTGCAAATATGATCTCATTTGATCCTCACAACAATTCTGAGAGGGAGGTGTTTTTATTAGTTTCATTTTATAGATGAAGAAACTGAAGCAAACAGAGGTTAAGAGATTTGCCCAGGATCACAGAGCTAGTGAGTGTTTGAGGCCACATTTGAACTCAGGTCTTCACTGAATTCTGCTGGTCCTCATTGGCTGCTTCCACTTAAAACTGTAGCCCTCCCTGGGGGCGGCTAGGTGGCGCAGTGAGTAAGAGCGCTGGCCTCAGAGTAGGGATGACCCGAGATCGAATCCAGCCTCAGAAAATGAGCACCCACACACAAATAACGACTAGCCCTGTAACCTTAAGCAAGTTACTTAACCCCAATTGCTTAAAAAAAACAAAACAAAACTGTAGCCCTCTCTTTTTCCCTCCCATGTTGGTAAGCCTTTAGGGTCATAGAACTTAGAGCTGGAAGGGGCCTTACAATTCTAGTCATTTTACAAATGAGGAAACTGAGTTCAGGAGAGACAAAGTGACTTGCTCAAAGCTATACATTAGGTCACTGAATCAAAGCATCTTGAATCCAGAGATGGAAACAGCCTTAGAAGCTCAGGCCAATCCTTTCATTTTGCTCATAAGAAAACTGAGACTTGGGGGGAGTGCAGTGATTTTTCTAGAATTTCTTAGGTAGAAAACCTCTCAGTAGATGGTCCCTTGGGTCACTGTGGTTTGGAAAAATTATCATAGATTTTGTTGTTCAGTTGTTTCAGTCAAGTCCAAATCTTTATGGCCCCATTTGGAGTTTTCTTGGCAAAAATACTGGAGTAGTTTGCCAAATCCCTCTCCAGCCCATTTTTAGAAGAGGAAACTGAGGCAAACTGGGGGAAGTGATTTGCCCAGGGTCACAGAGCTATAAAATGCCTGAGGCTAGATTTGAACTCAAGAAGATGAGTTTTTCTGGTTCCCAGCCCATTGCTCTAACACCTACATTTAGATTTGAACCATTTCCTTCAGTCCCTTAATTTTACTTAGGGGGAAAACAAGGTTTAGAAAGCATGAGTGTCTTATCCAAGGCTACAAAGGTAGTAGACATTATAGCAAAATTTGAATTCAAGTCCTCTGACTTCAGAGCTCATGTTCTTTCTACAACACTCCTGAACTTGTATAGGTATTTTCAATGTTTACCACCAATGCCATCTTTTTCTATTCATCGCAGGAAATCTCATTCTGCTTTACATTTTAGGAAACTAAATGAATTTTCTCTCCAGCTCATGTGTTTTCAAATGGAACCTGCTCCCTCTCTGGCCAGATGAAATGAAACGGCACTCCAACATATATCCTGAAGGAAGCTATGCATGAGTGGCTAAGCAAACTTTTAAGGCTAATGTCAGACAGACACTGATGTTAAGGGGGCAATTCTCATCATGAGAATAATGATGCTATTTATGTAGTGCTGGTATAAAGCTGATATTCACCACAGTCTGCAAGACAGCACCCTCAAGTTAGGTATTTTAAGTGTTATCATTCTTATTTTAAAGATAAGGAAACTGAGGCTCTTTGAAGGAGAGTAGGGCAGGTAGGTGGCACCATGGTGCACAGCGTGCCAGGTCTAGAGGCAAGAAGACTTATCTTCACGAGTTCAAATCCAGCCTCAGACATTCCCTAGCTGTGTGACCCTGGACAAGTCACTTAATCCTGTTTGCCTCAGTTACCTCATCTGTAAAATGAGCTGGAGAAGGAAATGGCAAACCACTCCAGCATCTTTGGCATGAAAACCCTAAATGAAGAGTTGGAAATGACTGAAGTGACTCAACGACAGTAGTTTACCCTGCTGAGTGAAATATATTTCTTCCCCCAAATATGTGCATAAAATACAAAGAATTACAAAGGCAACCAATTATATTGAAATGCTTAGCAACATGTCAATTTTATAAAATAAATTCATGGACCCTAAGTTAAGAATCCCTGGAAACAATGGCTTTCCAGCATGCCGTTTTTGTGTAAGGTGAGTTTGGGGGCCTTTTTGTGGCGACAAAGTAGGTTAAGCTTTGCTTTATAAAAAGAACAGAAGATAACAGTTCCAAATAGTTAAAAACAATAAAAAAGTCTCTGTGAAGATCAGTGTATCACCAAGAACATGGCAGCGCAGAGTGGTGGGGGATAGCCAAATAAAAGGAGAGAAATAAAGGGAGTAAACACAGAACCATGCATGGGCTCTGGAACAAGCCTCTTAATAGAAGACTTGTTGGCTTTGTTCACTGCTGAGGCCATGTTTATTGGCACAACTTCCCTCTAAAGGATTAGAAGAGAATTTTCCTGCAAAAACTAAAGCTATGAGAACATTCAACTTAACCTTTCCCTTTCTTGGAAATACTTTACACAGCCTACCCTCAAATGGTAGCCACTGGGGGACAGAAATTCAGAGAGCAGATACTATTTTACTAGTATTTGGGGAGATCTTGGACTATATACATATCTATATCTATATCTATATCTATCTGTATCATCTGTATCTGCATCTGCATGTGTATATGTATATGTATATATATGATTGTTAAGATGATTTTTTCTCCCCAATGGAAGGTGAGCTCCTTGATGGAAAGAGACAGTGTTTTGGTCTTTCTTTATATCACCAGCATTTAGGATAGGGCTTCTTGTCTTGGTTTACTTACATCTCACTCTTCATGTCCCCCTCGACCACAGCACACCAGGCCCATCTATTCTCCACTATTTCTTTTCTTTTTTTAATTTCTTTTTTTATTTTTAGTTTACATAGTTCCTTGAGCTTCAAATTTCCTTTCCCTCCCTCCCCCCACCCCCCATGATGGCATATAGTCCAGTATAGGATCTGCAAATACTTTCATATTAGATAGTAGTCAAGTTACAAAGGCGTATTGTACTAGATGGGATGAAAAATGGTAAAGAAGAAATAAAACCAAACAATGAAAAGAAAAAGATCAATTAGTTCGCTTCCATCAGGATTCAAGCTCAGTTCTTTCTAGTTATTTCTCTGGATCTCGCATCTCTCTCCTCCATGCGTCTTTTGAGATTGACTTATATCACTGCATTGCTGAGAAGAGTCCAGTCTGTCATAGTTGGTCATCACACATATGTTGTGTCTGTGATTGTATACAAATTTCTCCTGGTTCTACTCGTCTCACTCAGCATCAATTTGTATAAGCCTCCCCAGGTAAATATGAAAACCATCTTCTCCTCGTTTCTTATAGCACAACAATATTCCATTACATGCATATACCACAACTTGTTTAGCCAATTGTTGGGCACCCCTTTAATTTCCAATTCTTTGCAACCATGAAAAGAGCTGCTATAAATATTTTTGTACATATGGGTCTTCCTCCCACTTCTATGATCTCTTTTATTCTCCACTATTTCTCAAAGTCTGTCCAAGCTCATGTTCACTGCTTCTATGACACCACATCTCCACCTCATCCTCTGTTGCCCCCTTCTCCTTTTGTCTTCAATCTTTCCCAACATAAGCATATTTTCCAATGAGTCCTATATTCTCATTATATAGCCAAAGTATTTAAGCTTCAGCTTTGGTATATGAGTTTTCAGTGAATTGTCTGAATTGATTTCTTTAAGTATGGACTGATTTGATCTCCTGGACATCTAAAGTCCTCTTAAAAGTCTTCTTCAGCACCACAGTTCAAAAGTGCCAGTGCTTAGTACACAGTAAACATTTAAATACTTATAGACTGGCCTACCTCCACTTATCCCTTAACTGCCTCTCCCTCACATACACACTTTCTCTCTCTCTCTCTCTCTCTCTCTCTCTCTCTCTCTCTCTCTCTCTCTCTCTGTCTCTCTCTCTCTCTCTCTCTCTCTCTCTCTCTCTCTCTCTCTCTCTCTCTCTAACACACACATAAACAAACACATAAATACTATTTACTTGGTATATATTTTGTATATATTTGCATATATTTCTCTTAAAGGGAGAATAATGCTCAAGACTTTGCACAATTCTGCCTTATATAAATCCAATTCACACACAAGTCAAGACATTATCCATTAAGTCATTGGTCCTTTCTGAAGACTACAAACATCATGTTTTCTTTTCACTAATCTATGTCCATGCTGTTACCCCTAGGAGAATGAAAGTTCCTGGAGAGTACAAAGCATTTTGTCTTTGTCACTGAATTCCCAACACTTGCCATGATGTATGGCTTATAATAGAAAACATGCACATGACAAAAAAATTTTAATTGAAGTGAATAAATTGAACTTCATTCATTGTTTTTTTTTTTTTTTTTTTTTTTTTTAGCAAATATTGATCAACCTAATATTGGCAATAAACTGTTCCAGACAGTCAGAACAGAAGCTCCTTGAGGAAAGAAGCTATTTGGGTATTGGCTTTGTTTCCCCAATGCTCACGGCATATAGTATAGAGGGATGAAGGAATGTGAGAAATGGCATTTATTAAACACTTCGTGCTAAACACTGAGCTAATAAAAAAAGGAAAATAATTACTGCCCTCAAGGGACTTAACTTTCTTATTGGGGGAGACAAATATATGGGAGTAGTGGTCAAAGGGCTAAATCTTTGTTTTGGAAACTTATAGGAAGGGCAAGTGTATCCACAGGGGGTATATTGACATACTTTTCTCATATCAGCGGCAATAATGACTTGACTGTGGTTTCAGAATTGGAAATCTTGATAAAAATGGAGCTGAGGATATGGTGGATGGCAAGAAGATGGTAGCTGAATAAAATAAAGCATATTTGGGGAAATCATTTGGACATAGAGGACCATAAATACTTATTGAACTGAAAGGAATTAGTTTATTCAGTAAATATTTATGTATAGTACTTACTATCTATTGTACCTAGTATGGGTCAGTCACTATATTCCAGAGAACAAGGGTGGTTTATCTTTTGTTACAGTGTCTAGCACACGGTAAGCACTTAAAATATTTGTTAATTGGTTGGTTTGGATATCCCTTCAATTAAAAAAAAAACTGTTTGGACAGAATAACAACTAGCATTTTTTGATGAATTGGTGTGGGAGTTTCAAAATGACATTTTATACAAAAATTCTATGGAGGAGAAATTTTGAAAAAGAATCAACAGTTGAACAGAACAGATATAAAATCTTACCCTAAGAATAAACACTCAAAAATGAGAATGAGTCAAACAGAAATTAATGACTCTAGAAAATAAAACATAATTCTTTTTTTGAGTATTAAGGTTATAATTTTTTATATTTTAATTTTTTGAATTTGTATTTTCACTTCAAATTCTCTTCCTCCCACTAGCCATTCCCCCATTTAGAAGACAAGCAATATGATATTCATAATAGTGAAGTCATACAAAACATATTTTCATAGACAGTAAGAATTCTTAAAACAAAGTTAGAAGGATGAGAAAATAGAGGGAAATGTAAGATATCTCGTACAAAAATATAACTGACCTGGAAAACATATATAAGAGGGACAATTTAAGAAATGTAGGATTTCACCATGACCAAAAAAAGAACTTTCATATTGTACTTCAAGAAATCAACAAAGAAAATTGCCCAGACACATCAAAACAAATGGGAAGTGTGAAAACAGAACAAATCTACTGATTACTTCATAAAAGAATTCAAAGGAAAACTTCCAGGAATGTCAATGACAAAATCTAGTAAAGGAGTGGGGAACATGTGGGCTTGAGACCACATGTGACCCTCTAGGTCTTCATGTACAACCCTTTGACTGACTCAAAACTTCAAAGAACAAATTTGTTTAATTTTTATTCATTCATTAATTTACATTTACATTCTACTTATTTCCATTTACATTCTAATGGTGAATGTTCAAAAGATTCTTTCAGAATTTAAGTGTCACAAGGAGTCATAGAGGTGGTCAATTTAGACAGAACACCTAAAATAAATTTGGTATGGTTTGGTGGTGCCATAATGAAAAAAAATAAAGAAAAGAAGTGGTGAAATGGAGATATTTTTAATAGATGCAATCAGGTTAAATTAGTAAAAACTACACACAAACACGAAGAGATTTGGGGGTAGTAGGCACCACCAAAACCTCACTTTCATCTAAACTTGTCAAAATAGGGAAAACCTACACACACAAAGAGACACACATTTGGTATAAGAATATAATAAATTTAACAGGGATACAGATAGGAAAAGAAAGGGGCATATTCATGAGTGGATTAGTCTTAAGTCAAACAAACCTTAAGTTTGCAAAAGGAATAGTGAAGAGAAAATTAAAAGGAAAAATTAAGAAAGGATAACAACATCAAAATATATAGAGAGATGAGTATAGAATTAAGAAAATGTATGAGAGACTAGTATGGAGGGAAATTAAAAAATCCTAAGTATGGATGTGAATGGGATGAACTTATCCTAACAAATGAAGAAGTTACTTAATTAATTTAGAAAACAAAATCCGACAAAATGCTGTTTACAAAAAACATACTTGAAACACAAACATGGAGTTAAAATAAGAAGTTGTAACAAAATTTATTATGTCTCAGATGAACATTTAAAAAACAGGGAAGGCAATTATGATTTCAAAAAACTCTAAAACAAAAATAGGCTTAAGAGATGAGAGTAAAATTGGATTTTGCTGGAAGTGAACACTAAAAATAAGCTAATTTCAATATTTGAAACATAGAAAATAAGCTGATTTAAATTTTTAACATATATGTAACAATTGGCCTAATTTCTAAGTTACTGACAAAATGAAATTAATTATAAAGAGAATCAGACACTAAAAAGATAATAATAGGGACCTCAATTTACTCCTCTTGTAAAGTTAACCCAGGAACAAATCTAACCAAAAATAAACAAGAATGAAGTTAAGGATTTAAGTACAATTTTAGAAAGATTATATATGATAGATTTATGGCATTTATTGAATGGAAATAGAAAAGTGAGTGAGAGTGTGTGTGTGTATCCACATAGAAAAGATCATGTAAGTATGCATGCTCTTTTCTAATTTCATTCAATAGTTGCCAAAGGTCTAATTTAAAAAAAAATTAAACTTAAAAATTTAAAAATTCTATTCAAATTCTTAATTTCTTTCTTATTTATATTTGTTACATTTATGTAGGTGTTAAACTTTTGAGAGGAGTAAATTAGGACATCTCTGAATGACATCTTGGCAAAAATATATTATGCATTAGAACATAAATATAGCTTGATATGGGCCGAGCCAAGATGGCGGAGTAGAAACAGCACTTCCAAGGTGCTCTGCCCCACAGCACTTCCAAACACTGTAAAAGGTGGACTACGAACAACTTCTGGAGCCCCAGCACCCATAGAATGACACAGAGAAGCTAATCTCCTGCTGAGAACAGCCCAGCATCCCTGTAGGGAGTGGCCAGCACAGCACAGCGCAACAACTCTGGGAGCCTAGCCCAGGCCCCCATGAACTGTGGTTTTAGCCCCAGGATGACCTGGTCAGCAGCCAGCTGGAGGGACCCCAGAGCACAGCAACTGTGGCGATTCCAGAATTATCAACACAGATATGCATAGGACAAAGTGAGAGGTTAGTGCCCCATGGACTTTGGGACCAGTATTTTGGGAACGTATCAGCTTCCTCCCCTGGGGGTGAAAAGTGGCTGAGGAAATGCTGCACAAAGGCCATTTTGCAGTGTCAGTGGCAGCTCCAGCTCCTGGTCTGCAAACTGTAGGGAGATCCAGCAATCAGTCTGGGGGTTAATCACTCTTGCTTTAACCTGCTTGGATCTGGATTGTGGTCTGGAGGGGTCTGGGGTGGGTATCCAACTTGCCAGAGGGGGTGGAGGCTTTACAGAGGCCACCCAACCTCTGGAAGCTGTGAAGACCCCAACGTTCGGGACAGAAGCTCTCCTGTCTGGTGACAGAGTCTTACTGTGTCAACAAGCCCCAAAATCAAGTAATTAAGTGGCAACATGCCTAGGAAAAGGAAACAAAATAAACAGAAAATGCAACATTAGAATCCTATTTGGGGGGCAAAGAGGATCAAAGCATGAAAAAGGAGGAGGACTGTGAGGTCAGAACTCCTAAACCAAAAGCCCCAAATGAAAATACAAGCTGGCTACAGGCCATAGAGGACCTTAAGAAGCAGATAAGAGAAGTGGGGGGAAAATTGGGAAGAGAAATGAGAAAGATGCAAGAAAAGTATGAAATGACAGTCAACAGCCTGACTGAGGAAAACAACACCTTAAAAAAATAGACTAACTCAAATGGCAAAAGAGGCTCAGAAAGGCAATGAGGAGAAGAATGCCTTAAGAAGTCGAATTTGCCAGATGGAAAAAGATCTCAAAAGCTCACTGAGGAGATTCATTTCTTCAGATTTAGACTGGAGCAAATGGAAGCTAGTGATTTTATGAGAAATCAAGATTCTGTTAAACAGAACCAAACAAATGAAAGACTAGAAGGCAAAGTGAAATATCTCATGGGAAAAACCACTGACCTGGAAAATAGATCCAGGAGAGATAATTTAAAATTTATTGGACTACCTGAAAGCCATGATCAAAGAAAGAACCTAGAAATTATCCTTCAAGAAATTCTCAAGGAAAATTGTCCCGATGTTATAGACCCCGAGGGCAAAATAGAGGTTGAAAGAATCCACCAAATGCCTCCTGAAAAAGATCCCCCAAAGGAAACCCCTAGGAATATTATAGCCAGGTTCCAGAATTCCCAGATCAAGGAGAAAATACTACAAGCAGCCAGGAAGAAACAATTTCAATATTGTGGAAACACAATCAGAATAGCCCAGGACCTGGCAGTTTCTACACTGAGGGATTGAAGGGCATGGAATATGATATTCCAGAGGGCAAAAGAACTGGGAATGAACCCACGGGTCACCTACCCAGCAAAACTGAGTATTTTGTTTCAGGGGAAAATATGGTCACTCAGTGGAATAGAGGACTTTCAAGCATTCTTGAGGAAAAAACCAGAATTGAATAGAAAATTTGACATCCAGATGCAAGAAGCAAGAGATGCTTGAGAAGGCAATCAGGGAAAAGACATCAAAAGGAACTAATCAAAGTTGAACTATTTACATTCCTACATGGAAAAACAATAACTGTGACCGATGAAATCTTTCTCACTATGAAAATAATGGAAGAAGGGCGTATGGTCATATGAATACATATGTGAATGTGTGTGTATATGGTTATAGTTATATATGGATAGAGGGCATAGGTTGAATTTGTTGGGAAGGGAGGATACTCAAGGGGTGAAATTATGAGATCAGAGAGGGAAGTGGCAAGAGGAGATGGGGAGAGACAGGGTAGGGTAAACTATCCCATGTAGAAGAAGCAAGGAGAAGTGGTTGCAAGTGAGGGGAAGAATAGGAAGGCAAAAAGGCAGAACCATATTCTCATTGAATTTGGTTCAGGGAGAGAATGGCATACATACTAAAGGGGATATCTCAACCTTCAGCAGAATAGGGGGAAGGGGGATGAGAGGAGGGATGATGGATGGGAGGGCATCCTTGGGGGGAGGGGAGGATGGAAGTACCCACTATAGAAGAGGGATAGGGTCAAGTAGGGAATGGACCAGGTGGGGGGTGGGATGAGTGGGAGAGAATTATAAGCAGCCTTGTACAATATATCTACTATGATAATGTTCTACATAGCTAAACATGTACAACATATACTGAATTACTTATCTCCCCAGAGGGAATGGGTGACAAGGGAGAAAGGAAATGGATCTGAAATTCAAGGTCTTAAGATTAAATGTTTCATATATATACTATTATTAATACTCTTTTGCTTGTAATTGAGAGATAAGATGTGCAGGCATTGGGACACAAAGAGTCACCTTCCTCTAATGGAAAAGTCAAAGGGGGTATGGGAGATGATATGGGAGAAAGCAGATTGGAGGAATAGATATCTTGTGGGACTGCTATTCTGGGAGGGTGGATAGGGGGAAAACGGGGGGGGGGGATGATTGTAACTCAAAATCTGGCAGAAATGAATGATGTAAAACAGAAGTTTATAAAAAAATAAAAGGTTTGGAAGTAAAAAAAAAGGATCTACCTATTGAGGCAAATCTGAAATAAACTTTGCTTTACTTTGGCTGAAAAAAAAAACAAGTATCACCTACCCAGAAAAAACTGAGTATCTTGTTTCAGGGGAAAATATGGTCATTCAGTGGAATAGAGGACTTTCAAGCATTCTTGAGGAAAAAACCAGAATTGAATAGAAATTTTGACATTCAGACACAAGAAGCAAGAGATGCCTGAGAAGGTAGTCAGGGAAAAGAAATCAAAAGGAACTTATCAAAGTTGAACTATTTACATTCCTACATGAAAAAAACAATAACTGTGTCTGATGAAACCTTTCTCATTATGAAAATAATTGAAGAAGGGTATATGGCCATATGAATACATATGCGAATGTGTGTATATATGTTTACAGGTATACATGGATAGAGGGCACAGGTCGAATTTGATGGGAAGGGATGATACTTAAGGGGTGAAGTTAAGAGGTGAGAGAGGAAAGTGGCAAGAGGGGATGGGGAGAGACAGGGTAGGGTAAACTATCTCACGTAGAAGAGGCAAGGGAAAGTAGTTGCAGGGGAGGAGAAGAATAGGAAGGCAAAAAGGCAAAACCATATTTTCATTGAATTTGGCTCAGGGAGAGAATCACATACATACTAAATGGGATATCTCACCCTGCGGGAGAGTAGGGGGAAGGGGAATGAGAGGGGGGATGATGGAGGGGAGGAGATTCTTGGGGGAGGGGAGGTTGGAAGTACCCACTTTTGAAGAGGGACAGGATCAATGTAGGGAATGGACCAGGTCGGGGGTGGGATGGGTGGGAGGGAATTATAAGCAACCTTTTACAATATATCTACTATGGTAATGTTTTGCATAGCTATACATGTACAACACATACTGAATTACTTATCTTCCCAGAGGGAATGGGTGACAAGGGTGGAAGGGAATGGATCTGAAATTTGACGTTTTAAAATTAAATGTTTCAAATATATATAAATAATGTTATTAATACTATTTTGCATGTAGTTGGGAGATAAGATGTGCAGGCATTGGGGCACATAGATTCACCTTGCCCTAATGGCAAAGTCGAAGGGGGTATGGGAGAAGATATGGGAGAGAATAGATTTGATGAGGGGATATCTTATGGGACTGCTATTCTGGGGTGGTGGGTAGGGAAAAATGGGGAAAAATTGTAACTCAAAATCTGGTGGAAATGAATGATGTTAACCAGAAGTTAATAAAGCATTTGTTAAAATAAAAAAAAGAACATAACTATAGAAAACAAAAATATACACATCCTTTATTGACCACAATGCAATAAAAATCATAATGAAGAAAGGGCCCCTGAAAAGTATTAAAATCACTAATTGATTCAATGCTAGAAAGCCAGAAAATTAAAAACCTCAGCTAAACATGAAATAGAGACCCTGAATATCAAGGAAAAGACTAATAAAATTTAATCCTCCAAATGAAACTACAAATTATTTCAGAGGAAAAAGAAAGTAGACAAACCATTAGCAAATACAATTAAAGAAAAAAAAAGAGGAAAACCAAATTGCCAATACCAAAAATGAAAAATAATTTTAAAATGAAGAAGAAATAAGGTTATTATTAGAGACTGTTTTACAATTTTCTCAGAGTGTGGTACAGTTATGAACCCCTGGGGGTCCCTAAGAACATTTCAGGGCATCCTCAAGGCAAAGACTATCTTCCTAATAAAGTTAAGATATAATTTGCCTATAAAAATTCTAAAGTTACATTTTCAAAAGAATGAATGTAAAAAAATAGATTCAAAAACCCAGTTGTCTTCTATTAAGTCAAATATTAAAGAGCTTTGCAAGAATATATATAACATTTCCACTTCTTACCATTTTTGCTTTGGGAAATTTTTTTTCACAAAATATATTATTTTTGTTAACATGTAATTAGATTTATTATTTTAAAATGAAAAACTATTATAAAATTTTGTCCATTTTGATTCCTAAAGTGATCAATTGATATAAGGCACTTAAATAAAAGTCTTTGGACTCCTCAGTAATTTTTAAGAGTGTAAAAGTGGGGGCGGCTAGGTGGCGCAGTGAGTATAGAGTCAGCCCTGGAGTCAGAAGGACCTGAGTTCAGATCCGGCCTCAGACACTTAAAGCACATACAAATAAAAACCTAGCCGTGTGACCTTGGGCAAGTTACTTAACCCCAATTGCCCTCCGATAAAGGCAAAAAAAAAAAAAAAATGAAAAAAGAGTGTAAAAGTGTCTGAAACTGAAAAGTCTGAGGAAGGTTGGCCTAGAACACTGAAAGTATCAGTGATTTAACCAGTCACATAGTATGTAGGTGCCAGAGGTGGAAAATTAAAGTACTTATTTCTAACTTTAAAACTGACTTTCTATCAGCTATGTCATTGCATATCCCAATTAAATTATAATGTGGTTATTTATGCCCTCAGATTAGAGAGAGGAGGTATTTCTTTTGTTTTTATTTATTTATTTACTTTCAAATTTTGAAGTGATTCAGCCCCTATAAGAAACTGATAAGTTGAAGTATGTATAGAATAATTTTACTTGTGTGTGTGTATGTGTGTGTGTAATGGTAATCATTGGAGGGGAAGAGGAAAAATGTACATGATAATTTTGTTGTATATTTGAAAGGAATAACAAGTTGCACATAGTAGATTTGCATTTTCATGTGAGATCATTTTTAATTGTACTATGTTATGTTTTCTTTATTCCATAAATTAAAAATGAAATAAAAAGAATTTGGGACTAAAAATATTACCCAAACTTGTGATTTTATTGGCATAGGGAATTTGTTGAGGCAACCAGGGCACAATGAAGAGTGCACTATGCTTGGAGGAAGGAAAAAGGTATCAAATTTTGTCTTAGGTACGTAACTATGTGATGCTACACAGTAGGTACAAGAGGTGCCACTTGTATTCAGGTCTTCCTGACTTTGGTTCTGACTCTGCCCAATCAATTAAATCATGCTGCCATTTGATAGTTTCGGTTATTCAAAATAAACATTTCTGATTACGAGTTCGAGAATTTTCTTTGTGTCCATCCTTCAAAATTCCAGGTGTCCAAATGGGCTCCTTTCCCTAATGGTATCTCCTTAAATTTCTCCTTAAGGATTTAAAAAGAAACTGACAAAGGAAGAACCTTAGAGCTTTATTTTCCATATATCAAATTGGCCTCTTGAGGTACCTCCTTCAAATTTTGGGGCCTCTACTTCTCTGAATCCAAAGCTCCAAAGACCCCTTTTCTGCTAAAAGGAGATATTAGGAAGATTAAGGCCATAATTTTAACACTTAAGATATATGCCTATTCTTATCTGAGTGGTTCATTTCTGTTAAGCTGCTCATCCAGAATGGGAGCTGCCCACACAATACTGGTACAAAAATTATACTGTCATCATCATATTCTTATCTCCACCCACTTTGGAGTAGTACAGAGCAAAGAATGTAGATGTGCATGCACACATGCATATATTTGTATGTACACACAATTTCACAAGTGTGGGACCTATTTTGATGTGAATGGATGCCTATATGTATGTATGCTATTGTTGTGTTTTATTTTTTCAGTCATGTCTGACTCTTTGAGACCTCATTTGGGATTTCCTTAGCAAGGATACTGGAGTAGTTTGTCATTTCCTTCTCCAGCTCATTTTACTGATAAGGAAACTGAGGCAAACAGGGTTAAGTGACTTGCCCATGTTCACATAGCTAGTAAGTGCTTGAGGCCAGATTTGAACTCAGGAAGATGAGTCTTCCTGACACTAAATCTGTCACTCTATCCATTGTGTCACCTAGTGTAAGGGTCCCTTTTATCAAACTAATTTGATTTTCAGTAGGCAGAAAGGATACAAATTCCTTGATGTAATGCAAGGGATGATTTTTCCCATTTGTCTTTGTGGTTAATACAATGCTTGGCCCCTATTGGGCACTTACTAAATGCTTGTCAATTAACTGACTGGTATAGTGAAAAGACTCAGATTTAGAATGCCTGTCATCTCAACTCTAGACTTTGACAATTATTAGCCATGTGATGGGGAAATTCCTTGTTATAAGCCTAGTCTATCAGCAATAAAATGTAGATAATAATGTTAACATTGGCTTTCTCACAAGTGGTTGGAAAAAAGTCACTTTGTAAAGTATTAAGCATTATGTAAATGTCAAGAAGCTGGATGGGACAATGGATAGAGGGTCAGACTTGGAGTCAGTCAATTCATATTCTGTCTCTGACAAATATTAAATGTCTTACTTAGCCATGAATAAACCACTTCAGGGGGAGTGAGGTAGTGCAGTGGATAGTTTCAGACTTGATGTCAGGAAAACATCTTCCTGAATCACTAGCTGTGTGACACAGAGCAAGTCATATAACCCAGTTTGTCTCAGTTCTTTACCTGGAAAGTGAGCTATAGAAGGAAATGGTAAAGCAATCAAGTCTTTTTATCAAGAAAATCCTAAATGGAGTCATGAAGAGTTGAACTCAACTGAAAAAACATCAAAATCACTTCAATGTTCAGTGTCCCCAAGCAAATCTCTAAGGTTCTAAATTAAAGAGTTGCCAGTCTGTATCTTTGGAGATCTACAAGGAAAGTTCCCCAACAGTGACAAAATAGTAGTGGGAAAACCTTAGGATACATATATCTATCTTTGATTAAATGTTAATTACTATCATAATTATTATTCCATAATCATCTTATGGACATAGAAGTGAGTACAGTCTTAAAGAAATATAGAGAACTTCATACTTCTCTCTGTCTTGATATGTCAGTCCTGGGTTGCTATTCAACCTGTAAAAGATTAATTAAATAATCCATTGTCAGAAAAAGAAATTTAATAAACCATAAATATGCTCCCAAAGGTGGGGGAGACTTCCAGGACCAGATGCCTTTACAAGTGAATTTTATCAAACATTAGAAGCTTAATTTATTCTGATATTAGAAAAAAACTGAAAAAAGGTGAAAAGAAGGCATCCTTCAATTCTCTTTCTATGATGCAAATATGGTCTTGATGTTTCAATGAGAGAGAAAGCAGAGGAGGGAAATTATAGACCCCAAAATTAAAAAAAAAAACTATCTTAATAGATAGACTAGAACAGCAACATATTGGAAAGAGTATAAACCTAGTTGGATTTTTAAATGTAATATAAGATTGGTTCAACAAGAGAAAAAAAAAATGGTAAATCATGTTAATGAGTATAATTAAAGCTACATGGCTTTATAAACTGATAGGTAAAAGGCTTATTTTTCTTTCTTTTTTATCCCCATGATCCATCATATATGTCTGTTAAAAACAGAAGACAGCATATAAATTAATCTTTCTTTAATACTATAAATAATATC